>CM051010.1:21334172-21351672 GCA_027704905.1 Muraenolepis orangiensis
CTCGCTTACCTGTTGCGCAGCGCGGTCGCCTCAGCCGGAAGGTAAGGTAAGGCAGGCAGGTGGGTGGGCAAAACGATGTGGCTCCTATAATGCAGTAATAATCTTTCATTTAAAAAAATAATAACCTAAAATATGTCTCTAATAATAAGTATGCCGGCTATGCCCCCCTCTCCCTCTCTCTATCTCTCTCTCTCTCTGCCTGGAGCCCGTGTGTGAAGCGCGCAAGTAGAGTCTGGAATTCCAGGAATTAGCTGTGGTATGATATGGACAGAGTGGGAGACACAGAGAGAGAGAGAGAGAGAGAGAGAGAGAGAGAGAGAGAGAGAGAGAGAGAGAGAGAGAGAGAGAGAGAGAGAGAGAGAGAGAGAGAGAGAGAGAGAGAGAGAGAGAGGGGGGGGGCGGACGGGGGGGGACGCATGCGAGAGGGAGGGAGGGAGGCAGCCCTCTGACCGCTCATCACGTAATGAGGGCGGGGGGAGTGTGTGTGTGTGTGTGTGTGTGTGTGTGTGTGTGTGTGTGTGCGTGCGTGTGTGTGTGTGTGTGTGTGTGTGTGTGTGTGTGTGTGTGTGTGTGTGTGTGTGTGTGTGTGATATTGATTGATGTCTCCAATCGTCCTTATAGCCTATAGTTTAGATATGGAGGATTGTTTGATGTTGTAGGCCTAATGTAAATGACATGCGATTCCTTGTTCGATTATAGAAAACGGAGTTAACAAAAGTAAAGTGAGGTCTTTGTAAAAATGTGTCTCGTTTCTCGTAATTGCTGAAACTGTAACTCTATTTACATTGGCTGGAAGAACTGTTTTTACGTTATCTCCCTCACATGCAAAAGAAAAATAAGAAAATAATTAGTGCATATGATATTTGTTGTATCATTTGTTTTATGAATGGCAGAGCGACGAGAGGGGACTGGACACGCTGTGTAGAATGCAGTTGATTATAGTGACCCCTAGCGGATGAACATGTTACTGTATATCAATTACCGTTATATGACAAAACCACACTAACAGACATTGGAAAAACATTGCTGGTGGATAAATTAATAATAAAATAATACATTCATAATTAATTCATTGTTTTAATTAAATCACTTTATTTATACATTTACATAGCATTCTGAATCAAATTAAATGCAGATCTAGAGCAGTTTTATAGAAAGACATTGATAAGACATTCCTAAGATATGTTGTATGTCCTATACACTTCAAAATCATATTGAAACAAGTATGCAATTCACATTCATGACCCCTTACACCCTCGATAACCTTTTAAGATGATAATTGTTTATTCCTATTTCAATGAAAAGTTCACTTATATTCCGCCATTAAGTGGTCATTCCAACAGTCTGAGCTAGACTCTCCAGTCTATAGTTTTTAAGAAGATGTCTTTTTAAGAAGATGTCATTGTTTTCCTCTAAAACATATAAATTAACGTAAAGCCTCCTGTGGAAGAAGAAGTTGTACTACGGTATTTAAAAGAATAAAAATAAAAAATTACATTCTACGGGAATAAAGTGTGCCGTGTAAGGAATGTGTTGTGTTGGAATGCGCTGTACAAAATACAAGTGGTCAGTAAAAAAGCTTCAGAGAGATCTCTCTCTCTCTCTGGAAACGTCTTTTGGTGCAAAATGTCAATTTGGGGAGAAGTCACCTTGACCATAGAGAGAGGCGGGGCAAGCACACGCTTCTGCCTTAGTCCGTTCAGGTACACTTTAAAAGTCAGCTCTGGAATCGGGGCTCTGGATAAGTCTGGTTTGGTGTCCACAGTGTCGATCTCCACACAGGAAGGGATTGTTTTCTGTTTTTATTTGGTCCGAGCTACTTGAGAAACCCGACACGACGTCAACGGAATTAGTCCAGGTTGGTAGCTAGCTAGCTGGCTGGCTAGCCAAGCTGAGTGCCTAGGTAGCCCTCACGTTCACCAGGATCTCTTTACGTTCACCAGGATCCCCTAACACGTTCACCAGGATCCCCTAACACGTTCACCAGGATCCCCTAACACGTTCACCAGGATCCCCTAACACGTTCACCAGGATCTCTAACACGTTCACCAGGATCTCTTTACGTTCACCAGGATCCCCTAACACGTTCACCAGGATCCCCTAACACGTTCACCAGGATCCCCTAACACGTTCACCAGGATCCCCTAACTCGTTCACCAGGATCTCTAACACGTTCACCAGGATCCCCTAACACGTTCACCAGGATCTCTAACACGTTCACCAGGATCCCCGAACACGTTCACCAGGATCCCCTAACACGTTCACCAGGATCCCCTAACACGTTCACCAGGATCTCTAACACGTTCACCAGGATCCCCTAACACGTTCACCAGGATCTCTAACACGTTCACCAGGATCCCCTAACACGTTCACCAGGATCTCTAACACGTTCACCAGGATCCCCTAACACGTTCACCAGGATCCCTAACACGTTCACCAGGATCCCCTAACACGTTCACCAGGATCTCTAACACGTTCACCAGGATCCCCTAACACGTTCACCAGGATCCCCTAACACGTTCACCAGGATCTTTCACCAGGATCCCCTAACACGTTCACCAGGATCCCCTAACACGTTCACCAGGATCCCTACAAGTCCACAAGCCTTCAGACCCTTTAAACTGTGACCTTTCAAAGACCACCTCCACACACACACACACACACACACACACACAGGACAAGGTGTTATTTTCAGTGTGTGTGTGTGTGTGTGTGTGTGTGTGCTGGTCGATGTCCTCCTTCCACTTCTGCTTCCTCTTCGTCGTCCTTTCCTCTCACATGCTTTTACTCACACAGGAACAACTACTCCACCTCCAACCACAGCTTCACTTCTTAGACAGGAACTTCATCTTGTTGCCTGGAAAATGACAACACATTGAAATTAGGTGACAAAAGACTAGTGAAGTGTATGACAGGGAGAGTGCTAGTGGATAGCCCTATTAGTCCTGGGCTTTTCAAAGTCTCAGCCAGTGGGCCCCCCCTTCAAGGAACTCTGACAATATTCATACAAAAAGATAATTCAATGTGGGTAAATATAATTTTTTTTACTGAGAAACTTTGAGTAAAAACTAAAATAGAAAAATAGCAAGATTGAAACCATTCACAATATTTTGATAATGTATACATTATTTCATTAATTATACATGTATCTCTAATTAATGACATGTTTATAATAGTTATTATTATATTTATATTTTCCCTGCTTCACTGCTGGTGTGTGACAAACCTCTCCGTTTTACTATCTACTGACATCAATTAATTTAAAAACAATAAAGCATTTGTTGAATTTATTTCTCTTTCTGGGAAATTCGTCTTTCTCTGCGCCTCCCTTGAAACCCTCTGGCGCCCCCCTGTGGAGACGTGCCGCCTCACACTTTGAAAACCCCTTGTCTCGGTCTAACGGTTGCAGTTCCACAAGGAGAAGAGAGGTTAGACAGTTGTGTCTCACCCAGTCCTTTGAGGAACTTGTTGACCCCACGTTGCTCACTGCCGGGTAGTGAGTCCAGGTATTCCTGAGCCCTGACCTCAAACAGACCTGGACGACACAAAACAACAGAGGAGGAGGTCAATTCATGTAGTTATTCATCCTAAAAAGGTCTTTTCAGTTGGTTTTTCTTCCCGTTCACCCTAATGTTTAAGACTTCATTGATCTGGTCTCACATATTATACATTAATCAAACGTTAATACATTTAGACGGTTTCGTTTCTTATTTAAATGAGTGGAATATAGGGTCTGCTTGAATCAAAATATTTGTATGCATTAAAATATTACATAAAAAGAGGGCCCTCAGTAGAGCGTATACCTCCCCCACATCAAAACGTCCCCTGGAAAATCGCCAAAATCGAATCAAGTATATTCTATATATGTATAGGAAGGGCTTCTGTTTTCTTTTAACGTGTGTGAACCTGCGGTGACCCTGAGCGCTTACGATAGTTCCTGCCAAGCTCGACACCAAGCTTAGAGGTCTAGGCGTGCCCCCATCCACGTGCAGCTGGATACTGGACCTCCTGTCCGACCGCCGCCAGTTGGTGAGGATGGGCAGCACCACCTCAGAGCCACTGACCCTCAACACGGGAGCCCCCCAGGGATGCATGCTGAGCCCTCTCCTCTACTCCCTCTACACCCACGACTGCATATATATATGCACAGCTCCAACGTCATCATCAAGTTTGCTGACGACACGACAGTGATGGGCCTGATCTGCTTATTTTATCCTTGACTTGACTTACCTCTGAGGCCCTGCTTGCGGAGCTCCCTCTCCTGGACGAACCCGGCGAACGTCTGAGTCTCCATGAACACCTCCAGGAACCTCCGTAGACTCTTGGAGGTCACGGCCTTGCGGAAGGCGTCGCGCTGGAACGAGGAGGAGCAGGAGGAGGAGGTGGAGGAGGAGGGAGAGGGCGAGGAGGGAGAGGAGGCGGCGGTCTCGTCATCCCGCTCTGCTCCGCCCATGAAGAGGGAGTAGTGGCCCACCATCTCCACGAAGAACCGCACAAAGGCCTCCGACACCACCCCACTCAGGGTGCAAGACTCTGTTAGAAGAAGAGGGAGAGAGACAGAGAGACAGAGAGACAGAGAGAGAGAGAGAGAGAGAGAGAGAGAGAGAGAGAGAGAGAGAGAGAGAGAGAGAGAGAGAGAGAGAGAGCATAAGGAGGAAAATATAATATAATATAATATAATAATAATAAAATTATAATGCTTCTTTGGTAATTCCATTAGTTACAAGAACACGCCAGCAGAGGGCACCATTGACACATAACCAAGTTCAATTTGAAGCAGATCATGATCACAAACTGCTGTTTAACAGAGCACACTAACCCACTGGCCATGGTTGTGGTTTTGTAGTCTAACCAGAGATGTAGTTTTAAATAGGTAGTTCCACTTGGGTCCAACAAAAAAATACTTTATTAACTTCCAGCTGATAAAATAAGCAGCAAAAACCCTTGCCGGTGAACTCACCACTGGGCAGGTCTGTCTTGTCGTTGGCCAGCTCCTTCCTCTTGTCCAGCACGTGCTCCAGGGCCGCCTGCAGCTTGTGGGGGAGGATGGAGTCCTCGTCGTCCAGCTGAGACCCACAGAGGAAACGGAGCGCAGGTCAGCATGAGGAGCTTGCATTTCATTTATTCAAGATTTCTTTATTTGCCATATGCAACAAGTACAATAGAATGCTTACTCCCCATTCCCTCCCGCAGTTTGACTTTTCTAAACACTAACCTTTAAATAAAAATACTGTACACAATAAATATGACAATACAAAGAACAAAAAGAGTATTGAAGTATTGAATTGTGCAAAAAAACATTTTTTACCAGTGCAGTGGCTGTAATGAGTCCAGAAAGTCCAGCAAAAGTATGATAGTGTAATGTAATAATATGGATGACAATGTTATGATAGTTCAGCAGGCGCACTGCCTGTGGATAAAAACTGTCCTTGAACCTGGTAGTCCCCGTACGGATGCTACACACGCCTGGTGTGTCATACCGCCAGGCGTGAGTGTGATCGGATACATATCAAGCTGTTTCAAATGTGTCATGTGACTATACCCTCTAGTGACATCACAAGTGGGCGTGTCCAGATAAAGGGTGGAAAGATAAGCCTACCAGTTGGGTACTCAATCATTCAGTCAATCAGTCATTTAGCAGACGCTTTTGTCCAAAGTGACTTACAATAGTGCATTCAACAAAGGTAGGCAAGATCACTACTAGTCACCAGAAGTCATAAGTTGGATTTCCTTCCTAACAAGAACCTCCATTGAGCAGAACCAGTGCTCAACTAAAGGTACAATCGACCAGTAGGCTGAAGACGGGTCTAGTCGTCATAGTGGCAAATCCCACAAACACACCTGGTGGTGAAGTAGGGGTCCTTTAGAGTAACACACTCACAAAAGACCAAATTCTTTAGTTTAGTTATCTGAACTTTACTTCTGAAACGGTGGAATGTCTTCCAAACCTTCCACTCTGCATACTCGGTGTGTGTGTGTACATGGATAATACTACAGCAAGAATGCTAAATGTTTGTAATATCCTAACCTTTGAGATAACACTTGTGGTCTCTATATTACATATATTTTAGATATATGTTTTCTATATATCAGAATCTTGGCATTCTACCTGTCGCAGGAAACGGCTGTTGCACAGGTCCACCACAAGCACCTGAGGGAACGACCAAAAATATATCATTAAAAAGACATCCACGCAAGACGTACATTACAGTCATCCAGCAGATGCTTTTTCGTCCAAAGCGACTTACAACAAGGTCATTCAACATCTGGCAAGACAAGAGAACTGCTAGTCACCAGAAGTCATCAGTGCATTTCCTTTCTAACAAGCCATAATAACATAATATATAATACATTACATTACAATAAGGTCATTCAACAACAGTTAGGCAAGAGAACTGTTAGTCATCAGAAGTCATTTCCTGCCTTACAAGCCATTATAATATAATATATACATACATATACTGTATACATATATGATAACATAATATTATTATTAATTCATTACGTTTACTTCCTAACAAGCCACCAAGAGCAGAACCAGTGCTCAGGTAAAAAAGTACTATCACTTTTCTCCCTAGATTTGACACACAATAAGCACATCAAACAGGGGCTACCATGAGAGACAGTGATGAACGTTAAGCCACGGTGAAGAACCAAAGGGCCCTCACCTCCTCGATGGGCAGCTCCTTGAGCCGGGGCAGAGAGCTGGACAGCAGGCCCACGATGAAGGGGGTGGGGGTGCACACGATGTCCAGCATGGAGGGAGGCAGGACGGGGATGTAGGTGTGTTGCCAGGTGAAAGGGTAGAGCAGGGCCACCACTGCATGGCAACACTGAGACAAGGTGCTGGAGCCAGAGAGGGAGGGAGGGGGGGGGAGATATCAGGGACACAAAGCCCAGGGCCGGAGTCCTATAGTCAACCATGTTCCTCTACAGCTTCCTGAAACTACAGATGTACTACCGATATACTACTACCGAGAGAGATACGAGAGAGGGAGAGGGAGAGAGAGAGAGAGAGAGAGAGAGAGAGAGAGAGAGAGAGAGAGAGAGAGAGAGAGAGAGAGAGAGAGAGAGAGAGAGAGAGAGAGAGAGAGAGAGAGAGAGAGAGAGGAGAGAGAGGGAGAGAGAGAGAGAGAGAGAGAGAGAGAGAGAGAGAGAGAGAGAGAGAGAGGAGAGAGAGAGAGAGAGAGAGAGAGAGAGAGAGAGAGAGAGAGAGAGAGAGAGAGAGAGAGAGAGAGACATCATAATATAATATATACATACATATACACATGTATAATAACATAATAGCTTCCTAAAACTACATTTGTTGTCCGATATACTACTACCGATACTAGAGATGCTAGAGCCTTAAGCACACACAAATACACATTTGAAAATACACTGTTGTGTCCATTATTGGACACAACTAAATGTATACTTAATTAAGACCTAAGACTTGAATACGATGGTAACAGAACGTTATGTTATTGTGGTAACATTGTACCACATAGGCTTTTTTAAATACCCCAACCTATCATTTTTTTATTGATATTATATATATTTAATATTATAATTATATTATATAATATCTTTCATTTTTTTAATATTTAGAAAATATATGTATTCTACCACAAGAGGGCGGTGGCCACACATAAAAAAGTAGGTTGATTAGGTGTTTAACTGAGTTCACATGTTCCCTGTAACTAAAAGCAGTGTTAAAAGCATCATGTGTTAACAGCATCAACAAGTAGTGTGTCTGTGAGATGGTTAAAGCTAAAATAAGAGTTATACAGGGGAACAACACACTCTCACGTCACACTGTTAACCTAATCCCTTCCCTGTGTCCGCCTGTTCCCAGTTAGTCCCAGTAATTAACTAAAGGTGATTCTGGGAGCCAAGTTTCCACCCAATTGTAGAACACAACACTGGTCTGCTTATGAGACCCCTCATTATTAGACACTAGAAGAAGATCTAATATCACAACTACTTAGATTAGATTAGATTAAGATTACATTCAAATGTATTGTCAGTGCACAGCACAAGTACAGTACATCGAAAGGAATTTGGCATCTAACCAGAGTGCAAATGTTTACAGTAAAATGCATGGTAATATATAATGTACAGTTGTTGAATAATATGTAAAATATGTAAATATTTGTAGTCTGTGTAGTCTACAAAACAAAATACTACTAAAAACAGGTATAGAATGACTGTGATGTGTGTGTATTCAATTAGCATCCATGAGGAAGGTTGGAATGTAGAAGCATCATTTTAATTAGAGAGCGCTGTGTGCGTGTGTGTGCACACAGCACTCTCTAATTAAAATGATGGGTGTGATTTGAAGGAAATTGGGATAGGACGACTGTCTGTCTGTGGAACTACTACTAATTTAGGACGATGTGAGGGGGCAGTAGGCAAGGTGGTGATGCTGCTATTCCAACTCCTAGCCCCTAGGGGCGCAGTCTCATCTGTATGGTACCCCTAACTATCTGCCAAGCGGCTAAATAGCAAATAGTAAACAATGGCTTTTTCAATGAGTGTGGATGGTTAGCTTTAGCCACCGGGGCTAACCCTGGCCTCGTTAATCACCCATTTGGTAGAGACAGCAGTAGTGTGTGTGTGTGTGTGTGTGTGTGTGTGTGTGTGTGTGTGTGTGTGTGTGTGTAGTACCAACCTGAGTTTGTCGGCGGTGAAGATGACCCGGCGCTCCAGCAGCAGCGAGGCGAACACACGCAGCAAGAGGCGCAGACTCAGGGAGGAGAAGAGACACTCGAAATCCACGTGCTCCAGGCGGGAGTCGGACGGTCGACATAGCTCTATCACCTGGGGAGAGAGAGAGAGAGAGAGAGAGAGAGAGAGAGAGAGAGAGAGAGAGAGAGAGAGAGAGAGAGAGAGAGAGAGAGAGAGAGAGAGAGGGAAAGAGAGAGAGGGGAAAGAGAGAGAGAGAAAAAAAAGATGGTCAGATGACTACAGTTAACAATGGTCTGGTAAATGCTCACACACGCACACACACACACACACACACACAGCTCTTATCTAACAAAAGACTTTCCAAAAAACAACAATATGAATGGATCCATGGACCCATTGAACAATGGACCAATCTACATAATCACCAACCCCAGGACCCCTGACCGAAGCACATCATGCTACACACACACCGGAGGTACCAGTACCCGGTGTCTCCCCCACCTCCCTGAGGGGGGGGGGGGGGCCCTCACCTCTGTCCCGGAGCCCGGCAGGAAGTTCTTCACAGTGATGGTGCGTCCCGGGGCCGGGAAGGGGGCCTCCATGATGCCCCTCATGAAGGGCTGGACCAGGGCCGGGGAGATGGCCCGTCGCTTCTCCACCTCGTCCAGGATCTGGACGAGGAGCAGGAGGAGGAGGAGGAGGAGGAGGTGGGGGAAGAGGAGGAGGAGGAAGAGGAGGAGGTGGGGGAGGAGGAGAGGAGGAGGAGGAGGAGAGGAGGAGGAGGTGGGGGAGGAGGAGGTAGGGGAGGAGGCGGAGGAGGAGCAGGAGGAGGAGGAGGAGGTGGTGGAGGAGGAGAAGGTGAAGGAACAGCCAGCAGATCAGTGCCACGAAATACAAAATACTATGCAGACTATGAGTTCAACATCCACAAACTGCGTTCCAACAGGAACAGGAACAAGAACCAATAACCAACCAGGACACTGAGCGGCTGCACACTCACAGCCAGCAGAATAGAACCATCCATATACTCCGCTATTTCCACTGTTATGGAAATATGTACATTTGTGTATTCTCTTGTCATTTTGTATTTATGTACATTTTTAGTTTTTGTAATTTTGTAATTGCGGTGCTGGTGATAACATGTCACATTGTACGCTGTACCTTATTATGCATGTGAAAAATAAACCACATCTGAATCAGAATCTCCTGCTCCTTGTTTTGTCTTTGTAGTATACTCTAACTATTATTCCCATCATTGTTATTAAGGTTTAAGACACATTTCTATCACGTTTAAAAGCGTCAATCTAATCGGTTAGCTGCATGTTGTTTATTCTTTTCAATTTTTTCCCTTTTCAGAAAACCTGGCGTCTGCTGCACACGTGTGGTTTGTAGATCGCTGCTGTCGCCTATTTTGTATTTCTCTGCGTTATTTACCGACCGTTAGCAGTCCAGAATCATCTAAATGATGAGTCTGTAATGTTACAATAACAACTCCACTCATCAATGTCATTGTTTTGATGGGTAATAGTTCATATCTGTACACTTATGCTAGTGTGTACTTTTCAGCAGATGTGTGCATGCGCGCGCATGCACACACACACACACACACACACACACACACACACACACACACACACACACACACACACATACCACAGACACACACACGAGCACACACACACACACACACACACACACACACACACACACACACACACACACACACACACACACACACACACATACCCACAGACACACACAAGCGAGCACACACACACACACACGACTATGCCTCTCATTAAAGGCATAGTTGCTAACCACACAAGCTGCAGTTCACATGTGTAGGATGCAGAGCCAGAGCCGCAAGGCATTGTGGGAAAACCACCGATGGCAGGCGAGAATGTGTGTGTGCGGGGCTTAACAGAAGCACCCAAAGTAGGGGCAGTCTGTATGTGGAGGTCCATTCTCGCTCCTTGTGTGTGTATGTGTGAGTGTGTGTGCGTGTGTGGGTGTGTGTGTGTGCATGTGTGTGTGCATGTGTGGGTGTGTGTGTGCATGTGTGTGTGTGTGCATGTGTGCGTGTGTGTGTGTGCGTATGTGTGTGTGTGTGCATGTGTGGGTGTGTGTGCATGTGTGTGTGTGCATGTGTGTGTGTGTGCATGTGTGTGTGTGTGTGTGGGTGTGCATGTATACGTGTGTGTGTGTGTGCATTTGTGTGTGTGAGTGAGTGGTATTTTGTATTTTGCAGCCACTTATTGCCAATAAGTGGGATATTGTGTGCTGTTTTGTTCTGTGTGTTACAAACACACATACTGTACACACACACACACACATAGACATACAACCACACACACAACGCGTGCGTGTGTGTGTTACCTACCTTGGAGAAGAGGTCGAAGCAGCCCAGGCGGCTGACGATACAGTAAACCTCCGGAAGCCTCCGTCCTTTACCGCTGGGCTGTGAACCGCCAGTAGGAAACAGTCAACACAACTCACTAAATATATATATAGAAATATATAGAAATACTACCAGGTCAGCAGGCCGAAAATATTAAGGACCCTAAAACAAGTGGTTTGATAAACAACTAATTTACAAAACGTCAATCCATTGAAATACACTGACAACCATTGCAGCCGACATAAACAAACCATTAGATAAGAGAGACAATGTCAAACATTAATGATTACATATTGGGACGACCATCTTGTTTGCCTACCAGTAAACGGCGACAGTAACCGAAGCGCCTGCTCCCGTCCTCGCCAGTCAGGACAAACGAGAACGTTTCACTGAAAACATTTAAAAATAACAAAGACAGGCTTGAACATATTGCATGTTTTAATATTATTTCAGAGTCAAAAATCTGAAATGTGTTTGTAGGCTGTTGATCTATAAACACTAAATCAGTCATTTGCGTGGCGAGATTTCACAAGCTTGTGAAATGTTAAGTAACAGTGACCGCATGGCACAAGGCAGTGTCTGAAATCACTCACTACTATATAGTGCACTATTTAGTGAGTTTGCCATTTTGCAGTGCTGTCCGAATGTATGGTGAGAATTATTATACCCTTTATCGTGCATTTGTCGTATACCACAATGCATCGTGAAAAGTAGTGTCCAACTGTCCACTAATAGTTTAATTATGAGACAGAAATTACGTCATTAACAGAGACTCCAGTAGTGTCCGAGAGGATTGAGGAAAGGACTTCACTCAGTCCTCTACATTGAACTACTAGAGAGGGAGTAGGGAATGAGGGAAGGATTTCACTATATAGTCCTCTACATTGAACTACTAGAGAGGGAGTAGGGAATGAGGGAAGGATTTCACTATATAGTCCTCTACATTGAACTACTAGAGAGGGAGTAGGGAACGAGGGAAGGATTTCACTATATAGTCCTCTACATTGAACTACTAGAGAGGGAGTAGGGAATGAGGGAAGGATTTCACTATATAGTCCTCTACAGTGAACTACTAGAGAGGGAGTAGGGAACGAGGGAAGGATTTCACTATATAGTCCTCTACATTGAACTACTAGAGAGGGAGTAGGGAATGAGGGAAGGATTTCACTATATAGTCCTCTACAGTGAACTACTAGAGAGGGAGTAGGGATTGAGGAAAGGACTTCACTCAGTCCTCTACATTGAACTACTAGAGAGGGAGTAGGGAATGAGGGAAGGATTTCACTATATAGTCCTCTACATTGAACTACTAGAGAGGGAGTAGGGAATGAGGGAAGGATTTCACTATATAGTCCTCTACATTGAACTACTAGAGAGGGGGTAGGGAATGAGGGAAGGATTTCACTATATAGTCCTCTACATTGAACTACTAGAGAAGGAGTAGGGAATGAGGGAAGGATTTCAGACGCAACCAAAGGCTCCTCCACCCAAACCACAGTCAAAGTCACTCAGCGGCCACGACCGACCCTCTGTGTGACGTAAGCAAGACTAGCCCCAATGGCTCCTAGCTGGCCTGCAGGGTGTGTGTGTGTGGTGTGTGTGTGTGTGTGTGTGGTGGTGTGTGTGTGTGTGTGTGTGTGTGTGTGTGTGTGTGTGTGTGGTGGTGTGTGTGTGTGTGTGTGCGTTTGAGTGGCTAGCTTAGCGTACGGCAACAACATTCCTCAGTCGGCTGTCGGCTCATCAAACATGTACGGCGAGGAGATTTCTACCTGACACAACGCCAGTTCTCGGAACAATGCGCCCCTTTGAGAGGTGAGGTTACAGGCGTCATAGTGTTTACGTAGTAGCTGTAGCTAGTTAGCTCGTAGCGCCGAGGGTCACAGTGCCCCATTCGAACCGGCGTTGTAGCGTGTCAAAACCAGGTGTGAGGTGCTAGGTCCTCTCTTCCCTGTAATCATCCCCATGTACTTAGACAGAGTAAGTCCGGTAATGCAGTCATTTAACAAGGTAATTTGGAGTTTCAAATTTTGTCTTTCAACTCCCGCTGAAAGCTGTTTTCTGTCTAAGGGGGGGGGGGCTATTAGCACATAACTCGTTTCTTGACACCCAGCATTCTGGAAGCCTCCACTCGTTTCCAAGGCCAATCCCTCGGGCTCCAAATGGACTGCCACTGACCTGGGGAAGTTGTCAATGGGCGCCCAGTCTTTGGCGTCCGGGAAGCAGAACTGAGGGATGACCTTCAACTGGTCCTCTGTCTCCCGCATGAACTTGAAGCTTCGCTCCAGCTGGACCACAAACAAACAAAGAGAAGAACCACTTTGAAAACGTTTGTATTCCACACGTTTGTATTCCAATGACAATTTTAATACTTTCACATGTAAACCAACATGTAAACCAGCCTCCACCACACAGACTCCACAGACATGTCATTACATGTATGAGGAGTGTGTGTGGTGGTGGCTGGTTTAACATGTGGGCCTTGATTACTTGCTTTAACCAGACTATAATCAGTCTGACTGGGGACCAGATGAGGCTGCTTCAACCAGACTCTAATCAGTCTGACTGGGGACCAAATGAGGCTGCTTCAACCAGACTCTAATCAGTTGGACTGGGACCAGGTGAGGCTGCTTCAACCAAACTGTAATCAGTCTGACTGGGGCCAGATGAGGCTGCTTCAACCAGACTCTAATCAGTCTGACTGGGGCCAGGTGAGGCTGCTTCAACCAGACTCTAACCAGTCTGACTGGGGCCAGGTGAGGCTGCTTTAACCAGACTATAATCAGTCTGACTGGGGACCAGATGAGGCTGCTTCAACCAGACTCTAATCAGTCTGACTGGGGCCAGGTGAGGCTGCTTCAACTACACTCTAATCAGTCTGACTGGGGACCAGATGAGGCTGCTTCAACCAGACTCGAATCAGTCTGACTGGGGCCAGATGAGGCTGCTTCAACCAGACTGTAATCAGTCTGACTGGGGCCAGGTGAGGCTGCTTCAACCAGAATCTAACCAGTCTAACTGTGGCCAGGGGAGGCTGCTTCAATCAGACTCTAATCAGTCTGACTGGGGCCAGGTGAGGCTGCTTCAACCAGACTCTAATCAGTCTGACTGGGGCCAGGTGAGGCTGCTTCAACCAGACTCTAATCAGTCTGACTGGGGCCAGGTTTGGGCTGGGCGTCTATCCTATCCTGCACGGTCCGGCGGCCTCACCTTGAGAGGGAACTGCTGCGTGACCTCGGGGAGGTAGGGCACGCCGGCCTTGGTCTTGTGCAGGGCGACCACGATGAAGTACTCAAAGAGCTTCCTCTCCTGCAGGTCCATCAGGTCCCTCTCCAGGGTGCGGTACCGGCCCGTCTGCCGCAGCATGGACTGGATTGACACCAGCCGCTGGCTGTGAGCTGACACACACACACACACACACACAGGAAATATAAGACTTATAGAATTAGATTCGGAACTTGTAGAGACCATTCTGGCCCCAAAATACATACTGTAGATGTAGGCTTTCTGTTCAATGTAACCCCTTGTTTTTGTGTAAATGTGCATATGATAATATGAAATATCTAAAATGAGGACGTTTTAATGACAGAAACAGGAAGTTGCTTCATCCTACTATTGACAACACCTGCCAAAAGGGGGTCCATTGATGATGATGATGATGATGCAAGTGTTTTCCAAAAACCTCACCTTTGAGTTTCTCCTCCGTGTCGCTTTCCGACTCACTGTTCTCATCGGTCACTACATCAGGGAGGAAGCATAGAGTTCATCTAGTTAATGCAGACAGACCGTGGGGTATTGTTGCTTTAATGGGGGCCGACCAGCGTGTGGTGACACCCTGTTGAACCCCTGTTGTGAAGGACGTTTGCAGACAACGTGCAGTACAGTTAAATGTTGAATTGAATAATTGAATAATTTATTAATTTAATTTTTTTATTTAATTCATCTATCAATACATTTAGATTTCATTCCTAGAGTTCATTTAGTTATATTTTGTTTATACTAGTTTTGTTTGTTTGTTAGTTTGTTGTTATTTAGTTTTTAGTTTTTATGTATTAGTATATTTTTGTGTGCATTTATTCCCCCTGTTTCAACTGTTGCACCTTAATTTCCCTCGGGATAAATAAAGTCATCTTGAATCTTGAATCTTGAATTCAATATGAATCTGTTATAGTTTAAAGAGCAACTATGCCAAAGAACCAGAACAAACAAAAGCTTGTCGTGTGACCATGGACCAATGTAACCATAGTTCAGCCAGGAGGTCGCTGCCTCACCTCTTCCGGAGGTCGACTCTGTGGACTGAGACACCCTCTTCATTCGTTTCTTTCCCCGCCGTGCCTCAAAGATTGCATTTATTTTCACCACCATCTGGAAAATAGGAAGCCAAAGAGAAGCAATGTTAGGATGCTAGGAAACCTCCACTGAAAAAAACATGTTTATATCAATGCATTACTATCAGCCCCCCCCCCCCCTGTCTGCAGAAGTGGACCAGTCCAACGACGTAATGGTAAATGGACTGCATTTATACAGCACTTTTAGCGAAAGTGCTTCTCAATTATTGGTGGGACACTTCGACACTTGGCTAGGATGGAACCAGGGGGATGGAACCAGCAACCTTCCGGTTGCTAGAAAACCTCTCTCTCTCTCTACCTGCGACTGTCGCCGCCAGACTAGCACACCGAATAGCGGACTGAACCATATATGGGGGGGGGGGGGGGGGGGCCCAGGACCTCGGTACCTTGGGTATTTTCCTCCGTCTGCGGTTGTAGGGGTCTCCGGAGAGACAGGGGGTGTCGTCGGGGCTGCTGGGGGTGGACGGGGGGCTGACCCGGGAGGGAGGGGACCCGAGGCCGGCCTCCCGTCCGTCACGCACCCTACGGAGCTCCAGGTGCTTGAAGCTGCGGCGCTCCGACGTCTGTCTGAAGAAGCCCGGCTTAGAGGACATCTAGAGGGGGGAGATGTAAGGAAATTGAGCCTTCTGGAACTGTGTTCTTCCATTCAAAGTGACCAATTCTAATTGTTTTAATTGGTTTAAAACCATGCGTGCACTTAAGTCCCATCCTACGGTATTGTCTTGCAATATAATGTTTTCTAATTAAACTGTTTGTGTTTTATGGTTTCAAATGTTCAACATTTAGTTGGTGTACTTAGTTTTCAAGTTCTGTTTAAAACGTTACACGGCATAATATAGTATGTTCATCCAAGCTTGCGTTCCCTCTCCTTACATTACATTACATTACATGACATTACACTACATTACAATACATTACATTACATTACAGTCATTTAGCAGACGCATTTGTCCAGAGCGACTAAGTGTGGTGACAATAGTGCATTTAACATAGGAAGGCAAGAGAACTACGAGTCACCCGAAGTTAGAAGTGCAATTTCTTCCTCTCTCACCAGAAACATTTTAGGAACTGTATATTGTCGGTCCTTATTTCTCTTAAATGCTTTTAAATCTTTTTTGCACAATTCAAAACATGTAAATATCATCCGTCACTATCGTGTTCTAATTATGTTTTTTATTGTATATAGTATTTGTATAGTATTGTTTTAATTCATACTGCGGGAGGGAACGGGGAGTAAGCATTCCGTTGTTACTTGTTGCAAATGGCAAATAAAACATCTTGTATCTTGTATCTGCTTTACTTTCAGTCCTAAATAGAATGTTGGCTTTTAGTCTGTTGTCATGTGTTGTTTCACGGACATCACGTATTTACAGTATGTCATCCGAGTCGGAGGCGCAGGAGGAGGCCGGTCAGGGAGGCTGCCTCGTACCTTAGTGGGGGTGTCGGGGACAGGGGACGAAGGGGCCGGGGAGACACACTTGCTGCCCAGGCAGCTCCCTTCCAGCTCAATGTCCTCGTAGGGGTTCTCCTTGAACGGAGGATCTGCAGAGGAAAGCCACACACACACACACACAATTACACAATCGCACACACACACACACACACACACACACACACACACACACACACACACACACACACAATCACACACACACACACACACACACACACACACACACACACACACACACACACACACACACACACACACACACACACACACACACACACACACACACACACACACACACACACACACACACACACTCCTGACATGTGAAGACCTCTAGCGCAATTGTTCTATACATTCAATGTTTTCATACCCAGATAGAGATACAGTCAGTATAAGGAGCTGAAGAGATGGTCTCTCTCTGTCTCCCTCGCCCTATCCAGTCAACCTCTCCCCCCTCTCCCTCTCCTCTCTCTCTCTCTCTCTCTCTCTCTCTCTCTCTCTCTCTCTCTCTCTCTCTCTCTCTCTCTCTCTCTCTCTCTCTCTCTCTCTCTCTCTCTCTCTCTCTCTCTCTCTCTCTCTCTCTCTCCCCCCCCTTTATCTCCTCTTGGAGCCATCAAGCCTTCCGCCAGA
>CM051010.1:21359172-21361672 GCA_027704905.1 Muraenolepis orangiensis
ACAGACAGACAGACAGACAGAGAGAGAGAGAGAGAGAGAGAGAGAGAGAGAGAGAGAGAGAGAGAGAGAGAGAGAGAGAGAGAGAGAGAGAGAGAGAGACAGAAACAGAGGTAGAGAGAGGTAGTGCGACAGAGAGATAGACAGAGGTAGAGAGACAGAGAGGGAGAGAGAGATACAGAGACAGAGAGAGAGAGAGAGAGAGAGAGAGAGGAGAGAGAGAGAGAGAAGAGAGAGAGAGAGAGAGATGGCAAGGTGTGACCAATAGAGGGCGCTATATAGAGCTTGCCTCCCCCCCTGTGGTCAGTGGAGGGGGGAGAGATAGGGAGGGAGGATATATGGAGAATGGGAGAGAAGGGGGAGCATATCTGCCCAGCTGAGCTAACAGAGGCCCACGAGGGACAGCGGAGATTGGGTTCAAGCGAGAAGCAAAATGCACTTCCGCTATTGCTAACTTGCTAACTTTTTAGCATGAGCAAAGTTTGGCCATTGAAGGGGAAACTAAAATTGCTTTTTCCACTCCAACTCCGTCATTAACTCCGTCAAATGACGCAGTTAATGACGGAGTTGGAGTGAGATTATCATCTCCCCAGAGACACAGAGAGCATTCACACTTTATCTCTCATAGATGGATGGAGATAAGGTTGTTTTAACACTAATAGATAGATAGAGGTTGTTTTAACTTTATATCTCTGAAAGATTGACAGAGATAAGGTTTAAGGTTTTTTTAACACTAATATATAGATAGAGATAAGGTTAGTTTTTCACACTATATCTCCATTGGATAGATGGAGATGAGGTTTGAAAAGCGGGCAACGTTCCCCTTCAAACAGATGTCCCACTGACCGGGACCTGAGATGTGGTGCATCCTCGACAAACTGACAAAACAGACTTAATTCTCCCTCGAGACAGACATCCCCCCCCCCCCTCCTCACCCCACCCCCCCACGGCTCTGATTAACAGAAAAACAAAACCCGAAGAAGCAGATCCCGCCGTTCTAAATCCTTAGAGTTCATTAGCACTCTAAGGATTTAGAACGGCGGGATCTGCTGGTGTGTGTCACCGGAGAGCGACAGAAGGCCTTTTGAGACTGACCACCGGGGGTATTAGGTTTGTGATTGTCAGAGGGTTCACCAGAGGATGCCCTCATCTCCACCCCACCCCCCCCCCCCCCACATCTCCCCCCCCCCCCCCACCCCACATCACTCTTGAAGTCACTCTGGAAGTCACTCCTAAAGTCTGTCTTAAGTGAAGAGCTCAGAACTGAAGATGTGTGTGATGCTCTGGGAGAGAGAGAGAACGTTTCATTTCACGGCCGGCCGGCCGGGGGAGAGTGTGTGCTGCTCCGAAAATAAAGGAACAGACACACACACACACACACACACACACACACACACACACACACACACGGACGTCACGATGCTGTGATGAACGAGGATGTGTCGGAACCGGTTGTTTTAGTGTTTAGTTTGGTGAGTGGAAAACCGTTACTAACTAGAGGGCCCTCAGAAGACACATTTCCTGGATCTGGATCCAAACTGAACCTCTGTTCAGAAGTAATCTAACCACAAAGTTGAGTCCAATTTCATACATAACTCTTTCAGTTTTCTTGTCTTAACAGACAAACAGACAGACAGACAGGCAGACAGACAGACAGACAGACAAACAGCAGACAGGCAGACAGACAGACAGGCAGACTGACAGGCAGACAGACAGACAGACAGACAGACAGACAGACAGACAGACAGACAGACAGACAGACAGACAGACAGACAGACAGACAGGACAGACAGACAGACAGACAGGCAGGCAGGCAGACAGACAGACAGGCAGGCAGACAAGCAGACAGGCAGACAGACAGACAGACTGAAAGACAGGCAGACAGACAGACAGACAAGCAGACAGACAGGCAGACAAGACAGACAGACAAACTTCTCTGGAGCAAGTGTCTCATTTTAGGAACATTTTGTGAGATTAAATCAATAGTTTTGGAGCACTTTGATATCTGACGTTGGGACATGGTCAACGCTGGCAAAGTACTGGCTCCAAGACATACACACACACACACACACACACATTACAGGGCAGTGGATGATAGTGAAGTCATTTGGAGGCGGGCCCTGTGTGCACCTACCCGTTCACTGATTGGTAGATGCAGCTGTCAGTGTTTGTACAGAGCAGTAAGGCGGTCCCTCCGGTCATGGTGCTAGCAGCCGGCATCCTAGAGAAACACAGGGGGAAGTGACACCAGTCAGCCTCCTGTACTTGTAATATACTCTGTATAAAGTCATAGTTAGAGTATATATAAAGTCATAGTACTATATAAAGTCATAGTTAGAGTATATATAAAGTCATAGTACTATATAAAGTCATAGTTAGAGTATATATAAAGTCATAGTACTATATAAAGTCATAGTTAGAGTATATATAAAGTCAAAGTCTGTCAGAGAGTATTAGGTTGCCGTTGTCGAGGAGGCAGATTTTATACCTGAGGAGTACTGAG
>CM051010.1:21369172-21374172 GCA_027704905.1 Muraenolepis orangiensis
AAACCAGGTCTTGAGCTCTGAGGCTGATGAGAGCCAGCATCACTTGACTTAATTGAACACACCGATTCACTCGTTGACCTGGGTTCTCCTCTCTCTGGAACAGCTAATATGTGTAGTATAGTATAGTGTAGTATAGTATAGTATAGTATGGTATGGTATAGTATAGTATAGTATAGTATAGTATAGTATAGTATAGTATAGTATAGTATAGTATAGTATAGTATAGTATAGTATCGTATAGTATAGTATCGTATAGTATAGTATAGTATAGTATCGTATAGTATCGTATAGTATAGTATAGTATAATATAGTATAGTATAGTGTAAGATGTAGGACACAAGTGGAGAAGGGACATAGAAAAGAAGGACAGAAGGGGAGGAGGTGTGTAGGACAGAAGGGATATAGGGTAGAAGGGATGTAGGACAGAAGGGGAGGAGGTGTGTAGGACAGAAGGGATATAGGGTAGAAGGGATGTAGGACAGAAGGGGAGGAGGGATGTAGGACAGAAGGGGAGGAGGGATGTAGGACAGAAGGGGATGTAGGACAGAAGGGATATAGAGTAGAAGGGATGTAGGACAGAAGGGGAGGAGGTGTGTAGGACAGAAGGGATATAGGGTAGAAGGGATGTAGGACAGAAGGGGAGGAGGGATGTAGGACAGAAGGGGAGGAGGGATGTAGGACAGAAGGGGAGGAGGGATGTAGGACAGAAGGGGAGGAGGGATGTAGGACAGAAGGGGAGGAGGGATGTAGGACAGGAGGGATGTAGGACAGAAGGGGAGGAGGGATGTAGGACAGAAGGGGAGGAGGTGTGTAGGACAGAAGGGATATAGGGTAGAAGGGATGTAGGACAGAAGGGGAGGAGGGATGTAGCACAGAAGGGGGAATAAACAATGGAATTGGATCTGGGCTCAGCAATGTCTCGTTTAATTTCTCTACCCTTTTCCCTCTCTCTCTCTCTCTCTCTCTCTCTCTCTCCTCTCTCTCTCTCTCTCTCTCTCTCTCTCTCTCTCTCTCTCTCTCTCTCTCTCTCTCTCTCTCTCTCTCTCTCTCTCTCCCTCCCCTCTCTCTGGCTATCCTGTTCAGGGCCCCTGCTGCTTTCCCAAGCTGATTTCATAGCAGGGTCTTGGACCCAAGCCAAGCTGGCTAACCCTGTGTGTGTGTGTGTGTGTGTGTGTGGGTTTGAGAATGTATGCATTGATGTGTGTGTGCATGCATGTGGGTGCATGTGTATGCCTGTGTGTGTGTGTGTGTGTGTGTGTGTGTGTGTGTGTGTGTGTGTGTGTGTGTGTGTGTGTGTGTGTGTGTGTGTGTGTGTGTGTGTGTGTGTGTGTGTGTGTGTGTGTGTGTGTGTGTGTGTGTGTGTATGCTGTGTGTGTATGCATGTGTGTGTGTGTGTGTGTGTGTGTGTGTGTGTGTGTGTGTGTGTGTGTGTGTGTGTGTATGCCTGTGTGTGTGCATGTGTATGCATGTGTGTGTGTGTGTGTGTGTGTGTGTGTGTGTGTGTGTGTATGCATGTGTGTGTGTGTGTGTGTGTGTGTGTGTGTGTGTGTGTGTGTGTGTGTGTGTGTGTGTGTGTGTGTGTGTGTGTGTGTATGCATGTGTGTGTGTGTATGTGTGTGTGTGTGTATGTGTGTGTGTGCCTGTGTGTGCCTGTGTGTGTGTGTGGCTGTATCACCTAACTCTATTTCACATCATGGAAGCCTCTCTGCCGGCCCCAACTCTCCTCCCTCTCACTGCTTTCTTCATGTCTTGTTTTTGCAGACATCGCAGACGTGTATTAGCCTGATATCAGATAGAGCTGTCAACTCCTTTCTCTCCATCCACTTCCCATCTTAGGTCTGACATTGTGCTTCAACTCTAACTTAGATTTTCATTTTCCCTGACCAATCACTGGAGACCAAGGTACCCGCCGACGGCACCGATTGGCTAATTGTTAGTCCACACACCGCATCCATTATTTACTGCCTGGAATGAAAGACATGCTATGACTTTGCTCACCAACGACCAACTGTATGTCGCTCCACACACACAGACACAGACACACATACACACACACACACACACACACACACACACACACACACACACACACGTGTGGACACACACATGCACACACATCACATAAATCACTGCTTCAATAGCCTACTGTAGGCATGGGAGAATCAAATATCGCCTGTTACTTGAGTTTAGACACGGCAAGTTACGTTTATTGTTGAGGAAAAGAAGGAGAAGTAAGAACAACTGTTATTTACCAAAAAATTCCGTAAGAAAGTTTTGTATCTTCTTAGATCATTTAAAAGAAAATATTTTTTTTCTATTTTCCCATCGTGTTGGGTCTAAGTGACCCAAACGTACAATCATGGCCCAAAAGTGACATCCCTATCAATGGAATAAAACAACTTCTTCAGAAATAAATGTAAAGAAAATAAATGACATGTTGAGAATGCTGAAGCAGCAGGGGGCCCAGGACTCCTGGAACTCTTACTTCCTACTTCCTCCATTGTGAGGAACCGCCACACAGAGGCAAAAATTAGCTTTCGACCGCAAAAAACAGCAGACAGACCGGAACAGGGAGTAGGGGGTAGGGAGTAGGGGGTTAGGGAGTAGGGAGTAGGAGACAATACAACACAACAATCAGTTCCTCCCCCGACATGTTTTGTCTCTTCCTTCCCTCTCTGTTGTGAGGATACGATGATATGATCATGGTATATATTTAGAGAAGGCCTCTGAGTCAGGGCCTCATTCAGCGGCTGTGGTCGTTGTAATGTGCGGTTTGTTTTATTGTACTGTATTTATTATTGTCCTCTATACAGATGTGAGCGCCTGGAGCTCGGGCCTGTCCGCGCCGTCTGCATCCCAGCAGGGAGGTGATGAGTTTTAAAGCACAGATCCAAGATTTGTTCCAACCTAAGAATCCAGAGAACCCCCCCCCCCCCCCTCCCTGACTCCACAGGGGTCCCAAGGGGTGTGGCCTATGTTGGCGTGGCCTCTGTGGGCGTGGCCTCTGTGGGCGTGGCCTCTATGGGCGTGGCCTCTGTGGGCGTGAGGACCAAACAACTGAGAGAGTTGCCTCTGTTAAGAGTCAAGATTCAAGATTTAGTAAGTCTTAAGTTTGTTGCACTGGGCAAAACAATAAATATTCCCACAATAAAACTAAATAAAGACAAAAAAAATACAATTGAGGAATAGACTTTATACTATATAATAAACAAATTTTTGACTTTTTGTCAAGCTTAATTGAAATCTAAAAATGCAAAGATTATTAGAAGGAGAAATGACTAAAGATGTGATGAAAGATGTTGATTCATGTCATTGTAAAGTGTCGTGATGAGGATGTGTTGATTGTGTTCAGAGCAAGCAGACAGCCAAAGAACAACAGCTATTCTGCTCTATTGTCTTTCTGCCTTCTATTTTGATGGCTATTCTGACCACAGGAAGTGGGAGGACAGGCAGGAAGTGGGTTTAGATGTATTTGCATTAGTTTGGACTGTAAACTTTGGAGTCTAAACTAATGTCTAAACTTTAGACATTAGTTCAGGCATTAGTTTAGACATAGGTCAACTGCCGGTAATGTACAGGCCTAATGTCAATAATAATAATTGTGCATAAAGATATATATATTTGAGTATTTGATTATTTATTATTAATGATGATGATTTATTATCATCCTATTTTACATTTGTATCTCTAGTTAATTGTTATTAATGTCCCGTCCTTCTGCTTGGACACCAACGACGTTTCCTGTCGGGATTTCTTTAAAAGCACCTCTTATCTCTTATGGTGTTATTGGTTGGGACGTTTTTTTGATGAATGTGTGGATTGGCCCTGGGTCAATGAACAGGAAAACACCAAAATCTCAAAAGTCAGCATATTTAGCCTCTCACATGCCAAGGTATGTTTGGAAATAAGGACCTTGTTATTGACCTTATAGGGAAGTCTTATCTTTGGTTTGTAGTTTGAGCTTCCCCTTCTACGGGGCACGTAAGAAGAACAATAACCATTATACATCTCAACACATATTATTTTAGCAGTAGGACCCACTGAGACTGCTGTCTTGATAAGCAATAAGCACCACACCAAAAAGACGTTTCCCGGACATCGGACACTGCATATTACTATGGTTAGATGATACTATAGTGACTATAGCTAGTGAAGGGGCGTGGAAAGCCAGGAAAAAGAAAAAATAAGTGTAACATTGTGTAACACATACACAAACAACATGTTGTTTGTGTATTTGGAAAACATTATGAGCTGACCTGAATGAGTTTCAAAAAGTTGCTACAGAAAAGTTACGCCAAGTTTTGGGAGCCCTCTCACACCGCACACACACACACACACGCACACGCACACGGATATTGATTCAATACATTTTCTGGCAACATGAAAACACACAAACACAAACACAAACACACACATCCCTTTTCCAAACTAGTGTGAAACCATCTGAACCCCGGTAGGGGAACAGGAGAATAGAGAGGGCCAATTAGAGACAGGATCATTCAGCCCATGTTAAACCACCACTGTAAGGGTAGGGGCCCTGACAAAGGAATGGAACAGGAGGATGAATCAAGGAGGGAGAACAAACAAACCCCTTTCTCTTCTTCTCCCCCATCTGGGAAACGGTGTCACGTAACATCGCCTCCCCCGCAAAGGGAGGGAGGGAGGGGGGAGAAGGGGGAGGGGGGGGAGTGTGACGGAGGTTTTTTTTCAAAGCCCCCGCGAAAGTCACAAGACGTGTCAGGGCCCCCTTTTCGTCTCCTCTTCCGACCGCTCCTTCTGGAAGGAGGTATACGGCCCCTGGCCCTCCATCCCAATGTGCTACCAATTACTCTTCTGGCTCCAGTGTGAGTGGTCCGTGTGCCAGAGAGGACCACCCCCACATGCCCAACATAACCCTGGAGATTCCCTCAGACCGGCAGAGACATCCAGCGGCAGTATAGCTCAGGAGGTAGAGCGGTCGTTTAACAACCTGGAAGGTTGCTGGTTCGATCCCCCGGCTT
>CM051010.1:21389172-21474172 GCA_027704905.1 Muraenolepis orangiensis
CTAGGATTCATCATCATCACAGGGAAACATCGTAGAGCATCATCATCCTCTTGTTGTGTGCCAGGGAGAAGAAACAACACTGCGGATAATTAATACACACATATATATATATATGTACCATTTATTTTAAAGAGACAAGTTGACAATTAGTGTTATCTTACGCTGTGTGTTGTGTTTTAAATGTAGCCGCTATTATTATCACCACCACAGAGACGACTAGTAGTGGAGTTGAGTCGAGTGCCATGAAGGTGAGTTGGGGGGTTGGTGGTGTTTGGTTGGTTGTTTTATTCGCCGATTGTTACCGATTGTTACCGATTGTCACCGTGACAGTCCGTTTGAATGAGGCTCATCGTGAGGTGTGATGATGACCGTGAGACGACGACGGCGGTTCGATCCCCCGTCGTGTGTCGTGTGTTGACCACGTCATTTAAAATCACAAAATACATCATCTAATCATCATCGTTAAGTAAACGAGCTTTGGTGTTTCATTGAAGGGGCATGGTGGTACACCTTATAACATATCACATAAACGGACTGCATCTTATAACATATCACATAAACAGACTCACAATAGTAACGTTTTTTTAAATTTATATATATATATATATATATATATATATATATATATATATATATATATATATATATATATATATATAACACCAATAGCCAGAAGTAGTTTAGGCTGTGTTTCCATGTAAAAACAGTCTACTAGGTATAGCAACAGTTATTTTATACCTGGTTTTATACCTAGTAGACTGTGTTTACATCCTATGTAACCACTGCACACTTGTGAACTACTTTTCACTGTACTGTACTTGTGCTGTGCAATGACAATACATTAGAATCTAATCTAATGTTAATAAATGGTACTAGAGCCTGTTCTAGCATTTGTATTCGTAAAGACTTTGTGTGACTATATGTACATACTGTACATACTAAGACATTTCTTTATTGTTATTATTGCTATTTGTCCTTTTTTATTTAGGTTTTTACTTTTTACACATTGTGAAGTTTTTCTTCCACTGTTGTTGTTGTTGTTGTGAGTAATTCATTCTGCGGGAGTGAATAGGGAGTAAGTATCCCATTGTTTGGTTTGTGTAAATCGTCGTCGTCGTCATCATCATCATCGTCATCATCATCCTCCTCATCACTATTTGCGACTGCGGTGCTCCCCATCAGGTCCTCACAGAGCAGGAGATGGATGAAGAGGGCGACATCCGAAACCATGACAACTTGGAGCAGCGGGAGGAGGAGGACCTCAGAGGGGAGGAGGCCCCCCCCCACCCAGAGGGTGAGAGACCTCTTCTCCTCTTTCCTCCATAGACCCTAGTGTAGTCGTAATACACAACAAGAACAACGGTTAGGCTTATTGGTTATACACAATACTCGGGGTCCCCCGAGTATTATAGAGGCTTAGTATATAGGCAAGTATTTATCTTGGCTGTGACTGAACAATGATGGCCACATGTCCTTGCAAAGGGGATTTTTAATTGAGATGAACGCTTACCATCTGTGTACCCATGTCACCCATGTGTATTAGTGAGTTGGTTTGAACAATCATGAACAATGGCTCTCTGCTTGCCTAGTGTCAGGTGTCACACACAGCCCTACACCGCAGTGTGTGTGTGTGTGTGTGTGTGTGTGTGTGTGTGTGTGTGTGTGTGTGTGTGTGTGTGTGTGTGTGTGTGTGTGTGGTGTGTGTGTGTGTGTGTGTGTGTGTGTGTGTGTGTGTGTGTGTGTGTGTGTGTGTGTGTGTGTGTGTGTGTGTGTGTGTGTGTGTGTGTGTGTGCTCCTATTATACCTTACTTTGAGTTTCCCATACCCGAATAACTGAATTAGTTCCTCCAGCTCACTGGGCTATTATTATTTTAATGTTCCAAATTGACCATGGAAATCTTTGTTAAGTGAAGGGATGCAGAAATAGTCACTATCCTAGTATTACAGCCACGTGTTCGATTCCCAATCATTACTCCTCATTGCTGTGCATTCATCGTCGTCTCTTAGACGGTGAGAAAGGCCATCCCAAGTCAGAAGGCGGAGTCATTTGGAAAGTGGGCGGCGGCCTGTTCACCATGACCCGGAGTGTGGTTGGGGCCACGCTCGGAGGCGTGGTCTGGGTGGGGTCCAAAAGTTTACAGATCACCAAGACGGCGGTGACCAGCGTGCCAGCCGCTGGCGTGGGACTGGTCAAGGGGGGCGTTTCTATGGTAACGGGCGGCGTGGGGGCAGTGGGCTCCGCCATCGCCAGCAAAGTCACGACCAAAAAGAAGGACAAGGCTGACTGATAAGGAACCGGGTGCCTGACACTGTGTGTGCGTGTGTGTGTGCGCGTGTGCGTGTACGTGATCGCTTCTTTGTGTTTGTGTGTGTAGCGCTTGCTCATTTATGTTAGTGTACGTCGGAGCGCTTACGTTTTGTTATGCACAGATGGTTCACGCTGAGGAGAAGTACAAAAGGCTCTCAATTCATCTCAAAATAAGCCAATCATGATCCATGGTTTGTCTAAATATCATTTCTAAAAAATGAATCTTGAATCTTGACCAAAATATAACTTAAAATCCTGGATGGCAAATTGCACCGTCCAAACTATTTGAGATGGATTTGAGTCTAAATAAATAAATATACACAATCAATTCATATTTTATACACACACAAGTCCTTATGTTATCGTAGTCCTTGTGGACCTGCTGTGTCACCTGTAAGTAAGATGTGGCCTGTAGCCCCAGGAGTGGTCAAGGTGATTACAGGTAGGACTGAAATGTTGTACAGTATGCAACATTTCAGTCCTACCTGTAATTACCTTGACCTCTCCGGGAACCATGGCCTCGCCGTGATGGAGAGGTTCGGGTGTCCCTGTGAAACTCAGAGCTGTGTTGTCTGGCGACACAGATCTCCCACGGCAAGTTGGTCTCAGGAGAGGGACGAGACGAATAATAATACCTTAATATAAAACCTGGAACAAGTTCAATTGGCATTAAAACCTTTTTAATGCATCAAACTTGGATTTAAAAATGTCTTGTGATGGTGACTTGCGTTACAATTAGAATAACAAATTGTAATTCAACATGTGCATGGACATTTGTTTTTGTGCATAAAGGGTCAAAATGGGGACCATTTACCTCCTTTCAAGGAGAAGCAATGATAAGGTCAATGGGAAAGAGGATTCCAAAGGGAATTCGTCTATTTCAAATCTTCTGAATTCATCTTCTTAGAATCTTTCTGAGGAAAGACTTAAGTATTTTAAGTGTGAAGATTAATTTATTGCAATTATACCACACAGTCCGCTGTAGTCATGAACTGGAAGACAAATTCTGATCCCAAACTGTGATACAGCAAAGATGAGATAAGATGAGATCTGGGATAAATATATTAAGCACGTATTTTTTTAATAGCTGGAGAAATAAGTAGTTTACGCTGGAGGTCTGCACACACACACACACACACTATATGTTCTCTCTTTAGTCGGTTTTTGTTCAAATATTGTTTTTTAAAGAAAACACAACAAATAGTCATTCATAACTTCATAACTATAGTTTATCATTTGTTTTTACCTGGATAAATCATGTTATTTTCCCGAAACGTTGTAATAATACTAAAGACAAATATATGGGTGAGATGTGTAAAAGCATCTAGAGTTGTTACCATATTTAAATATTGTTTACAGAGGTTTAGATTTTTTTGACATCACCATTTATATTCAGTCCAGTGGCTTTTGTGTCTGTCGTACGCATCTATGACAATGTAGGATAAACCTTTTTGTCGGTGCAACACGGTGTGACAAAAACCTTATTTAACGCTACATATCATTGAGCTGTGTTGAGCTTTATGTAGTGGCCTGCATGTCGTCCTCAGTGAGCTGTGAGACACACCAAAACCCTTTAACTGTAGTTTCATTTCACGTGTTTGGCTTCTGAGTTTGAGGCTCTCTGTGGATGTGGCTATTTATTTATGTCTAGGTTTCAGGCCCCAGTGTGGCCTTCATCCACCTGTGCTTCACTTAGTGCTGTGAACTTTTATTATGTTAATCCAATTTGTCATTTGCTTTCTTTTTTCGTGTAACTTTTAGGCTGTTTTGGTCTATTATAGAACTATTTTTGCAGAAGTCCGTTATGCTGTATTCTATAAAGTAAAAACTGGTGTATTTTGTGTTGTGTTTGTCATTGATCATTTCGGTGGGGGACAGAGAAAAATATTATCACCATATTTTCCCTTTTTTAAACCCTTCTCTATCATATAAATCGTACAAATGCTTTGTGTTCCTTCTAGAATGTACTCTTTTTAGACATGCCATTTAATAAAAGTTAGATATACAGGTATATATCAAAACTAGTTACAATCAACTGTAGGCTGTGAGGTAGTATAATAAACGACATAACATAGATATTATGCCCAATGCATCATATAACAGCATATATGTGTAGGTGTGGGTTGAGATAAGGGAAATGGTTTAAAGTGATTATTTCAGTGCTAAACTGAAAGTGTCCTAATAATGAAAACAGTTCCTTTACACATACTTTTGCTCAAAGCCCCAAAGGTTGTGCTTACAAATAGTACACATATTTTATATATTATACATTTTAATGAAACATTAGATAATATTAGGATCCTGCATTCATTAATAAGCAGAAAATATATAAACTTTTGGGACTTTAGGGGCTCCTTAGTTATGCAACTGGTATGCATGCATTTTAGAAATGTATGTGTAATGTGTATATTTTAAATATTTGTAAATAAATATATAGGTGTGGTGTTCAAATCACTCAATGAACTGAGAGCTCAGAGCGCAAACGAGGCACAGAATAAATAAAACACATTTGTTTCAATGCATTCAACGCATATTATACCATAAAGTAGTATTAATACCATAATACCACCTGTTCTAGTGTTGTAGTTCTAGTGTTCCAGTTCTAGTGTTGTAGCTCTAGTGTTCTGCTTCTAGTGTTCTAGTTTTAGTGTTCTAAATTTAGTGGTGTAGTTCTAGTATTGTAGTTCTAGTTCTAGTGTTGTAGTTCTAGTGTTGTAGCTCTAGTGTTGTAGTTCTAGAGTTGTAGTTCTACTGTTGTAGTTCTAGTATTGTAGTTCTAGTGTTGTAGCTCTGGTGTTGTAGTTCTAGCATTGTAGTTCTAGTGTTGTAGTTCTAGTGTTGTAGCTCTAGTGGTGTAGTTCTAGTTCTAGTGTTGTAGTTCTAGTGTTGTAGCTCTAGTGTTGTAGTTCTAGTGTTGTAGCTCTAGTGTTGTAGTTCTAGTGTTCTAGTTCTAGTGTTTAGTTTTGATTTGGATGAGTAACACCTTGCTCCAGATCCCAAAAAAAAACGAATACAAAAAAACCCACAACGTGACACTTTATAAACACGTGTGCGTGAACAACCAATCAGCAGCGAGCCTGTTATAAATAAACGAAGACGTAAATATTCTGGCCAATGAGCGACGCGACAGAAGGGGTGGGGGGGAAACAAACAACTCTTACGTGACGTTGATGTTGACTGACCCGAACGTGACCACGCCCACTGCTGTCAATTGACAGCGGGGGGGGCGGGGCGGGGGGAGTGTTTACCGACACTGTGTGTGTGTGGTTTTATTCCTCCGTTTTCCTCCGACGATCAAGTGTATCGATCGGGCTTGGGATCATCATCATAATAATAATAATAATAATAATAATAATGGTGGTTAATTCGGTGCACTGGTTCCGCAAGGGTCTGCGGCTCCACGACAACCCGTCCCTGCAGGAGGCTCTGCAGGGCGCGGACACCGTGAGCTGCGTGTACATCCTGGACCCCTGGTTCGCCGGCTCCGACCACCTGGGACTCGGGATCAACCGATGGAGGTATCGATTAGGGTGGATTCGATTATTGGGACTCTGAATGCGTTTCAGAAACAGAATATCAGAATCACCATACTTTCCCTTTTTTAAAAAAACCCTTCTCTAATTATACAAATCGTACAAATGCTTTGTATTCCTTCTAGAATGTACTCTTTTTAGACATGCCATTTAATGTAAGTTAGATATACAGGTATATATCAAAACTAGTTACAATAAACTGTCGGCTGTGAGGTAGTATAATAAAATACATAACATAGATAGTATGCCCAATGCATCATATAATACAACACAATCAGAATCAGAGAATCAGAGTCGGAATGCCTTTTATTGATTGTCATTGTACACAAGTATTGTACGAAAACTGTCTAGCAAACCTCACGACACTCAAAAAAACCCCAAAGATTGTATTGAAGATAAAGAGGTTAGATGTACTGCACATCATAACGGCACAGCGGGACGTACCATGTAAACTAGGTCATGTAGTATTGATGCAATACATAAGTTCACCACATTTACCACATTTGTGGTGATGTGGTGAACTTCTGTATTGCATATCTATTGCAATATGAACAATATGTTGTTAAACGTATGTATGTATTGTCGGGGTTGTTTGAAATACTAATCGACCAGAAGTTATTATCGTTGTGAATGTGAATGTGAATGATGATTTCGTGCAATTCTAAATTGTGCCTTTTTGATTGCGCCTTTACTCGTTGCACTACGGTAACATACCGTATTATTGTTCTGTTAGAGGTATTACGGTACGTTAAAATGTGACGTCACCACACTCTCTACGTATGTAGCAGTGAGTGTAGTACCAGACAGTCTCATAGTTGATGGAGTAATGATGGTGACGAAACCTGCTGTTAAATACATAAAATATATATATATACATCAAATATATATACATCAAATATATATACATCAAATATATACATACAATATATATACATAAAATACATATACATCAAATATATATACATATATATGTATATATATATAAAAGGTTAAAGAGAGAACCGAGTCAAGCGCTGCTCATTCTCCAAACGCAAGACGCAACGTATTTGAGGCCTCTATTAGTTCAACAAGTTTAATATATAACCCAGGATATATTTTTGATCTGCAGCATCACCCCTACACCACGGTGACGTCATCAACCTGTTAAGTCCAAGCCACAGGTGACCATAGCGCGTCACGTCAAAAGGGGGCGTGGGTACTCGGGTTTGAACCAATCACATGTGACCAATCAACAAGCGTCCATATTTTTAACCCCAAGATGATGATGAGCACACTACAATATTTAACAAAAATATGAAGCCTTTAAAAAAATATAATCCAAGCTAGAAGCAACACAGCTCAGATTGTGGTAAATATGTTATTAATAAAGTGACGTCTGAACATTTCCAATTGGGATAGATGTGCATGTATGTATCCTAGCGTGTATAATATCTATATACATTTTGTATATGTCTTTAGGTTTCTGTTGGAGTCTTTGGAGGACTTGGACAACAGTCTGAGGAAACTCAACTCCAGGTTGTTTGTGGTTCGAGGACAGCCCACCGATGTCTTCCCAAGGCTTTTCAAGGTTTCTCAAATAATGACAATGTTTTCATGTGTTCATATTTGTGTTAAAAGGCTGCTGATAAAGCCAGCCTTGTGTGAATGTGCCTAAAGTGTGTCCATTGTAAACAAGCTAAAGTGGTTATTTACCTAGCAGTGCCGTCCAAAATAACATTGGAACGATGCACTCTCTTGTCAAGCAACTTCTGTTCTCGTTCCTTTTAAGCCACCCAATAAATCAACCTCTGCCTCGGTCGGTGTCCTCTGCCTCGGTCGGTGTTCTCTGTATATATATGTATATATATTTTATGTATATATATTTAATGTCCACGATGTTCCTCATCAGGAGTGGAGCATCACCCGTCTGACCTTTGAGTATGACCCCGAGCCGTTTGGGAAGGAGCGAGACGGGGCCATCATCAAGGTGGCCCAAGAGTTGGGAGTCGAGACCATCGTGAGGAACTCACACACCCTCTACAACCTGGACGGGTTCGTACCATGCACCGGCTTCTTATGCCAACTGTTTGAGCCCACTACGAAAAACATGTACGACACACTGCAGGGATGCAAGAAGATACCCCACGTGACTTATGGAATACGCGTTCCAAATCTTAGCAGGCGTAAATAGTCACTTTTTCACCTTTTCCTGGTGTTGTTGAGCTAGACACTTTTAAACGGCTTTGCGTTGAATTGTGTTTTAGTTAGGCTATTGTTAAGGGCGATTTGTCTAGAACTATTGATCAAATGATAGCCCTACAGAGCGCCGTGCTGATGATGTCGGAAACATGACTACAAACCGATTTTCAATCGGCAGTGCATTTTTAATCGTTACTGATGAGTGCTTAATGAGTACTCATTTAGTCCAGTACACGTTTGCACCTCTACGATGTGTATATGTTGTCATAACACTTTCCCATACATATACACACCATGTAAAGGTACTGTTCGTAAGACTTATGAACAAGGACTACATTCTGCCTTTGCTTATTGTGTTTATGAATTCGATCCTACTAATAAATAGGCCATGCGTGAATTAGGTAATTGGGTAAGCGCTTACTATGAAAGGGGTTTAAGAAAATGTAATGCAATGCACACCATGGCCCTTAAGTGAAAGCCTAATGACTATTTACTAATTTTGTTTTAACCTGAGCACCAATTTCATTTTGGCCTGTTTAGCAGTAGGTACAAGCAGTTATACGTTGTATAAAACTTATACAATGTATCAATTCACATCATATTTGCATATATGTGTTTTTCACAGGATCATAGAGATGAACAACAACAACCCCCCGCTGACCTTCAAGCGTTTCCAGACCATCGTGAGCAGACTGGAGCAGCCCAGTAGGCCTCTTCCTACCATCACCCCGCAGCAGATGGAGAAATGTAAAACCCGGATATCTAAAGATCACGACCGACATTACAGTGTCCCCTCACTGGAGGAGCTGGGTGAGAAGGCAACTCCTCCATGTCGTCAAAAAGGACCTTTTCTGACACTAACTCTGTTCCCATTCACCTCGATCCCGTCAAGTGAAAGGCAAAGCATTATGTCATCTTTGTGTGTGTGTGTGTGTGTGTGTGTGTGTGTGTGTGTGTGTGTGTGTGTGTGTGTGTGTGTGTGTGTGTGTGTGTGTGTGTGTGTGTGTGTGTGTGTGTGTGGTGTGTGTGTGTGTGTGTGTGTGTGTGTGTGTGTGTGTGTGTGTGTTTGCCGTGTGCAAGGTTTCAAAACGGAAGGTTTACCTCCTGCTGTCTGGAAAGGGGGAGAGTCTGAGGCACTGGAGAGACTCAACAAACACTTGGACAGGAAGGTAAACCAACTCATGAAAGGCTCTCCTTGAGGGTGTGTTCTTCCTGCGGGGTTAATGTCTGTTGGAAAGTTCCCCCACCACAACGTAGAAGCTTTCTTGTGCGTCGAACTTCTCCAAAGCATTGATCTATATTTATCGCTGAATTAAAATGGGTGGTGTTTTGCATAATGGTGTTTTGGTACACCGTTTGGCCCCATTGTACAGCTTCTAAACTTGGAATTGTATTGTTATACATACAGTATATTTGGCAGTGTGATACCATGGCTTTGTTAAGAGTTATTGTGGTACTCCTGCTCACTGATATTGTGAAACCCGTTGCATCGTACACTGACCGGCTGGGTCCGCGCCTCTGTCTCTCCAGGCGTGGGTGGCTAACTTCGAGCACCCTCGAGGCATCTGCTCTCTGTTCGCCAGCCCTACCGGCCTCAGTCCATTCCTGCGCTTCGGCTGCCTGTCCTGCCGGGTTTTCTACTACAACCTGAGAGAGCTGTACATGAAGGTAACCTCTAGGGGGGAATCAAGGTGATCTCCCATACACTTTATAGCCAAAAGTCAGTGGACACCCCGTTATATTTATTGAGTTCAGGTGTTTCAGCAGGTTGCCGTGAACTCTCCACAGACAAAACATTTACAATTCAGAATGGGTCGTAAAGAGCATCATTGGATGCCACCTTTGCCACAAGTCTGTTCGAGAAGTTTCGGCCCTACTAGATCTGCCCCGGGCAACTGAAATTGCTATTATTGTGAAGCGGAAGCGCCTAGGAGCAACAACACCTCAGCTACGAAGTGGTAGACCATGCACTCTCACAGAGCAGGGCCAACTGTTTAATCACTCACCACACTACCTCTGGAAGCACCATCAGCACCAAGAACGGTCCAACAAGCTCATATGTGATGGTCAGCTGTACACTGACTTTTGTCTACATAGTGTATCTTCAAGACTGCACTCTGTCTTTCCACTGATGTACTCTTGAAATTAACCAGTTTGAACAAATTGAATGTCAATGGTGAGGATCTCTCTCTGTCCGTCTCTCAGCTGAGGAAGCGCTGCAGTCCCCCGCTCTCTCTGTTTGGACAGCTGCTGTGGAGGGAGTTCTTCTACACCGCAGCCACCGGCAACCCAAGCTTTGACCGCATGGAGGGAAACCCCATCTGCGTCCAGGTTTGGAAACCCTTTTGCGGTTCAGGGGCCTAATTATTAATTATGACTTACCCATAAACAGCAAAAGCGCAGCCCACGGTCCATGTAATAGTTGTATGTCTGTAAAATATCTGCTTAAAAGATAGCCCAAGGTGAAGTCCCTGGATGTTTATTCAGCCATCATCTCCCCCCCCCCCCCCCCTCCTAGATACCCTGGGATCAGAACCATGAAGCCCTGGCTAAATGGGCCGAGGGGCGGACGGGCTTCCCCTGGATCGACGCCATCATGACCCAGCTCCGGCGGGAGGGCTGGATCCATCACCTGGCACGACACGCCGTGGCCTGCTTCCTCACCCGGGGGGACCTCTGGATCAGCTGGGAGAGCGGCATGAAGGTACGCTCATTAAGGGGTTCAACCTCGGGGAGTCCAGGGGACTAGGAAGCTCCATCCCTTCCTGACCGCTCAATCCATTCATGTTATTGCTATTGTTATTTCACTCAAGAGTTTTCCAATAATTGCCTCACATTCACCCGTTCATACATGAACGGCGGTGTCAGCCATGCAAGGAGACAGCCAGCTGGTCAGGTGTCTTTCTCAGGGATACCACGACACTTGGGCTAGGAGGAGGAGGTGTCGGAGATCGAACGCCAGCCACAACTTGCTCAACTACACCTCTGTTACCCGGCAATAGCTGGTAACACACTACAAGCACTATGTGAATCGTGTTGTGGTTTTCATTGTGTTGTGTCCTTTGTGTTCCTCTCCAGGTGTTTGAGGAGTTGCTGCTGGACGCAGACTGGAGCGTGAACGCGGGCAGCTGGATGTGGCTGTCCTGCAGCGCCTTCTTCCAGCAGTTCTTCCACTGCTACTGTCCCGTGGGCTTCGGGAGGCGGACGGACCCGTCCGGAGACTACATCAGGTCTCTCTCTCCATGCTCTAACCCAAAGAGACTACATCAGGTCTCTCTCTCCATGCTCTAACCCAAAGAGACTACATCAGGTCTCTCTCTCCATGCTCTAACCCAAAGAGACTACATCAGGTCACTCTCTCCATGCTCTAACCCAAAGAGACTACATCAGGTCTCTCTCTCCATGCTCTAACCCAAAGAGACTACATCAGGTCACTCTCTCCATGCTCTAACCCAAAGAGACTACATCAGGTCTCTCTCTCCATGCTCTAACCCAAAGAGACTACATCAGGTCTCTCTCTCCATGCTCTAACCCAAAGAGACTACCTCAGGTCTCTCTCTCCATGCTCTAACCCAAAGAGACTACATCAGGTCTCTCTCTCCATGCTCTAACCCAAAGAGACTACATCAGGTGTTATGATAGTGGCAGCACCCCTAGCAGTTCAGTAGGGGCACAACTGATCAGTAGACATTCAATCAAATGCATGGTCATACATTTTGATTTGATTGTGTTTGATTGTGAAAGGAAAAAAACATTTCCTGTTCTTGGAAAATGTACGACGAAGTACATTATTAGTATTACACCCTGTTATACCACTGTTTACATATGGGGTACTTTCATCTATAACATTGTTTTTTGCTTTTTTATCAACTGGAATCCAGATAATAATGTTCCTTGAGCTTTGAGCATATGTTTTTTGTGTGGTCCACATCTGGTCGACGGTTGTATTTGCAATAGTTTTTAATGTTAGATAACTGTTTTTTTTTACTGTTGAAAGGAAAGAGGTATCCTGTTATTGAAAAAGAACACACACCCCTTGGAACGTTATCGAGCAATCATAAGTACAAGGACTAGCAGGTTTAAGGATCGTTTTTATCCACAGCCTACTGAGCTGCTAGGAGTGCTGCCACTTTCACTTTGTATGTAACATAGTCATTACCCTTACACTTACACACTTTGCTGGACTTTCTGGACTCATCACAGTTACTGCACTGTACTGCACTGTATTCACGATGCTGCTGCACTACTGCATTTAAATGCTTTTCAAGATTTTTGTAAAAAAAACCATATATATATATAACACATATATTATTTTTATGGTGTTGTTTTGGAGATGTATACTGTGGGAGGGAATGGGGAGTAAGCGTTCCAATGTACTTGTTACAAATGGCCAAACAATGATCTTGTATCTTGTACAATCAAGCGTTCAACATTGCTGTGGTTTGAACTGAATATAACTTGCTTAGCGTACCATAGCGTAACCTCCTAGCGTAAATGTATTGTGTTTTCCTCTAGGCGTTACATCCCCATCCTGAAGGACTACCCGAACCGCTACATCTACGAGCCCTGGAACGCCCCCTTGTCGGTCCAGAAGGCGGCCCACTGCGTGGTGGGCGTGGACTACCCCAAGCCCATGATCAACCACGCCGAGGCCAGCCGGCTGAACATCGAGAGGATGAAGCAGGTCTACCAGCAGCTGTCCCATTACAGAGGCCTCAGTAAGTCCCACTGGGGGGGGAATCCTCACCCTCAACTGTACAGACATTGTGCCTTGTGTCTTCAGGGAAGAAACGCCTATCAACCAGCGTACGTTCTAGTGTGTTCTATGAATGTGTCCGTTTGTCTTTGTCCGCTTTGCCGCAGGTCTCCTGGCGTCTGTGCCGACCATCCAGGAGGAGGCTGAGCCGCCGATGACGGACGAGTCCCAGCCGAGCAGTGGCCCCGGTAGGAACCTGCAGCTCGAACCATTCCAACCAATCAGGGGTCAACGTGACGTGTCAGCTGACATGATCAGCTGACATGACGACCTCAGCAATGTGCTTTGTTTTACATAGAAGGGTTGCAGGTCCTTGTATTTTAAAATTGTATTCCTCAAGCAGGCATATGTGCTGTATATCTCCAGGGTCCTTCCAGATACAACAGATTGGAGTGAAGGGACTTTAGAGGCCATAACAACTACACTCTGAACTAAATAGGAAGGACTAATTCAGGGTGAACCACAAACCGCCTCCCCATATTCGACCACAGAACAGGGGGGGGGGGGGGGGGGGTGTGTCACACCCTCATGCCAGAAGACCACTGCTCCGGTGACATGAACAAACCAATTCATCCATAGAAGCCTGTTGACCCAGAAACAAATGTGTCCCCTTTCTATTCAAATGCTAGAGAGAATGACCTACTTTTTTTGCTTTAGGAAATGTATTGGTACTTTAAGAGATGTATTATTAAAGACCCTTTTACATTGAAGATCACTCATCTGTTTTCTTCTTCTTCTTCTTCTTCTTCTTCTTCTTCTTCTTCTTCTTCTTCTTCTTCTTCTTCTTCTTCTTCTTCTTCTTCTTCTTCTTCTTCAGATTCTCCGGTCCATGAGGCTGCAGCCTGCCCGCTTGTCGCCGGCTCCTCCCCGGCCTCGAACCTCAACGTGTCCGCAGCCTACGCCTTCTCCTCCTTCTCCTCCTCCTGCTCCTCCTCCATCCACGTGCATACGGACGCTGACCCGGTAGCCACCCACCAGACCCCCTCCACCTCCAGGGACGAGTCCACTTTCCCCGCCTGGTCCCCAGCGGCCGTCGCCAAGTTTTCCAAACATCCGCCCACTGCTGTGTTCCTCTCCCCGCCTCCTATTCCCTTCCCGTCCTCGGACCCGGCCACCAGCCGGACCTCGGTCGGAGGTCCGGCCTCGAACCCCGCTCACGTTTCCAACCCGTTCGAAGCTTTTTCTCCACGTGTGGCGGCGGCGGCGGCGCAAGCGGGCCAACACGGGTTGTTTCTGGGCCCGAGGAAGAAGGGCCAGCCCCGAAAGCACAGGCGGCCCCAGAGGTCCCGGGGCGCTCTGGGCTGCGTCCTGCCAGCCAGGGGGGACGGTACCAAGGCACCAGGCGGAGCAGGAGACCAGGAGGAGGAGGAGGAGGAGGACCTGTGGATGGAGGAGTGCATGGAAGAGGACATGGTCCAGGAACAGCCAAATGATCGGCAGTAATGATTGGAGGTAATGAGTGTGTGTGTGTGTGTGTGTGTGTGTGGTGTGTGTGTGTGTGTGTGTGTGTGTGTGTGTGTGTGTGTGTGTGTGTGTGTGTGTGTGTGTGTGTGTGTGTGTGTGTGTGTGTGTGTGTGTGTGTGTGGTGTGTGTGTGTGAGAGGGGTTGGTGCCACAGTGCCCTTGCCCTGTGACACAGCCTAAAGTACCAGCAGCTTTTGATCAACAAATTATTATTGATAAATAAGAAAATTATAGGAAATTAATAATTGGCCTATTGTGCCTATGACTTATTTTTATCTTTTTTCCGTGGTATCAAAAGAGTTATCAAGTTTTGTTTTTTTTGATGCTAGTATCGTATCAAAGTTTAAAATTCATTGGTCCATCACTTCACGTGCTGTGCATCAGTCACCAGCATCAGGAACACGTGGTGTCAGTCCATCCCTAATGGTCTCCATCTTTTTACATGAGGAAAACCAAAGCATTTATTTCCTACTTCCTTTCACCGCTCATTTAGGTCCTGTTTTCTGTAAAGTAGGCTGACTTAAATTAATCGCACTCTATAGTATATTAATAGTTAATATTATGGATGAAATTGCTAGTTTTTTTAAGCTATTTTGAATATCAACTATGTTTTGAAAATGAAATGTTATCTATTTTCTCAAGGGCGAACACTATTCCCACATATTCCACATAGAGTTGACAATTCTGTTGATGGTTTTGCTGACTGGCTGTTGTGTTTTTGTAGGTGTTTTCAAGAACAGGACAGCACCCCAAATAAGAGCTGCTGCAATAGGAAAAGGTTACACAGACTTCAGTGGTCAGGGTCAGGCTTTCATATTGATTTCCACACAGATAATTAAAATACAATATAATGCTGAACATTGACCATCTGTCACCGTCTGAAGAACGGGGAGCCGGTTCTATTGATTGGCAATCGTTATGTATTTTTTGTATGTTCTAAACTCTTTGGGATTGCTTAATGTAGCTAGTTTGAATAAGTACGTTAGCCGTAGCTATAAAACTACAATACATTGAATATACTTCAGGTTGAATACTCATGAAGTGCCGACATGATTCCAGAGCGGGTAATATGGTCCTAGTCTTAGACTGAGATCACTCATGGCAATGTTCTGTATTGTAAGCAAGCATTTAGCCTCTCTGTTTGCGTACAATGTGAAGCTATAAGCACTAAGACTGAATGCAGTTTATCCAAATCATTATTCATGATAAAGCACATTTACTAATCAGTCAAAAATGAGTGCAAGTCGTCCTGAGCAAGTTCTTGGGGAACAGAAACCTCCGTCACTATGGGTCCGTAATTACCTATTCATTCAAGTTCTGCGGAATACAGATAACCGTTTGTTGCTTATAAAATAAGCATATTTTACTCTGGGTATTATGAAGGTAAAGCAAGTGTTTCTTAAATGTGGTTTACAGGAATGGCTTGAATGTAAATTCACATCAAGACAATGAGACTCGGTAGCCTGCCAAAAACACAACTTCTTAATATATTTACTTTCACAATGTTGCCAAATGTACTATTTTCAATTCCAATGAGTTAACTATTTCCACTAGCCTGTTTCATACATTTAATAATATAACTTAATTATTTGACATGTTTATATTTATGTCAAAATGTCTTTGTAAATATGTGACTGGTTTCTGGAGAAAATATTGTCAGTTTTTTGTAAGAATATAACTATATGACAGTTGTCCCGACACAACTAAGCCATGATAACAGGCCACACACACACGGTGTGTCAATTCTGAAATTAAAACTGTGTAGTGGTGTAGCTTTTTTTCACCAATGTTTGATAACGTTTGAAGACGATGCGATTGCGTGTCCATAGTAGTATGTTAAGAGGTATTTTTCTTTGTCTATATTTGGTGATAAACTGAGAAAATATCCTTTTAATTTGACCTCCCGGATCCCTCCTATATGCCATTTTAGTTTTGTATTTCTTATCGATGTACATGTTTCATAAAGGGAGTATTCGTGTTTTCCTGGCCCGATGGAGTATATTTAAAATAGTATTTGCACTACACCAGAGACAATAGTCTTGACATTTTACCAGACCCCGTTCAGCATTATGGTCTGCATAAATTAACATAAATTAACATGGAGCCAAAAGGCCCCATACCGTAGGTTATCAGGCACTTTATTGGAAGAAAGTGAGTGTTTGATTGCTCTTAACTTGCGAGTGTACTTCATTCTAACTCGTCCAACATGTGTCTTATTATACTATTTGTACTGTCTTGTGCAGGACCTTTTCATCACAATGACTTTTGCTGTGAATTGTGGTGGTTGTAGTTTTATTTGGTGTTTTCTTTTGTGTTAAATGTTTTAAGCCGTTCTGCATATTTTAAACTGAATTTGCGTTGTAATGCTATTGATGAATGTAGAGACATACAGCAATGTCCACAATTAAAGTATTTCATAAGGGTCACTATCGACAGTTGTCTAATTAAATGTTTTGACTACAGAGCTAGCGTATACATCAAATGTATTTTCTGCATTAAAGGACCTGTGAAGAATATTTATTCATTTGTGTAATTTGGATTTTGATGCAACTTCATGACGATCATCTCCCATATGTAAATTGTGCCGAATTTACAATAATGTATTTGTATAAACATACTTTGCAATGCAAAACACAAAGCAACCGAGGCACCGTGTGACGGGAAATCCCTCTGTGATCGCCACGACGACGATGGTTCCTCCAAACACACGTTCAGTCATCCGTTTAGCTGAAGCCGACCCAGAGGCAAGCGGAGATTCAGGACTTTGGCTGAAGGTGGTGCAGTTGGATTTGGTTGGAACCATTCAATGTGTTCTGAACAGTCACTCACTAAAAGAAACCGGGCATAGATACAAGATACAAGATATAAGATTTTTATTGGCCATTTGCCAACAAGTACAATGGAATGCTTAGAGCCCATTCCCACTCTTTCCCCCCCATTTCTAACACAACACTATACAAATACTCAATACACAATAGAAATGAACATAAAAAGAACAATAAAGTGATTGATGGATGACATGTAAATGTGTTGAAGTGTGCAAAACGATTTAAAAGCATTTAAAGTGCCAGTAGTGCAGCAGCATCATGGCTACAGTGCAGTAGCTGTAATGAGTCCAGAAAGTCCAGCATAAGTATGACAATGTAATGTTAATGACAATGTTATGATAGTGGCAGCACTCCTAGCAGTTCAGTAGGCGCACTGCATGTGGATAAAAACTATCCTTGAACCTGGTATATATATATATATATATATATATACACATATACTCTCTGTGGTCATAATCATCAATATGAATTTAAATTCTTCACTCGGTTCACCATGACTTTTCACGCAGAAAAACGAATAGAAAATAGACAGTGATTGTGTGTGTGTGTGTGTGTGTGTGTGTGTGTGTGTGTGTGTGTGTGTGTGTGTGTGTGTGTGTGTGTGTGTGTGTGTGTGTGTGTGTGTGTGTGTGTGTGTGTGTGTGTGTGTGTGTGTGTGTGTGTGTGTGTGGTACATCCATATAGACGCACCTCATTTAGAGTGAGCCCAATGGTTCTTTTCACAATAATAGATTCATTAAATATTTAGACTGGCAACAATTGTATATCTACAAAACATGTTTTTTTTTTTTTTTAAACATGGCTGATAGTTAATGTGTACGTACACATTAGATGGTCACATGGCAGCATGCTTTCATGTGGAGGAATACCCTGTCAGGATAACATGTGAAACACACAGAGAGAGATAGAAACACACACACACACCCCATAGACCAGACACAGGTATCTGTAAGCATCACTGGGTGTGAGTCGCAGATGAGCTGATGTAATGCCGCTCTGTGATTGGCCAGTCATGACTGCCCCCCCCCATCCCTCCATCCGTCCTCCCGTCTCCTCTCTCTGCTGTGAACCATTTCTCTCTATCCGTCTTAATCTGTGCTCGCTCTGTCTTTCCCCCGGTCTCCGTTTAACCTCTCTCTCTCTCTCGCACTCTCTCTCTCTCTCTCTCTACCCCATGCCCCTCCCTCCCCCCCATCTCTGCCCCCCACCCCCCTTCTCTCTCTCGCTCTCCCGCTCCCCCCTCCCCACCCCTCTCTCTCTCTCAGCCTCTCAGCCTCTCTCCCTCTCTCCCTCTCTGGTGAGAAACACGATGACGATGCACCACGGAGCGGCCAATGGGCAGCCAGGGAGGCGGTGAGGAGGGTGCGCCTGTGTGTTGCTCATCTCTTCAGAGCCGATCGATGCGGAGGAGGAGGAGGGAGAGGGGAGAGAGAGAGAGAGAGAGAGAGGGAGAGGGAGAGAGTGGAGCTGGGCCAGGGCCTCGTCCAGGCAGAGGCACACCCCGAAACGGCCTGATATATCCCATACAACGCCAGGAGAAAACACAGGAGCGGGAGCAGGGAGGTTATTATCGTCGTCGAGAGCGGAGGGACCACCAATGTGGTCGTGGTCCAGCGTTACTATGGATACACGAAGACCCAAGAGACCCACCACCCTGGCCCTCTTCCCCCCGCGGGCCCAGCCCCGCTCACAGGTAGGACCTGTTTACTGACAGCTCAGCAGTCACCAGCAGATCCTATAGGCTGGGATGCCATTTGGTCTATTGAATGTGTGTGTGTGTGTGTCTGAGGAAATTGTCTGTTGTGCTTATCCATCAATCATGTCTTTAAAAGAACCCAGCAAGACTCAGTGATGATCGTATGTGTGTGTGTCGGGTACGTGCGTGTGTGTTGTGTGTCATGTCGTGTGTGTGTCAAGTCGTGTGTGTGTCATGTTGTGTGTGTCGTGTGTGTGTGTGTGTCGTGTGTGTCGTGTGTGTGTGTGTGTGTCGTGTGTGTGTGTGTGTGTGTGTGTGTGTGTGTGTGCACATACATGAGTGAGTGTGTGTGGATGAATGAATCTTGTGTCAAAGAAGCCAGCAGGACCAGTGAGGTATGTGTGGTAAATTGTATTCTGTGCCATGTCTACATATCATGTATCCATTATATATATATACATATATATATATGTATATATATACTGTATATAACATTCTAATGCTATTAACACAGAAATAACACCAATCACAAAATAACCTTCAAAGATGTTGTGCAAATCAGCTGTGCCCATTAAAATATGACAGACATAACAAATTCTATCAGAATATTCTCATGCGATGATGATAATATTTCAAGAAACGTGCACAGGATACACCATACCGTCCAGTATAGATCATATTGATATACTATTTTTGGATTGTAAAATCCATCACTGTTGTCTAGTTGAACGCGATGATCAACATGACATTGGAACACATTATAGTATACAGTTGTCTCTGTCGTCTCACATACTGTTAGCAGTAGCAGCTCCAGTAGCAGCTCTGACCTTCCGGTTGACAGGACATTGGAACTTTGAAACCAGCGATTGAAAGCAGTTCCACAAATGTGTCGCTATACTGCACACACACACACACGCGCGCACGCACGCGCGCACACACACACACACACACACACAGACACACACACACACACACACACACACACACACACACACACACACACACACGCGCACACACACACCGGGACACAAAATGTACTGTTAGATTTATATCAAATCGCAAGGGTTATGCTCAACATCCTCATCCAGCATCAAGCTTATCACCAGAGCCCTGAATTCCAGTCTTCCGGTTGTATCTACCACATCCTGGTTAAAAGGAGATTCAAGGGAACCATCTCATGCTTTAAGTCCACCGAGGGGCCTCCGAAGCGGGTCAAACAAGTGGATGAGAACCACTGTGGATGTAGCAATGTAAGGAAAGGTGACCAGGAGTGGAAGGTTGGGTTTGGAGGGAATGTAGCAAAGGGATGGGCAGGTCTGGTGGGGGGTGGTGGTCTGGTGGTGGTCTGATGGGGGGTGGTGGTCTGGTGGGGGTGGTGGTCTGGTGGTGGTCTGGTGGGGGGTGGTGGTCTGGTGGGGGGTGGTGGTCTGGTGGTGTCTGGTGGTCTGGTGGGCCTAATGGTCAGTCTGATGGGTCTGGTGGTGGGTGGGTCTGGTAGTGGTCTGATAGGTCTGATAGGTCTGGTGGTGGGTGGGTCTGGTAGTGGTCTGATAGGTCTGGTGGTGGTCTGATAGGTCTGATAGGTCTGGTGGTGGGTGGGTCTGGTAGTGGTCTGATAGGTCTGGTGGTGGGTGGGTCTGTTAGTGGTCTGATAGGTCTGGTGGTGGGTGGGTCTTTGGGGGACTGGTTCTCCTCTGACTGGGGTACATGGAGGGACGTGCTGGGAGACATCAGCCTGCAGCTGCAGGGATATAAATAATGTTGCATTCGGAGTGGATTACAAACACAATATCACTCACAGCACAGAGGACACTCAGAGAAACTACGATCAGTCAGCTAATCCCGGAGCACGCTGAGTGCTGTAGGAGAAACGGGTTTTGGTCTGAAGTTTTTGTTATACTCAGCTGTCCCTGTAGGCAATGCAGTAAGTCAGCACTATGCCTTATTTTCATTAGAATCGGTTAAAAGTAAAGTTTATTACAGTATCATTTCTAATAGTATAGTTGATGATACTATCATTTCTAATAGTATAGTTTCTAATAGTATAATTTATAATAGCATTGTTTGTAATAGTATCATTTATAATTGTATCGCTTTAATAGTATAATTTATAATAGTATCACTTATAATAGTATTTTTTATAATAGTAGTATATATAGTAATAGTATTGTTGTAATAGTACAGTCTATAATAGTATAGTTTAGGTAAAGTCACTTCCTGTTCTACAGCAGCAACAGTCCCACCTCTTCCTGGCGGGAAAGGGGTGGGACAACGATGTTGTCATTCATGACTAAGTCAGACAGATGGCAACACAGTTCTGTTGAAGCACAGTGGAGTTTGTTTGGCAGATGTGCGTTGAATTGGATTTCTTATTAATTGTGTTGAATTAAAACAATGATCACATCAGCCACTGGTGCAGGACGATGGTGGCTTTGATTCTTGCTTGAAACCGTAATGTAATGTTTTTGTGGAAGTAAATGGGTGTCATGCAGATGAAGCTGACCTTGAATTAGAACCTTATTTGTGTCAGCTAATGTTTAACTGGTTGTTGTTGTTTGACTGGTTGTTGTGATCCTTCTCCGTCCAGGACACCATCAATAACAACTCTCTAGGGAAGAAGGAGAGCTGGAAGGATGGCCGCTCGTCTTCACCTCACATCACAGGTCTGTTCACACGCAACATGAATTACAATAACCCAATACAAGGATCCACTTTAAACAGGAGAGCCATTGAGGTCAATACATAGATACTATGTATATATCTATGTATTGACCTCAATGGCTCTCCTGTCATGCACTGCCTGCTTCACGGGAAACCACAGAAGACACATGTCGAGATGCTGGTCTTATACCCTCCACCACCTTATCACCGCAATGATCCAAACAAACCCAAGGTCCCATGTTTAAGCCCGGGCCACACAGAAAGCCAGACCGTGGTTGATAATACTGTTACATTATTATATAATACCATCCTATAGGGTTCTTGTTTGCGGCCCTTATATTCCCCCTTGCAGTATAGGAGGTTAGTGTTGGAGCTGTGGGCTGAGAAACGGCCCTGTTTGCTCTACTTACTGCTGACTATGGGATCCAGCTGATATGTGTGGGCTTGGCCGTGCATTCACTGATTGGTTGGAACATTAAACCAAAACCTCCCTTTCGCATCCGATTGGACGATGACCGTAGACGCCGGTTTGTCTGCCGAACTGTGGTGACCACACAGCTCCTGGATGTTCTCTTCTTCTACCTGTATGGTGCACTAATAGAGCATGTTTGAATCACAGGAAAAGGCAATGCAATTTGATGTGCAATGCCCAGTAGAAAGCAGTGTTTCATAACCAACATATACTGTATATGGCTTCCTTGAAACCTGTGAAGTTCATTAGAGTCTGTATAAGTGTTTTTCCTCCCTTGTTTACATGCCTGAACAAGTGTGCTCATAGCAGCTTGGTTCAGACCTGGATCTGGTTCTGGGTTCAGTCCTACACATACTGTAGCTTACTGAGCTAATCTGTTCCAAATGCCACCGATTACCTAAGAAATAATACCTAATACCTGTTTTGTTTATTGTTTGTGTGTGTGCGTGCATGTATGTGCGTGCATGTGTGTGCATGCATGCGTGTGTGTGTGTGTGTGTGTGTGTGTGTGTGTGTGAGGGTCTGTGTGTGTTTACACATGCATACATGCGTGCATGTGTGTGTGTGTGTGTGTGTGTGTGTGTGTGTGTGTGTGTGTGTGTGCGTGTGCGTGTGCGTGTGCGTGCGTGTTTGGATTAAGGGGACTCAGCCCAACCAGGGGGCAGCCGGTTGCAGAAGACCGGGGAGAAAGTCCTGCTGGGCAGCCGCCGGACCGCCCCCAAGCCCCCCGGCCCCCCCGCTGGGGGAGGAGGCAGAACAAAGACAGACGGTCACACGCCCGCGGGTGCTGCGGCAGACACACAGTCCAGACTGCCGGGAGACAGACTCAAAACCACCTCCAACGGGGCCGTATCAAGTTATCCTCGTAGGGGAGGAGGAGCAGGAGGAGCAGGAGGAGGTGGGAGAGAAAGAGGCCCGAGCACAACCACTGGCCGGGGAAGAGGCACAGGAGGAGCAGGAGCAGGAGGAGGTGCAGGAGTAGGTGCAGGAGGAGGAGGAGGAAGAGGTGGAGGTGGTGGCGGAAGGGGAGAGGTGGCGAAGAGAGGAGGACGGCTCTGTGAAGGAAGGGAGAGGAATGGACCTCAGCAGGCGGTGAAGGGAGCTCCGAAAGCAAGAGTACAGAAGGCGGAGGACAAAGGAAAGGTGGGGTCCCGCGCCGGGGACCGTGGCAAAAGGTCCACCGGGGCAGCCGGGGAGCCGGTAAAGCCAACAACATTTTCACCAGCCAGAACATTTGCGTGGCGTCGATGGTGGTCCCGCGGACCCCCGTCGCACCACGAAAGCAGAGACCAAAAGACCCGGAGAGGACCCAAGACAAGACTGGGTCCCGGGACATCAAGGGGTCCCAAGACAAGACGTGGTCCCGGGACATCAGGGGGTCCCAAGACAAGACTGGGTCCCGGGACATCAAGGGGTCCCAAGACAAGACGTGGTCCCGGGACAACAGGGGATCCCAAGACAAGACGTGGTCCCGGTACAACAGGGGATCCCAGGACAAGACCGGGTCCCGGGACAACAGAGGGTCCCAAGACAAGACGGGGTCCCGGGACAACAGAGGGTCCCAAGACAAGCGGCAGAGGCAGCAAGAGGAGCAGCGCAGGATAGAAGCTGCAGGTGAACAACTCACTCTTCATGTCCTGAAAACTAAATGTATAGAGAAAAGGGAAAATGACCAACACGCCACTCATGGTGATACTATGCTGATAGAGTGGAAGTACAAAGCAAATGAGCCTTTTCTGCAGTTGAGGTTGAAGCGTGAAATTACATTAATCTCGCTTCCATCTGGCTTCCATCATATCACAGTAACAGTATATTTTTGTAAAACGGGATGTAAGATTGACAACAACATAGGATAAAGCTTAGTGGTTCTCAGGATTCGACTGGCGATAGCAATATATTTGACTTATTGACAATAATAGTTTCATGCATACATCTGCATAGCTCAGACTAGCGCCTGCACCTTTATTGTAATTGTCATGCATTTGTTTCCGATGTTTTCTGTTTGTGTCTTACCTTCCTAGTCCAAAACGACGCCAGAAACCAAATCTCCCCGACGGCTCTGTCTCGCTCCAACAGCGAGTCGGGGTCCAACCGGATGTCCATCAGTTCGGACATCGAGGGCCCCCCCTCGGATCCCCTGTGCCCCGCCGCCGTCCCGCCGGACAGAACCAACACGGACATCCGGGAAGAGGACGGCGAGGGCGAGGCCACGGGCCCGGCCGCCGGCGCCCACAACGGCAACTGCGAGCCCGAGAGAGAGTCCAAGGGCCCGGAGACGCTGGGAGGCCTCAGCGAAGCCGGGAAGCAGCGCCACGCGGAGACGGACTGCGACAACAGCGGCGGCATCACCGCCGTGGCTACAAAAGATCCACCCTCCGGGTTGAGTTACGACCGCATAGAACACTCCCTGGAACTGGACATGGCCACGGAGCTGGCCAAGGGCCGCAAGGACGAGGACAGCGACACGGAGACCGTCTACCAGTCGGCCAACGAGGACGAGGACCCGGAGTACGAGGAGGAGAGGACGCGGGCAGAGAGGGAGAAGCGGCAAGGTATCCATGAGTTGAGGGACGGAATCTTGCCCTTCAGCCATCTGACCTCTCCTTGCTTACTTCCTTGCTTGTTGTTTTTTGCTCCAAGAGCAGAGGATATTGGAGAGGAAAAGAAGAGAGCAACAGAACACCAGCCGAGAGGAGGTGGTCCGAATCATCAGGCAGTCCAAGATGGCCCCCGTGACATCGCACAGGGAGGAGGAGCCGACTGGCGGCAAGAGCAGAGCGCCGGCGACCCGGAAGTTCGTCAACCTGTTTGTGAACGGCAACCAGCACACAGGTAACTGCCCCTTTAAACGTCCCCTTTAAACATTCCCTTTAAACTCCCCCTTTATAAACATCCCCTATAAATGTCCCCTTTATAAATGTCCCCTTTAAACGTCACCTTTAAACGTCTCCTTTGAATGTCCCCTTTAAACTAACCTTTAAACATCCACTTTTAACATCCCCTTTAAACGTCCCCTTCATAAACGTCCCCTTTAGACGTCCCCTTTAAACATCCCCTTTATAAATTTCCCCTTTAAACGTCCCTTTTAAACGTTCCCTTTAAACATGCCCTTTAAACGTCCCCTTCATAAACGTCCCCTTTAGACGTCCCCTTTATAAATTTCCCCTTTAAACGTCCCTTTTAAACGTTCCCTTTAAACATGCCCTTTAAACGTCCCCTTTAAACGTTCCCTTTAATCATGCCCTTCAAACGTCCCCTTTAAACGTCCCCTTTAAACGTCCCGTTCAAACGTCCCCTTTAAACGTCCCCTTTAAACATGCCCTTTAAACGTCCCTTTCAAACGTCCCCTTTAAACGTCCCCTTTAAACGAGTCACGCGCTCCAATCCTTTTGTAGAGGTTTAAACTCAACTAAATCAGCTGCATGTGGATATTTCTGAGCCACTACATTCAAAAGGCTTCGTTCTCAAATCATTCTAAAATCCTAATTTACGTTACTTAAATCTATGCGTGCGCACACACACACACACACACACACACACACACACACACACACACACACACACACACACACACACACACACACACACACACACCACACACTACACACACTTATGAAGCTTGAAAGGCAATTGTTGTAAAAGGGCCATAGTCATTTTGGAGAGATAAGAAAGGGAAGTTAGGGAAATACTGTATGTTTAACGACTATAGCCTACTACTGCTTGGCGATGGTGAGTCTGCCTCTGTTATTGATTATGCTATTGATCGTTATTGATTTAGGCGCCGAGTCATTTGGTGTGTTCTCCTGTTTTCTGGATGGAGTGGAGAAACAGCAGAGTCACAGGGCCGTCTACAGGTACACACACACACACGCACACACACACACACACACATGTGGGCAAAACAACACAAATTGTGACGAACACACACTATTAAATCAGGGAATCAGATCATCCCATGATCACTGTAGATGAGGGTGGATTTGTACCTTTGCGCCATGCAATGTGTGTGCATGTCATGCATGCTTGCACTTGGGCAGGTTTGTCCCCCGCCACGCGGACGAGCTGTACCTGGAGACAGACGACCCGGTGTTGATGCTGTCCCAGTCGGAAGACCTGTGGTGCCAGGGCTACAACATGAGAACCGGTTCTTCCGGAATCTTCCCCACTTACTACGCCGCCAGGGTCTCCAAAGAACCCAACCAGGGTAGGTCCACTCCCGCCTCCAATCCACAACTGATCACCACCTCAGATACACAACTGATCACCACCTCAGATACACAACTGATCACCACCTTAGATGCACAACTGATCACCACCTCAGATACACAACTGATCACCACCTCAGATAGACAACTGATCACTACCTCAGATACACAACTGATCACCACCTCAGATACACAACTGATCACCACCTCAGATACACAACTGATCACAACCTCAGATAGACAACTGATCACCACCTCAGATACACAACTGATCACCACCTCAGATACACAACTGATCACCATCTCAGATCCACAACTGATCACCACCTCAGATAGACAACTGATCACTACCTCAGATACACAACTGATCACCACCTCAGATACACAACTGATCACCACCTCAGATACACAACTGATCACAACCTCAGATACACAACTGATCACCATTCTTCAGGTTGATATTAGGGAGATATCCTTATTTCTGTGTCATTTTATTGCTTCTTGCCCATGTATCGTCAGCTCCTTCTGACGCTTGGATGGATCGCTTCTCTGTGCGCTTCCTGGGATCCGTTCAGGTCCCGTTCCACCAGGGGAACCATGTTCTCTGTGCGGCAATGCAGAAGGTACTGTATTGCATGAAGACCTACCTAGGCCACTCTAGCTTCTTCTTTACTTGGCCTTTTTGGGGGGGGCTATACATATGTATACTATATATTGCTGTGGGGTTTATATTGTATGACAAACAACTCATTGGTATTAAACATGAGCAGTGTTTGCTGCTTAGCCAACTAACCACATCAACTAATGACAAATGACCAAGTCAATGATTTGCGGATCTTGTCTTCGACAGATTGCATGTAACAGGAGGATATCTATGCAACCTCCGTCTGCCTGTGTCCTCGAGGTCAGTGTGTCCGGTCTGAAGATCAACGTCCAGGACAAGTGTTCTTCTGCCACCAGGGTAGGACACGTCTTCATCATCACATCGTACCTCTTATTGTCTCATGTATTGTTCCGCTGCTATCTATATGTCAATCAATCAATCAATCAATCAATCAATCAATCTATCTATCTATCTATCTATCTATCTATCTATCTATCTATCTATCTATCTATCTATCTATCTATCTATCTATCTATCTATCTATCTATCTATCTATCTATCTATCTATCTATCTATCTATCTATCTATCTATCTATCTGTCTGTCTGTCTGTCTGTCTGTCTGTCTATCTATCTATCTATCTATCTATCTATCTATCTATCTATCTATCTATCTATCTATTTATCTATTTATCTGCCTATCTATCTCAGCTGTCTCACACACGTGTAGAAAATGTCACTTAATATAACTGAATATACCTGAGTATAACACTTTAACATGGTATACGACAAAAGTCTGATATTTCGGTGTCACTTTTGTTTAAAACAAGATGTTGTGGTGTGTAAATGTGTCGTTTACAGCACAAACCACCTCTCTCTCTCCTTCAGGGGGATCAATGTTCAAATTTCTTCCAGTTAAAGAATATCTCCTTTTGTGGCTGCCATCCAAAATACAACAAGTAAGTCGTGAGATCATATGAAACCAGTTGACACAGACGGTCTGGTTTAAATCACACACACACACACACACACACACACACACACACACACACACACACACACACACACACACACACACACACACACACACACACACACACACAGACACACCTATCCATGGGGGTCGGGTCTTGATTTTAAGTTCTCAAGCGATTTTCTTCATTGGATATCCTTTAGTTTGTTACATCTGTAATTATGGATTTTGGAGGCTGTTCTCTATCCACTGCATACCCCGAACCCAATGGCCCAATGTTAGAAAGCCAAGTCCAAGATGTTTACTGTGTCTTTGTTTTGGGCCGTCTGTTCCACTCTCACCACAGGTATTTCGGCTTCATTAGCAAGCACCCGGACCAGCAGCGCTTCGCCTGTCACGTGGTGATGACCGACACGACGTCACTTCCTCTGGCTGAGGCTGTAGGGTGAGGAAGAATCAGCTTCACCTCTCTCTCTCTCTCTCTCTCTCTCTCTCTCTCTCTCTCTCTCTCTCTCTCTCTCTCGACCCCGGCCTCTATCTCTGTAGGGCAGAACATCTGTAGTCATTCTGTCCGTTTGAACACTATGGTAAACCTAGTGAATTGAAGAAAGTAAGACAGAGAGATATGTATGTATATCTGTTTTTTCGTTCTTAATATGAATTGTGCAGACAACACTGCCACAAGCCACTAAAATGGCTACTCTGGGGTCCTCCAGAGGACACAGGAGTGATGAGGAAACCAATTTATTGCAGAGTTGTGTTGGTGGTAGATGAACAGAGCAGATTTGACATGCTAGCACTTCCGCTCGAGTGTGTGTGATGATGGCTGGTTTAACCTTGGTTACCAAGGAACCACAGGTGTACAGCCTCACCCAGCAGCCCCAGACTCTAATCAGTCTGAATGGGGCCAGGTGAGTGCTGTGCAGTGGTAAACCTCACTCCCTGACGCCTAAATAGACGTTCTAGCGATGAAGTTAGGGCCTTTGGGTTTTAGCTTCTCACGTTAGAACATCACCTCTCATGCCGGAGGTCATCAGTTTGAGCCCAGTGCGGAACACTCACTGTTAGTTAGATTAACAACCCAACGACGCTACTTGAATTGAAGCATGTTGCTTTGCTTTCCCCCTGGTCTGTGTTCTCCTCTCCTCTCCCAGGAGGGCGTTCCAGCAGTACTACGCGGCACACATCGGCTACTCATGTCCTACCGAGGACATCTTCATCGACTAGACCCCAGAGTCCTTTGTAATGCGCTGCACTCGTTTTTTAAAAGCAACAGCAACACCCGGATGCCCCTTTCTTCAAACTACCTGCGTGGTGGACGCTCCATTTTCGTTCTCCGACGGTAGCAGCCGGCCAACCACCACATAACCTTTGACAACCTGCCACGAGGAGGTGACGGAGGTGTGGGTGGAGCGACCAGGATGGAAGGGTTGTTGAGGGTTCGTCTCTGTGGGTGTTTCGCCGGCTCTTCAAATACTTATGGATGCGAGACGATTGCAGCTTTGGGTTGCCCCCAAAGTTATACTAATGGCATGTAACAACAACTGTTTGACAAGGACTATGTGATCATTATTGTTGTTGTATAGTCAAACTACCTATCCGCAGTATGCGACCGTGACATCGGACCATTAAAGATGGTTCATGTTGCGGTGTGACTTTGTATAAATACAGGACGAAGACTCATATAACCTCGCCATAAGTCCCTCCGCTCTTAGGGGCCCGGCCCACGACAGACATGTCCCCTACACACAGCAAACACAAACATCCAACCTAGACCTGAGGGACCCAGACCTCACTTGTTTTCAGGAGAGATACCCACGTTTGGCCACCTCAACACTTGACAATCATTAAGCTATTGGGTGTTTTTGTTTTGAAGACCACTGGGGCTTTCAAGTCCCAAGTGTCCAGTTTCTCCCTTTGTTGCTGCTTGATTATCCTTTTTCTTCCAAATACGGCTTCTAAAGTTACAAAGATATACTTCCACAATATTTCCTGGTGGAAGAGTACAAGAAGTGACTTTTAGTCTTTTGAAAACAAGGCCCTTAAGACAGATGTGCAATTTAACATTTATACAACAAAGTAATCCAAAACTTATCCAGTGAAACGTTTAAATCTCTGTGCATTACCTGCTTGAATCCTATTGGTTATAAGAAACAGAACAAACTGTATTGAGGATTTAAGGATCACTGACTTTGGGTTCGGTGAGACATTCATGTGCTTTTATCCTTCTTACGACAACCAATTATCAATCATAACTCGGTTAGAGTCCAGCATTAATCCATCCTAGAAGATTAGACAAATGCCGTTGTTCTGTCATGCATCGCTGACTTCAGTGGCAGTTGTGAAAGAAGAAAATGTTGTGGACAGTTGTCTCCTGTATTTTGAACAAAACAAAAAAAAAAACAGTGCCTATTTTCTGTGTCGTGGTAATGACTGTGTTGAGTGTTGACTGGAAATGACATTCACAGAATTCACTTAGTGGCTACAAACGCCACGTCTATTTAAATAAATGTTATGTCCACAGATATGGCATATGGTACACCTAAGATGGCTGCCTCCCAGGGAATGGTTGCCTTCATGATGTAGAAAAATAAATATTGATATATATATATATATATGTATATATATATATATATATATACATATATGTATAAAATCTCCATAGTGTCACTTAACTTGCCGTTTCCATGAGTTCTGTTGTTTGTCAGCTGCGCTGAACTTCTCAGTTCTCTTGGGTATTATGGGCTGCTCACAATAGTACTTTAAGAAGGTTGATTACTATGATGTTGACATGGTGTCCCTGTCTGTATCACTGCATTCCAGTGTTTTAAAGATTATAATATATATATAAATATAAATAAAATATATATTAAATATATATATAAAGATATATATATATATATAATATATTAAATATATATATATATATATTTACAGAATATATATATATATAATATCATGGTGGTGACACTTATTATTGTCAATAAATCACATGTATGAGCGAGATTAATTTTTTACTCACATCAAAGCTATTTACATAAAGCTGACTGCCAGACCGACCGACAGACAGACAGACAGACCGACCTGGTCGCACGCTGGGCAGGGAGGAGCCCCGGGAGGAGCCCCTGTTCCTCGGGGCCGACGGTACCCCGCATGGTGCAGTGACGTCATCCAGCCTGTACAACCAACACGGGAACGGGAGTTGGCGGGCAGGAATGAGCCGCGTGCTAGCTAAAGTGTAGCTAGCTCTAGCTAGCGCATTATTGACAACATGCTGACCAAGTGTAATTTCGAAAGCACGACAAATGGCCTGTGATTAAAAAAATAACAAAAGAAAAACAATTCAGCATGGACGGACCCGTTTAGTTTCTAAATTAAAAACCATATATATTTTTTCTTAGTCAAAGTGAGCACATTCGTAAAATGAGTGGTAAATCCACCACGGTTGCCGTTTAGCTTGCTTACATCGCCAGTCATTACATTCTATCAATACAACGCTAAACATTCATGTCGATATACTTCCCCGAAAAAAGGAAGACACAACAAAGAAATACATGTGCTCATATAAATTAACTACGATTTATTGGCATTGCTAAAAGTTGTTTTGCTACATTGTCTCGTTCACAAGCCTTGATTACCGCTACACGTTGTTTGTGTCTGTGCACATGAAATGTGTTTGCCGTGCATGCAATTAGATCTTTGTTATTGCAAAACTAACACATGAGACAAAGAAAACATGAGGATGGATGTGCAGGTGATGCTTAATACACACCCACACAAACGGTGCCCACAGACACATAATTAAATTTAAATTAAGTAATTACACACAAACAAAACAACTATACATTCATATGATTCTAACTAAACCTATTTTAGTATGAGGGTGCTTATAAATCAAATATACAGTACTGATTTTATGGCATATCTGAACACTTTGAGAGCAGAAAACAGCAGAAGAGAGCAATATTTTGAAACTAAACAAACAAACATTTCCTTTCTCTGTTCCTCCTGACGCTTCTCTGCCATTAGTTAGCGTTTCACAAATAACAAAGCGGTTAAATCTTGACTACAGCAACCAGCTTTTAGTTATTTTAATTGAATAGAAGGCTCAGGGTGGGGTCCTTTCTCGGGTTAACTCTCGGAGGAGTCCGTCTCCTCCGTGGAGCCGTCGCTCTCCACCTCCATCCTCCTCCGGTGGTGGACGGTCCTGCGTGGAGACGCCTTCATCTGGACCTCCCTCAGACCCCCAGGGACGCTGCCACTGCTGGTGCTGCCCGGGCTGACGGAAATCTGAGAAATACTGGAGATAGCATGAGGACGAAAAACAAATGTACACATATATCACAGAAGTATTATTATGTATTGCACTCAAAGTGTTGTGCCATTTTAATGTGACATGTGCAAAGTGTAGATGAGAGAGAGAGAGAGAGAGAGAGAAAGTGTGTGTGTGTGGTGTGTGTGTGTGTGTGTGTGTGTGGTGTGTGTGTGTGTGTGTGTGTGTGTGTGTGTGTGTGTGTGTGTGTGTGTGTGTGTGTGTGTGTGTGTGTGTGTGTGTGTGAGAGAGAGAGAGAGACAGGTGAGTGAGTGAGTGAGACTCACAGTTTAAGAAGCTCCTGATCCATCTCTGGATCAATCAGCAGATCGGATTTGTTAGGCAGCGCACCTGTAAAACCAAAAAAAACATTTATAGGACATGCTGATGATAATAATTAGTTATTATTCTAATTCTTAGTCATAATATATTATTATTAGTTATAATTATACATATATATATACAATTAATAGAAGTAGTATTTTATTTACACACTGTTTGATTAGAATAATCAATTCACTAATACATACTGTATATATATATATATATATATATACAGTATGTATTAATACATACTGTATATATATATATATATATATATATATATATATATATATATATATATATATATATATATATACAGTATGTATTAGTGAATTGATTGATTAATATATATATATGGTAATGCAGAGTTGTACTGTGCAACATGTACTTTTACATAATTTATTGAACACAGGAAGCTGACCAATGTGGGCGTTGACTGCATCCTGTTTGGACAGGCTCATCAGGAAGCTGTAATACGAGACCTTGGGACTCTGCTGCAGCACGTCCAACATGCAGCTCCTGGGGGGGTGGCTGGGGTTAGGGTTACAGACAGGAAGTGAGACGGGATCCACTGATCATCGGGAGTCACACAGTCCATCATCAACTTAAGAAGCCAGGATTTCTCTCACTGAAGAGGAAAGTCACTGACATTTGCTTTCTACACCCAACAACAAAATATTCATCAACTCTCCAAAATTAGGCCAACAACCACTTGCTCTGTATACACCATGGACGTGATGGACATACACACCCCTAGGCGACGCTGTGCCACTGCTGTTGCATGATTTATAACGGTGTACATCCTTCAGTAAAAGAGAGTGCTTCGTACCTGTCTAAAACATGTGTCCGTCTATTCTTATATGGTGATCTAAAAGGCAACCCACAATATAACATTTTGGTGCCGAGGATGGGACACTTAGTGTGTTGCATCTCTCTCTCTCTCTCTCTCTCTCTCTCTCTCTTCTCTCTCTCCCCCCTCTCTTTTACTTTCCATCTCCCTCCCTCTCTCCCTCCCTAGTTGCTCTGTGGTGGTCAGATATGACCGTATAGATGTGATGCGTTAGTTACCTTTGTTTAAACCTGTCACAGAGGCCGTTGATGCACTCGGCCAGTGTAGACGCCTCAACGCCTTCCTGCAGCTCCTGCGTGCTGTTCTCCTCCGTGGCCAGCAGGGGGAGCTGCTCTACGGCGATGGACGTGGGGACAATCACCGTGTTGGGGTTCTTGCCATACAGCAGATCCTGGTAGATGGCCAGGACGCTCGCAAGAAACTCTGGGGGGACGGGGACGGGATGTTTTTGTAGCGTTTGTGAGAATTAATTTGCCATATTTTCAGACCTTAATCCTCGTGGGGGAAACAGATGCTTGTGTGTAATAATAACCATATGATGACCCTGTGGTGAGCTATGCCATTGATTATATGTTGGAACCACAACATAGAGTTAAGGTATTAAGCCCAATAGAAATGGCACCACCTACATTCAGGAAATGGGAGACAATTATTTCACTGCATTGTTGTCTCGCCTTTAGGTTTAAATCTGTCTGACTTTTACTATCGTCTATATATTTAAAAAAAAAAAATTGTTAAAGAGTAAAAAATGTAATTAATCTTAATAATAATAGATATATATATAAATAATACTAACATTAAAAAAATGGATATAAATACACCAACACACACATACACACAAAGTGTACATTAGAACAGGTAAGGGGAACATGTACCTTGGTAGTAGAACTGCAGCTGAAAGGCGTAAAGGAAGTCTGCAAAAGACATCAGGTAATCAACAGTGTCGTCCACCAGCACGATCCTGCAGGAAGGGAAAGAGACCAGTCACCCAAGAGGAGAGAGTCCGTCACCCCGGCATCAAAAGAAGATCAATGTTCTTAAGATGTGTCCGTATAGTTAATCTGTTCCGTTGTGCTGTGTGTTCAATAAGGGGAACCGCACGCCATCGCCGTGCTATTTTAATGCGTCTCGGCTGACCTGGCGGTGCTCTGCACCAGCTCCACGGGGAAGTCTGGACACAGCAGCTGGAGCACAGAGCTGTACTCCGCCACGGACAAAACGTCTGCAATGACAGAGAAACGGAGGATTGAATCCTCTTCATTGGTCACATACATGTACACACACACACACACACACACACACTGTGAAATGAGTTTCTCTGCATTTAACCCATCCTAGTATTAGGAGCAGAGGGCAGCCTCTATTTATATACAGTGCTTGGGGGAGCAGTGTAGGGGGTCTAGGGGCCTTGCTCAAGGGCCCAGGTGTTTCGGGGGACTTGAACCGGCGACCTTACAGTTCCCAAGCCAAGTCCTGAACAGACTGAGCTACTGCCGTCCAGCTGCTGACGGCTAGCTACTGCTGGGAGAGAAGCACCGTAAAAAAAAATGGAAGGAAAATAAACTGTATCTCCAAATCTCTAGTGAATGAGCTGTACTTATTATTTGTCAACTGATAGAATATTAGTAAGTATGTTCGGACATATCTAATCTATTTATATCTCCCTATTAATAGAACAAGGGTGCGGTGCACAGGTATTTTACATGATAATGGAGACGGAGACATTTCCATATCGGTCTACCCGTCTCACCTCCGCTCCTGCCGATCTGTCTGAAGCATCTCCAGAAGACTTTGATGAAAGACGCCCGGTTATGGGGAGTAGCCTTGATGTAGTTGTATTCTCTGAACAGCACATGGTTGCTGTTCTTCACACTGCTGAAACTGAGGCGCATCGACATATTTGAACATTTTAACACAATCACAATCCTTCAGTTCCCCCTCACATTCTATTCCAAAACTCTTAAGTCCTCGCAGAACGCAGATCCAAAACGCTTTCCTTCTGCGTTCATTTAAAGAGGGCACACATTCCTTCCTGGCAGCTCGCTGGAATCTGACACATGAAAGACAGGAGTTACCGAGCTCCCATTTGAATAAAAGGTACCAACTATAAAAGGGAATAAAAGTCATTTAAACAACTTTAACTCCTTGCTTGTGAGATTGTAACACGTTTCATATAACTTTGTTTGAGATATTGTCATGTAAATAGTTACTCCTGTGGTTTCATGTTGGGGGAACCTGAGCAGGTTTGGTAGGAAATGCACTTCTGACTTATGTTCTCTTATGTCTATATATATATATATATATATATATATATATATATATATATATATGTCTACCTGAAGAATGCACCATTGCAAGTCGCTTGGGACAAGAGTGTCTGCCAAATGACTTTAATGTAATGTGGTGTAAACTTTAAAAAGTGTCACCTACTATTCTGCAAAGTACCGGGTCACCCCGAACTGGGTGTACTCCTCTCTGTGCTCCAGCAGCTGGATCAAGGCATCGTTGAGGTAGAACAGCACATTGGTCTCTGCTGTGAAACACACACACACACACACACACACACACACACACACACACACACACACACACACACACACACACACACACACACACACACACACACACACACACACACACACACACACACACACACAGAACAGACAGTGTACTACATATAGCAACGAGGCATAGCAGCCAGTGACACTATACACACAATGTAATATAAATACTAAACATAAATCACGGTTAGTCTTTACCGCTTGCGTAACAACAACCCGACATCGAAACAGATAACCAATGGCCGCACCTCATATATGATAGTATATATATGATAGTATAAATACATATTCACAAACACGAGCATCCTGCACCTTCACATTACAATTGCATCACACCCGTGACGTCATTAAACCCATCCATCCTACCTAGATACTCGTCGAGCGGGAGGACGGGGTGAAAGCGACTCATGCCGAATACCGGTTTGAGAGAGAGAGACAGTGAGAGAGAGACAGACAGACAGACAGACAGAGAGAGAGAGAGAGACAGAGACAGAGACAGAGAGTGAAACTACGGAGCGTTGACAGAGTTGCTGTACCGAACACACTCAGCGACCGCCCGACCCACCGAGCGTCGTGTCGTCACCGGGGCGACCACCGGACTTCCGTAAACAGCGGTGCAGCAGGGAGGTCAGAGGTGGTCGGGTCGGATGATAACAATATAGTCACATTAGAAATGGTATTAAAAGGTACAGTGTGTACAATGCCATGTTTTATAGCCAGTTCCAAAGATGTGCCCCTAAGTACAAAAAAAATACTAGTGTCACAATAGTGCATTCAACGTGTGTGTGTGTGTGTGTGTGTGTGTGTGTGTGTGTGTGTGTGTGTGTGTGTGTGTGTGTGTGTGTGTGTGTGTGTGTGTGTGTGTGTGTGTGTGTGTGTGCGAACGCACACATTTAATTGAGACTTATCGTACAATAACTTAAGACATGTCAATACCCTAATGTGTGTCCTGAAAACAATATGCATTGCTCTTTCCACAGAGGCATACATAAACAGACTCATCATAACACTAATTATGAGTCTGCTCCACGGTATGTACCATCGGGAATAGCACAGGTAGCAGACTAAACTAGTGGAGACAAGTCTACTACCCGTGTCCCGGTACATAAAAGGACCAGCAGACCCGTCATTAGTGGGATGACCGAGAACTGTGGTTGTCACCTCTGTGAAAAGGGGGTCTATTGAGTCCTTCAACAACATAGTTTGTCAAATCAATCACACCGTGAAGGCATCTAAATGATTTATCTGCCAGGAAAAGTGACATTAGCAGAATAGCTCCAGAGCCGCTACAAGGCTCTGTCCACACCCTCCTCCACACTATGATTTACGTCTTGGTGTTCGTCACGCGAACGGCTGTCATTGTGAATAGAGATGTGAATTGAAAGAAATATCTGATGAGACAACCGTCACGTCATCACCTGTCCCCACCCACCCATCGAACAAAGTGGACAAACCCAGAGTGGAAGCCACTGCATACCACGCATACCTGGCATACGTTCACCCTGCTTCGTTCACCGCACACCTAGCTTGAAGACGGACTGACTCACCCTGCCGAACATGCTCTGTATACCTGGCCAAAACCAGTAGAACAATAGCATTGTTTTGTTGTATTGTTTACATGTGTTGTGTTGTGCGATTTTAATATGGGTTGCTTGGTGTGAAGTTAAGTGAAGCATTACAGTGACCGCACTGTTCTGCACTGTACTGCACTGTATTCATAATGCTGCTGCACTACTGGCACTTTAAGATGCTTTAAATGCCTTTTGCACACTATAACACGTGTACATATCATCCATCAATCACTTTATTGTTATTTTTATGTTAATTGTATTATTTCATTGTCTATAGTATTCTTATAGTATTGTGTTCTAGAATGTCATGGGGAGTAAGCAATCCATTGCTGTATATATAATAGCTGCCCACTGCTCCTAATACTAGGATGGGAAAAATGCAGAGAAACTAATTTCACTGTGTGTACATGTGACCAATAAAGAGGATTTAATCCTCCAGATTCAGAGACAACAAGTAAAACAACCATCATCAGGCACATAGAAAGGTAATGATGATCAATGTTGTTATTATTGTTGTTGAGCCAAAACATTTGCATGATGAGAGAGAGAGAGAGAGAGAGAGAGAGAGAGAGAGAGAGAGAGAGAGAGAGAGAGAGAGAGAGAGAGAGAGAGAGAGAGAGAGAGAGAGAGAGAGAGAGAGAGAGAGAGAGAGAGAGAGAGAGAGAGAGAGAGAGAGAGAGAGAGAGAGAGAGAGAGAGAGAGAGAGAAGCACACACACACACACACATCCTAGTACAGGGTAGTACTAAACATGGGAGGATATAGTACTGGACAGAAGCCATATCTTGATGAGAATTAAAGAGATAAGATTAAACATATAGATATATACATTTATATATACATTGTATTTATATGAATATTTGTATTTTTTTTCATTTGCCACACTATGTAGGTCAAATTAAAGTTACATTTTTTAAGGATTTGTTTAGTTTTTGTTGCTTTTTGTTAAGCCTATCTACTGATACGGCTGTACAGAATGAGGCTATAACAGACCTACACAAAAAAAAGTCTTGTCTGAAACACCCCAAGTCTCACCCAACAACACGTATTTTCCACGTCTGTATCTGTTCATAATATTGTGGCGAGATGATAGGCAACGCAAGACCTGCCCATGTCTCCCCCCCATGTCTCCCCCCCCAGGTCTCCCCCCCATGCCTCACCCCCATTGGTTGGTGTTTATGTCCGTCTGTTCCGGAGAGGAGGAGGATAGATATAACTTTATTTATCCCTAAGGAAATCGTTGTGCAACAGTGGCAATACAAAGAAGGAGACAATATAAGTATTCAAAAATATACAATACTGCAAAATGTTTTTTACAATATATATATATATATATATATATATATATATATATATATATATATATATATATATATATAGAGAGAGAGAGAGAGAGAGAGAGAGAGAGAGAGAGAGAGAGAGAGAGAGAGAGAGCGAGAGAGAGAGAGAGAGAGAGAGAAATGTCAACATTTCAAAATAAAAATGGGATGAGGTGTATTATAGATAAAGTGCAATGTTCAACAAGATGAGGTAAGGTGCAGTATTTGGCAAAATAGCAACATAAAACACAGTAGAGAGAGAGAGAGAGAGAGAGAGAGAGAGAGAGAGAGAGAGAGAGAGAGAGAGAGAGAGAGAGAGAGAGAGAGAGAGAGAGGAGGATTCGAGGTGAAGGAGGTGAAGGGAGGGAGGGAGGGAGGGAGGGATATGATTATCTTGTAGCAAAGAGAGAGAGCGCTTTTCCCTATGCCACCACCAGATCACAGCGACGTTTGCCCCATCCGGCGGCCACACACACACACACACACACCAGGCTACACCTGTCGCGGTCGCTTGCTCTGCTCTTTCCGCCTTCGACGCGCAGCTGCAAGAGGAGACACACCAGACCCTGACTGGAGGAGGAGACACACACACCACACACCAGACCAGACCCTGACTGGAGGAGGAGACACACACCACACACACCAGACCCTGACTGGAGGAGGAGACACACACACACACACACACACACACACACACACACACACACACACACACACACACACACACACACACACACACACACACCAGACCCTGACTGGAGGAGGAGACACACACACACACACACCAGACCCTGACTGGAGGAGGAGACACACACAAACACCTGACCCTGACAAGAGGAGGAGACACACACACACACACACACACACCAGACCCTGACTGGAGGAGGAGACACACACAAACACCTGACCCTGACAAGAGGAGGAGACACACACACACACACACACCAGACCCTGACTGGAGGAGGAGACACACACCATACCAGACCCTGACTGGAGGAGGAGACACACACACCAGACCCTGACAGGAGGAGGAGACACACACAAACACCTGACCCTGACTGGAGGAGGAGACGCACACACACACCAGACCCTGACTGGAGGAGGAGACACACACACACACACACACACACACACACACACCTGACCCTGACTGGAGGAGGAGACACACACACACACACACATACACACCAGACCCTGACTGGAGGAGGAGACGCACCGCGTCTGGGTGTGTGGTGGTGGTTGATTTGATGTTCAACCGTCGTCCACACGTCGACCGGACCGAGAACACACAGTAGCATCACTCGGATACATAACATCCAGCGTGTGGATGTGTTGTGTTCTCCCCGAGGGAAGAAGAAGAAGAAGAAGGAGGACCACCGCCACCACCATCACAACAACAACAACGACGACGACGACCCCGTCCGTTGGATGCTTTTATCCGCAGTGCTACAGGCGGACCGCACCACCACCACCACCACCATGTCACGGCACCAGCAGCGGACGCCGACGCTCACCGCCAAGAGCCATCAGAACGTGGTGGAGGTCAAGAGCAAAGTGAGTCGTTTGGGGGGAGATGGAGACGGGTGGATGATGTCGACTCGTCGTTTTTAGGTTTTTGTGGTGGTTTCGTTTGACGTGAGCTTGACGAAGCGGTCAGTCCGTGTACTACTGTACGGCGTACTGCTGCTACTAGCTGCTACTGTAGTATATAATGTAGTGTAGTGTAGTGTAGTGTGGTGTAGTGTGGTGCCACTGGTTTCTACCGTAATGCTACTGGTTTCTACCGTAATGCTACTGGTTCATGTCGTAGGGGGGTCTCTGGAATCTACCGTAATGCTACTGGGTTTATGCCGTATTGCTAGTGGTGTCTACCGTACTAGTGTCACTTGGTTTCTACCGTAGTGTCACTGGTTTCTATCGTAGTGTCACTGGTTTCTATCGTAGTGTCACTAGTTTCTACCGTAGTGTCACTAGTTTCTACCGTAGTGTCACTTGGTTTCTACCGTAGTGTCACTTGGTTTCTATCGTAGTGTCACTTGGTTTCTACCGTAGTGTCACTGGTTTCTATCGTAGTGTCACTTGGTTTCTACCGTAGTGTCACTGGTCTCTATCGTAGTGTCACTGGTTTCTATCGTAGTGTCACTGGTTTCTATCGGTGTCTGTCACTGGTCACTACCGTAATGCTACTGGTTTCTACCTTAGTGCCACTGGTTTCTACTTTAATGTCAGTGGTTTGTACCGTAAAGTGCTACTGGTTTTATAGCTCTGGTGTCTACCGTAGGGTGAAGGACAACACCATGGTCATCTATTTCTCCAACCACCACCACACCATATATTGTGCCAGTGGGGGGGTCTTTAACAGTGTCTCTGTGTGTGTGTGTGGGTACCACAGTCATATACATATACATATGCATATATACATATACCCTTCAGTGTCTAATCTGGTTCTAATCCTAAACAGGACGACTTGTATAATGACAGGTCTATGCTGTCCCTTATTCAAAAAGACCTCCGTCACCCCCTTTTTGGTCTGACGTTTCACGCTTGTGCTGTAAACCAGTCAACTCTTCTTATTTGGTGTCCATTATAGTGTCTTGTGCCTACATCTCATGTGTTTAATTGAGCTGGCTCTGCATTACGCATTACAACCCCCACACACACACACACACACACACACACACACACACACACACACACACACACACACACCTCTCTCCTGTTCCCCTCCTCTGTAGCCCTACTACTGGGACTACGCTCACAACACCACATCATTGAGTCCTGGAGTATGGTGTACGAATGGAGAGAAAGGCTGAAGGCTGCGTTATCAGTGTTGTTGAGATGACATTTCTACACACTGTCTGTCGTTCACCTCGCGGTGTGTGTGTGTGTGTGTGTGTGTGTGTTCTGAAGTATGTCAGGCATGTCGTGTTGAAACCACTCAGGAATGCTGCCCGGCAGGTAGAGCGAGGCGCCCGTTTCCATCTCTTAAAGTGCCCAACACTACTTGTACCTCAAGTTGGGGCTGGTGTTGTTGTTGTTTTCTAGGCTCCGTGTTTGTGGCCCAGTATCAACTTTTAAGCATTTTGACGTTGTTCGAATGTAGGCTCAGAGTGACTGAGAGTAGCTGGGTCTAAAGAAGTGGTCATTCTTAGCTAGTGTTGGTGTATGGTTCAACATGTGTGACATGTGTAGCGGTCAGTTACTACCAGGTCAAATTGGACCAAACTACTAATGGTAAAACTATTAATACTGAGTGAATACAGCCACCATTGAAGGTCTGAATCATGTCTTACGACATCAACAATAGGCCATGTTGAACGGCCATGACAAGATTTACACCTTTTATTTTTTTTTCAGCAAATAAAATGCAAATCACTATGACGATGACTCTACGTTCTTCATGATTCATGTTCTTAAAGGCGTCACATTCACATATGCTGACGCAACATTGTTCAGTCAGAGCCCAGAGAAGGTTTTTTAGAGGACGGAACTGGTTTTCAAACTCCCAACCTGTAATTGTGTGCCGTTCGCTGCCACTTTCACATTGAAATCAAAAAGGCCAGTTAACCGCTGAAAATAAATTGGACCAGCTCCCTCAAATGTCCCTAAAAATGGCTGCTTTCCCTTATCATCACAAATGCAGAGACCAACATTCAAATGTTGGCAAGAAAATATGCCCAAAACAATTAATTATCACAGGACTGATGTATCATCCGGGAACAACTCAGAAAAGCACACTGTCTCACAATCGCCTCCTGTCTGTAAAGTCTCCCCCCTTTTTGAGAAGGGAGAGTTTGGGAGACGAGAGGACTGACAATATCTTTCTCTCGCTCTCTCCCCTTCTTTTAGTTTGATGCCGAGTACCGGCGCTTCGCCTTGAAACGGAGCGGTTCCGGAAGCTTCCAGGAGTTCTACCGGCTGCTCCAGACCGTCCACCACATCCCCGGGACGGAGCTGATGCTGGGATACGCCGACGTCCAGGGGGACCTGCTGCCCATCAACAACGACGACAACTTCCACAAGGCCGTCACCTCGGCCAACCCGCTGCTGCGCATTATCATCACCAGAAGAGGTAGGGCTGACATTATCATCACGAAGAGAGACATTATCATCACATTATCATCACTAGAAGAGGTAGGGCTGACCTTATCATCACTAGAAGAGACATTATCATCACTAGAAGAGGTAAGGCTGACATTATCATCACGAAGAGAGACATTATCATCACATTATCATCACTAGAAGAGGTAAGGCTGACATTATCATCACGAAGAGAGACATTATCATCACATTATCATCACTAGAAGAGGTAAGGCTGACATTAGCATCACTAGAAGAGACATTGTCATCATATTATCATCACCAGTAGAAGTAGGGCTGACTTTATCATCACTAGAAGAGACCTTGTCATCACATTATCACCACTAGAAGAGAGAAGGCAGACATTATCATCACTAGAAGAGACCTTGTCATCATATTATCACCACTAGAAGAGGGAAGGCTGACATTATCATCACTAGAAGAGACCTTGTCATCATATTATCACAACTAGAAGAGGGAAGGCAGACATCACCACAAGGAGAGACATTATCATCACATGATCATCACTAGAAGAGGCAGGGCTGACATTATCATCACTAGAAGAAACATTTGTATCACATAATCATTGAAATAAGTAATGCTAGATAAAGGTAATGCTGACATTTTCACCAGCAGAAGAGGCAAGACAAAGGCTCATTGGTTATCTGAAAAAAGGCCACACGTGTGTAAGAGACACATCTTCACAATTCACATGTGTAGCATTTTGTAGGGTTCACTATTGGTGGTTTCACAAAATATTTACACACTGACATTTCTCAATGAATAATCAGCAGTCATGTTGATATACTGACTCAGTGGGTGAAGGCAAATAATAGAACAGCTAAAACAGTTATATATAAGTTCAGAAAATGACATCACTTTACTGTAATGCAGAAAACCAGGAAAATATATCCAAAATCGAAGACGATATCGATATATAATATGGATATATTGCCCAGTCCTATTTCGGCCAAACGGTTAAGTGCACAATCTTACCAGTATCGCTGGGTGCCTTCCTATATTGTTGGTCCGTATGGATGGGTGCCTTCCTGTGTTGTCGGTTCCTATGGGTGGGTGCCTTCCTGTGTTGTCGGTTCCTATGGGTGGGTGCTTTCCTGTGTTGTCGGTTCCTATGGGTGGGTGCTTTCCTGTGTTGTCGGTTCCTATGGGTGGGTGCCTTCCTGTGTTGTCGGTTCCTATGGGTGGGTGCTTATCTGTGTTGTTGGTTCCTATGGGTGGGTGCTTTCCTGTGTTGTCGGTCCCTATGGGTGGGTGCTTTCCTCTGTTGTCGGCCCATATGGGGGGGTGCTTTCCTGTATGGGTGGGTGCCTTCCTGAACTCTTTGGCACTCAAGGTGTTTTTACTAAACAATATCTTGGTGTGAGGTCACACACACGCACAGTCACACATGCAAATTAAATCCAACCCTCAACCTTTGTACACAGTGTGTAATCAGATTTCTTCAACAGTCTATACACAGAGTTTTATCAGATTACCGGTACTTCAACAGTCTATATACACAGTGTAATCCGATTACTTCAACAGTCTATATACACAGTGTAATCAGATTACTTCAACAGTCTTTATACACAGAGTGTAATCAGATTACTTCAACAGTCTTTATACACGGAGTGTAATCAGATTACTTCAATAGTCTATACACGCAAAGTCTATTCAGATGACTAACAGTCTATACACACAGAGCCACAAGAGCACATATTTAAGGTCACACAGAGGAGTTGTCAGATGGACAAGATGTGGAGAAGGTCACATATCCGTTGTGAAGTAATATCGTAAAGCGATCTCGAAGATGTAAATAACTGTTTAGTAAGTCACCATCACCGAATTGTGCAACACAATGGGGACTGAGCCTATGACCCACTGACGAAAGCCCTATCCAGTGTAATGAATGAAGTCTTTGAGATTGTCACTTTAACACACTCTGATCTGAACACTGTGCGTGCGTAAGCACCTGTGTTGTTATTTACTGGGGTACAAAATTGGTGAAGTTATTGCAGTGACTTCTGCTAGTTCTGTTTATTGACATTTTATTGCCTTCCATGGTTTTATGTTTAGGGGAAGGAATTCGGAATTGCTCACTGTAGTTTAGTCACATGTGGACACACCCTCCACAGACAGACAGGTTCTGCATTGTTCCTGCATTCGTGTGCAGCAACCTCTATCTGCTGAAATGGTCATCTCTTCTGTTGCACACTGAATTCCTGTTTTGCATATGAGGGAGAGGGGGAGAGAGGGCGAGATGAGCTCACTAAAAAACTCGACGATCAACGTGTGTTTGTGTGTCGTTTTGGGGGCATATGTTCACTCAGGCCTATGTATGTATGTATGTATGTATATGTGTGTGGTGTGTGTGTGTGTGTGTGTGTGTGTGTGTGTGTGTGCAGTTTGAGGAGATTCTAACTGGCTCTGATCAGTGGCACCCTTTTCAGTGGCACCTTTTTCAGAAACTTCAAACGCTCCATGCAAATCTGTTGACGAGTGTGAGAGAGAGAGAGAGACAGACAGACCTGTCTACAACAGCTGTTTGTACTGTCCTCCGGTGAGGGGGCCGGGGGGGCTCTTTTAGTGTGGGATTATGGCTGGAATGCTACAACCATTAGCGCGGCGGCGGCGGCTAGCCCAGCCTGGTCCCTAATAAGCGCACACAATAGACCAGGAAATGTTCAAATGACAAGGTAAAAAGAGCCGCTTCAAAGGCACACAACTTCCGCTGCCGACATGTCATGTTGTGGTATTGCTGTGTCTGGATATGTGGTTGTTGGAGGCCTGGTACAAGTCTGGCTTCTGTAGGATTGTTCCTCTTTTTATTTTTTTAATTGTGCAAGTTCTTTTGCTGTGTAATTGTATCTTCATTTTGTGTGTGTGTGTGTGTGTGTGATAATAATAATAAAAGTGTGTTTGTGTGTGTGGAGGATGACACGCACACAAACAACTGTCTGTCCGCTGCAATGAACTTTGGCTAACTAAAGTCAGGAAGTAAAGTCCTATGTGACTAAAGGGATATGTTAATTTACTGATCATCAAGATTTCAAGAACTTTATTTGTCACATGCAGGATGTGCAGTGAAATCAAAGTGGCAGGGCCTTACAGAAATTGTGCAAAATAAAATGGAAAAACAATAAACTATGTATAAACTAAGTCGTTATATATAAAGGTTAATGCAACACTATTTAGAGAAAAACTAAATAACGTTAAAACGCGGAAAGCCCAGGAAAAAAATGGTTTCTCAGGGAGAGCATCAGGAGGTGATGAATGTGCAGGAGGAAGACATGGAGATTATCATGCAGTGTTGAACCCGGTCACACACACACACACACACACACACCAGGCGAGGCCTGCTCAGAGCGTGTTGTTGAAAGCTGAAATATTGGCGCTCCGAAGCGCCATGTTTTTCATGGCCTCGGCGCTGTTCATGCTTTCGTATCGATATTTAAAACCCTGCCGTTTCAAACATCCTCTGGTTTATTCCTTGGATAAACGTTCTGATGTTGTTGCACCGACTGCAGCTGTGTGACACTCGGCTTATTTCTTAAAACGCCGAAGACGCGTCAGGGAAAGGTTTAGTGAACGGCGTTTTATAAGCCCATTTTCATATATATGAAAACCAAAATTGGAATGATTAATCTTCTACCTTTTGGACCAAGCTAAGCTTACATTTTTACTATCGCAAAAAACATGTTGTTTATGAGAGGATGAGTTGTTTATGTCTGCAACATTTTTAAGATCGTTGGTAAACCTTCAGTTTTGTACCGGAATCTCGGTATTACCGAAAATACAAATGACCATTTCTAACCACATTTTGTGATATTTCTGTTGACATCACATCACCTCACATGACGGTGGCGTCATCATACATTTTGCGTGGGGTTGAGGGAGACTATTAGCGGGGAAAGACCTTGACGCGGAAGGAAAACAAACGACTTGTCTGGTTCGGAGCTGTGAGGCGGCTATTCCTGGAATGCCCCGGGAGGAATGCAGAATGTTGGGTGTTCGTCTCCAGCGGAGATAGGCCCGCTCTGGGGCAGGTTGATGGTCTGCAGTCCTCTGCCCTCATCCCCTGACTCCTACACGCCTTGCTATTTAGAAACCAGTCCTTCGCAAAATCCGTTGTTTCGTCTTCAGTGTTTTTCGGGCCTGACGTAATGTTTCCGGTGAACCGGTAGATCCAGTGTCAAAGTAATGAAGTAAATACTTATTCCGATATAATCTTTGATTAGATTGCCATGCAGTCTACATGGTGCTATGTCTTTTTGTCAAAGCATAGACTTCTTGGATAGACCCGGAAAGTGTTTTATTTTTGATCATAACGCAATTTACAAGGAATATGTAACCTAATGGACCTGTAGTGTAGCTTGTATCAAACGTTCATGGAATGAAAAAGGGTTGGTTGAAAAGATGATTCAAATGTTTGTTGTAAAAGGTATTGACTACTTGAATAGGCTGGAAAGTGTTGAATGAAAAAGGGTTGGTTAAAAAGATCATTCAAATGTTTGTGCATCCCCCCCCCCCCCCTTCCAGTTATTCAGTGTCACCTCATTTATTCAAAGCATGAATTGCATAAATAGGCAATTGTGCGCTAAACAAATCATTAGTCATTAAAGGTCCATTTTGCCCATCCAAAAAAAAAAAAAATAGTAGTAGCAAAAATATAAAATCCCCATATTGACTCGTAAATCCGTGGACTGGGCGATGGGTCGATTGTGTCAGGTGACCGTGGGTGATAAGGAAACACACCCTGAGCTCCCGGCGCCTGCTCCAGAGAGTGAACAACAACAATAACACCTCAGCAGCTCCAGATAACAGGTTCTTGGGAGCCTGAGGAGCTGTAGAAATGGGCCACGTAATGCTAATGTAATGCGTACATGCACATCTACTGCTGCTGGACGGTGATTGTTGAAGTCAATCAATGTGGGCTTTAGCCAATGTAAAATAGGAAAAATATGTAGAATAACCTAAATAAAGCTTACAGGGGGGGGGAACAAAAACACAAGTGAGAAAGTAAAATATCCTCCCTGAGATGGTTGTCTCCCCCGTCTGCCGGATATGGAATTTGATCTGTAGCATAATATTATCAGACCCAAAAAGATTACTTTCCTCCCTCCCGGCACATAAATTAAGAAAAATATGCTGACGTACTTTACGGATAAGGTGCTATGGATAATGCTGGGAGTACAACCCGGGAATAATAAGCAAACTTGTCTCTCTTCTGCCTCGCTGCCTCGCTGCCTCCATGTGTGGGCCTTCTGCCTCCCTTCTGAAGGCCCAATGCACAGGCCTCGAGTCACATCGGGACTGGAACTAATTATCTGATTTAATAATACGTCTTTCATGTGTGCACTATAGCATATAGTAGGTGGTATATAGCATAGTATATAGTAGGTAGTATATAGTGTTGTTTATAGTATAGTATAGTATTGTTGTTGAAATTCATACTGTGGGAGTGAATGGGGAGTTAGCATTCCATTGTACTTGTTACACATTATGGAGAATAATAGTATCTTGACCAAGTTTGCTTCAATGATCAATTATATTATATATATATATATAATTATTGGTATAATTATTGGTATTATTAGTATTAATTGCATTATTCTAGTTTTGTAGTATTTATTTCTGTGCAGACTGATCTTGGTTTTGTGGACCAGGTCTGTTATCTTGTATCGTGTGTCCAGATCGTTTCTTGGAAAGACTTCAATCGCATCCATTGTGGCTCCACACACACACACACACACACACACACACACACACACACACACACACACACACACACACACACACACACACACACACACACACACACACACACACACACACACACACACACACACACACACACACACAGTGCCCACTTCCAGATGTTGGAGAAGGGTCTGTTTGCACAGTAACCATGGCGTGTAACTCCTTTTAAAAACAACGTCACACACATGTGCTCCTTGTGTTTCACTGTCTGGACACCACGTACCAAGCACCTTCCAGGGGGTACTAGATCTAGATTTAGCTAATCATACCCACTACAAAATAACACATTTAATAGCTGTTGAATTCGTTAAATATGATTATCATATTGATCGTAAGCTCCTACCACTTTAAAAGCCTCGGCTACTGCAATATTAATGATGAAAAGTGATGCTAAAGTAGTGGTATAATATTAGTTTAGGGGAAAATATTTGTGGTTTACTGTGAAAAAAGCAATTTAATAGTTGTGCAAAAAACATTTTTCCTCATGCAAACTTAGAATAACAAATGATCAATAATGACTCCTCCATTTTCTCTCTCTCTCTCTCTCTCTCTCTCTCTCTCTCTCTCTCTCTCTCTCTCTCTCTCTCTCTCTCTCTCTCTCTCTCTCTCTCTCTCTCTCTCTCTCTCTCTCTCTCTCTCTCTCTCTCTCTCTCTCTCTCTCTCTCTCTCTCTCTCTCTCTCTCTCTCTCTCTCTCTCTCTCTCTCTCTCTCTCTCTCTCTCTCTCTCTCTCTCTCTCTCTCTCTCTCTCTCTCTCTCTCTCTCTCAGAGGACGAGCCCATAATGTTTGCCACCAACTCCCTCCAGAGACGTAAGAAGGGGCTGGGCTTGACAGGGCTCCGCCCCAACGCCTCAGGCTCCACCCACCAGAGGAACAAGTCGGGCCTCCTGATTGGCCAGCCGCAGGACTTCCGGCAGATCTCGTCCATCATCGACGTGGACATCCTGCCCGAGACGCACCGGCGCGTACGGCTCCACAAGCACGGCACCCACAAGCCCCTGGGCTTCTACATCCGGGACGGGGTCAGTGTCCGGGTCACGCCCCAGGGGGTGGAGAAGGTGAGGACCACCTCATTGTCATTATTATTTAGATTTTATTATTATTTATCTATTTTTTCATTATATACTTGAATGGAAACAGGTTATCAAAGGAATACTTTGCAGGTTTTCAAACTGATTCGTACCATTACAATGTGGGACGTTTATGCAGCAGTTTTCTAGGGCTGTTGTTCTAACTGTTGTTCTCTGGTCCTGTAGCACCAGTTCTATAGGGCTGTTGTTCTCTGGTCATGTAGCACCAGTTCTATAGGGCTGTTGTTCTCTGGTCATGTAGCACCAGTTCTCTAGAACTGTTGTTCTAACTGTTGTTCTCTGGTCCTGTAGCACCAGTTCTATAGGGCTGTTGTTCTCTGGTCATGTAACACCAGTTCTCTAGGGCTGTTGTTCTCTGGTCTTGTAGCACCAGTTCTCTAGGACTGTTGTTCCAACTGTTGTTCTCTGGTCATGTAGCACATTGTTGGTGTGCCATTCTACTCCATAGACAGCCCTGTTGTATGACAAGCCCTACTTTCCAGGGGAAAAAATACTTCTTTAACATGAGATAAGAGTGCCAAGGAAACGTTGACACCATGTTCACACACAACGGTCACCAAAATGCGGTTTTCAATTTTCCTTCTTATTTGTATACATCTTCCTAGTGTAATAGTAGTTTATACGGTGTGACGTGCTAATCTTGTGTTGACCCTACTCCATTCCTAAAATAATATCCCTCCCATTTGAGGAGAAAGTGACCCTTTGGGTGCAGCTGCTCTGAGTAGGTTGGAGTGTAGCCAGAGTGGCGCTTCCCGTTCGGTTTGTAGTAACGTCTCCTCAGCCCTACGTCCAGCATCTGTTCTGATTCCTTCTCCTGATGGTGTGCTCCAGGTCCCCGGGGTCTTCATCTCCAGGCTGGTGCGTGGCGGGCTGGCGGAGAGCACGGGGCTCCTGGGGGTCAACGACGAGATCCTGGAGGTCAACGGCATCGACGTGGCGGGGAAATCTCTGGATCAAGTAAATACAATGAGAGAGAGAGAGAGAGAGAGAGAGAGAGATATATATATATATAGATATATATATATATATAAATACACACACACACACACACAGTGGGGGGGGGTTGACTTAATACGTTCAAGGTTTCTTGCGGCATGTCAAGGTGGTTCCATCTGTTAGAAGGTTCTGAGGGGGACCAACATGGGACGACATTACAGTAACAACATGCCGATTATTAATTGAAATTTCAAAAATATAAACACTTTTCCTTCTCACATGTGGTCAAGACCATAATAATGGTTGCATTATGCATCTCATAATGTGAAAATACTGTATTAACCCCCAGGCTTTCCTATTCAACGACGGAAAATACATATTCTCTTTCATAAATAATCCTGCTTTCGACTCTACGCTATTATGTAATCCCCAATTAACCTTTAATTTCCTGTTGGAATTCCCCCGTGAAAGCTAAGTAGGTGTTTTTACATTCCAGGTTGGGGCCAGTGGATTAGCGTTTAGCAGCACTGGCTCCTTCCACCTTCAAGTGGAATATTGTTTAGGGCCGAGGTGAAGCGGAGGCCACGTACGCACCACGCCAGATAAATGTCAAAGACACATCATCTCTTTTTTACTTTCAGTTTTGGCCCATTTCTGTCCACACTTACAAAAAAAACCACAGTTTCCTCCAAAGTGGATGACCCAGCAGTTTGAATTAGTCCGAGCGTGTGTGCATGGTGAAGGGATCCACACATTGGTGGTTGGCCTGTAGCGTGGGACTTTAGTTAGACAAGGAGATGCTTGCTTCAGGAAGCTCAGAGCTACAGAGTTTAGGTTAGTACAGGGTTTAGGTTAGTACAGCGTTTAGGTTAGTACAGGGTTTAGGTTAGTACAGGGTTTAGGTTAGTACAGGGTTTAGGTTAGTACAGGGTTTAGGTTAGTACAGCGTTTAGGTTAGTACAGGGTTTAGGTTAATACAGAGTTTAGGTTAGTACAGAGTTTAGGTTAGTACAGGGTTTAGGTTAGTACAGCGTTTAGGTTAGTACAGGGTTTAGGTTAGTACAGGGTTTAGGTTAGTACAGGGTTTAGGTTAATACAGGGTTTAGGTTAGTACAGGGTTTAGGTTAATAAAGGGTTTAGCCTAACCTAATAGTTGCCCTTAAATCTATAGAGGGCAATTAAATTCCATATTTGCATCTAATCCTGCATTTTTAAAACGTCATCTAACTGTAGAAGATGTATACAAACCTAAAAAAACATGTGTTTATGTATTTATTAATACATTAAAGAAAAAACAAACCTTTAAAACAACATTTTAAGTTAAGCAGTTCAAAACAATAAGCTGCAAACATAGTTTGCAGCTTATTGTAGCAATAGTTGTTTTTTGGTCTGTTTAAAAAAAATGAAGTTGTTTTTATTGCGTGTATATATCTTGTGAACGGTGTTGGGGTGAGGTGTGACTAGCCCCGTCTAATCCCCGCGCTCTCCCTGCTCTCCCTCCCTCCAGGTGACTGACATGATGGTGGCCAACAGTCACAACCTCATCGTGACGGTGAAGCCGGCCAACCAGCGGAACAACGTGCAGCACCGCGGCAGCAAGGTCTCCGCCGGCAACGCCTCCCTGGGCTCGGGGTCCACGGGCTCCGCCCTCTCCTGCGACTCCCCCAGCCCCGTCTCTCACAGCAACCCCATCACCGCCAGGTGAGGGGAAAAAAGGAAAATGGGACAAGAAGTAGGACAGTAAGACGCATTAGCCGTCGGGTTAGAGTGGTCAGTTTAAGTATGAATCGAGTGTCCTCCTCCCTTTTGTGTCCAATATTACATGACTCTTTATTGAACGCCATTTGTCCGTCCCACCTGGCTGTTTTTAGATTTGTGTTCCTTTCACACCGCTTCAACTTTGACTGCTTTAACAATGAATGGGAGGTGTTTGACATGAGAAACTGCATTTGGATTAGAATTCTGGTTTACTATTGAACTATTGAATAGGTATTCAAATGGGTATTTAAAAAAATAGGTTTTATGTTTTTGCGCCTGTTTGTATATCTATCTGTTAGCTGTTAGATGTACGGAATAAGACACAACTTGGTGGTTAGATTACTTATGAGCCAAGGAACAGTTGATGCCATTTTGGCACAGATCTGGATTCAAATCCAGGGGACTTTTTGGTGTGGGGGAGGTATGCGTTCTACTGAGGGCCCTCAGTAGTTTTTCAGTGTTTTGAATCTGTTCAATGGTCTCCCCTAGCGACAGCATCGCCGAGGGTTACAGCGAGGAGGAGGACGACGACGGGGACCTCATCATCGAGAACGACAACCTGTCGTCCTACATCCCCCACAGTCTGCACAGCAGCAACAACGGCAACTACAGCAGAGCCTCGCTGGGCCGCCTGGGCTCCAGCGCGCCGCTCGCCCACAGCGCCTCCACGCCCGGAGGCTTCGTCACCTCGCAGAGCGACAGCTCCATGACCACGGTCAATCAGAACGGGAGCCCCGCCCACACGGCCAGCATCAGCAGCAGCAGCCAGGAGAGCATGCGGGAGGACGGAAATGTCATAACTCTCTAGCTGCCACTAGAGGGCGGCAAAAAACACACCCGAAGAGCTCCGGGGCCCAGACTAACTCTGTAGCCACCACAAGAGGCGCTAAATGGGACCCGGAGGGCGCCAGGGACTTGGTAGTCTCTGTGGCCACCCATAGGTGGCCCCAAAAACACACCTGAAGTGCGCCAGGGCGGAGATTAATTCTGTAGTGACCACTAGAGGGCGCTAAACCCACCCAAAGAGCACCAGGGCCTAAACTCATGTATTTTCCCCCTTTTAAAAATGTGTTAAGGCCTGAATACGTTATTGATGGTGGCCCTCACAAAATAAGACACACACACACACACGCACACACACACACACCCTTTTACTCTCAGGGTGAAACAAGGGTGAAGTTTCAACCACGTTTGACAAAAAAAAGTGAGAATGTTTTGATAACGTATGCTCCTATACCGCATGTGTGTGTTCCCCCCCCCCCCCCCCCCCTTTCCTGAATGTATATTGGTTTAAGCAATCTCTATTGCATAAACACCAATTCATTCGTGTCAGAATAGCGGTACCTCCGATGGTTTATTTGCACTGGCTACAGTGCCCCCTAGAACCCTCTGCGACCCACCAACGACGTCGTCGTCCTCAGTTAGTGTGTTAACGTTAACCACCCTGTTGTTAAGGTTGTAAAGTCCCATGGCTTCCTCTTGTTGTTCCCCGATCGGGGGGCCCGGATCACCTTGCCTTTCGGTCAGCAGCCTCTGGGCTCCGCCGGTAGAAAGGAGCCCATCATTGGGATCAGTACGACGTGAATGATGTCATGCCTTACCTTCAAACGAAACCATGCAGACCCACCTCTGGAGTACGTGGTTTGCGCTTTCAGGATCACAGAATATATACTTTAAAACTATGAAAACAAAAACACACACGCAATACACACACACACACACACTACACTACACACACTACACTACACACACTACACTTGCATTCTCTTAAAAAGAGGGCTGCAGATTTTATTTTAATGTATAATATATTTGCATATGAAATGATAAACATGTATGATTATAAACAAGGGACTTTTGGTTACATGGGATGAGATTTTGTATGTAAAAAAAAAAGAAAAAAGAACAAAATCTTTTATAGTTCGTGCGGCGAATTGTTCAGAGTATTTTTCTTATCGTATTTTTAACGGGTTCTAGAAGCGTCAGTGGCGGGAACGCGTCACGACATGAAGGAAAGCGGTGGAAGCGCGCGTGCCAGAGTGCGTTCAGTTGCACATCAGAAGTCTGGATGGTAGCTTCTCACTGTTGAAGTGAGTGTGTCTGTGTTCCCAGGAATTGCTCTCTTGTCTCTCCAGTATTCATTGGGCACTAATAACGTCTAATAACCAATAACCTGTATCCATAGTTACTCTTTAGCTTCCTGCCCTCCACCGATTGGGCCGACCAAGCTACGAAGGATCTCAGATGTCGCTGGCGGCCCCCCGGTAGTTCAATAACCCGATTCTGTTTTAAAAAAAAAAACTGGACAAGACGGTCAATTCGTTATTGGTTTTTTTTAACAAGAGGGGGGGAGGGGAATACTTTTTGGGGTGGTTTCGGTTATTTATTCATTCCTCTATTCATTTGGATAGTTCCCTATTTTATGTGAAGACGGTTACCAAATTGGTATGCAAAAAATAAATAAAATACATTTTATACATGGACAGAAACAAGGGAATATATGATGAATGCGTTGGTTAATTGAAGTTAAAATGCACCTTACTGTAGACATGTAATGTCCAGTGGTTTAAAGGAAAAGGTTGTCAGTCCCAAGCCAGTGGTTTGTACCGTGCATAATAGCGAGGCTTGCTTGGAGGCACTGAGGCAGGCCACCCAGTGTCTCATTCCGTAGGCCTTTACAACTGAACTGTGAGTGATTTGAAGAACACGTTCTGATCATCAAGTCACGCATTGTGGTAATAAAGTATTATGAAAGTGATTTGGTTATTATGATACTGTCTATCCCTCCGGTGTTCTGCAGTGTTTCAATCGCTCACTTTTACAGTCCATGTATCTGGTTGTGGTTGTCTTGACCGGGTAGCACAGCGGGGTACCATGTTGTTTTGTGCTGGTTACAATACATTAGAGGGTTCTACAAAAGGATATTCCAGTAACGCATTACAGCAGAGCTGACCTCATTGAAATAAGCCACAGTCGTGTGTAGAGAAGCGTTCAGACCGGCCCTACTGCATGCTGGGAGAGCTGGAGGCCAAAGGAGTTAAAGAGCACTTCTGGAGGCTCCTTCATAATAAAGCTCTGCCACAAGAGGGCACACACACACACACACACACACACACACACACACACACACACACAGAGGTCAGTAAAGGACGGTTATTAAACGTTTGCTCGACAGTAGCTTCTGTGGTTAAATTTATACGGTGGCTCTGAAGTGCAAATCACACGCATAAGTCCAAAAACACACATTATTAAAAAACACCCACAAGACAAGAACACACCCACAAGTCAGAAACACACCGCGACATTAACTTCAAACCAGAAAAGGTAGGTCTCTATCGTGTCGAAGCTGATTGCCACCTTTAATGCTAGAAAATAAAGGACAAAGGAAAAGGAAAATAGTTGATGACATGAATAAAATGGCTTTTGCAACTTTCAAAAACATCACAAGACTACACTGACATGGTTGAGCCTTCTAGGTAAAACATTCTAAATTTAAGGCAAATAATAAAACTTTAACTTGCAGAACAATTATGTTCAATCCGTATAGCATTAAGGCCCTGTCACACCTTGACGATTTAGCCAGCGCATGCCAACGTATCAAAATGTCTCTAAAACGCTGGCATACGCTGAACTATCAATGTTTATTCTTTTATACATAACGTTTACATAACGTAGTACGTAAGTAACTAATATAAAACGTTTCGATAAATTATAGATAACTTATTCCAACGAATGCTTAGCGTGTTGCCGGCGTTCACAACTTATTCCCAACGATAGTCTAACTTATGCATAGCGCGCGGCAGCGTATCGCCGACGATCACGTGTCGTAGCCGATAAAAAGGCGGCCTCGCTCGACGATTCAAATCATAACCGCACTAGACATCGCAGTATCAACATCACCGTATCAATATCACCGTATCAACATCACCGTATCAATATCACCGTATCAACATCACCGTATCAACATCACCGTATCAATATCACTGTATCAACATCACCGTATCAATATCACCGTATCAACATCACCGTATCAATATCACTGTATCAACATCACAGTATCAATATCACCGTATCAACATCACCGTATCAATATCACCGTATCAACATCACCGTATCAATATCACCGTATCAATATCACCGTATCAATATCACTATATCAACATCACCGTCATGCCGAAGAAAACTTTGAAGAACGCTTCCAAAACGTCTAATGGGCGTGGCCGTGGGCGTGGACGTAAGGAGGATCCATCATCACCCTCACCCTCACCCTCACCCTCGCGCTCACCCTCACCCTCACCCTCGCGCTCACCCTCATCATCACCCTCACCCTCACCCTCACACTTACCCTCACCCTCATCGTCACCCTCACCCTCACGCTCACCCTCACCCTCACACTTACCCTCACCCTCACCCTCACCCTCATCATCACCCTCACGCTCACCCTCACCCTCACCCTCACGCTCACCCTCACCCTCACACTCACCCTCACCCTCGCGCTCACCCTCACCCTGATGTGATGTGATGAAGAGATGGAGATGGAGATGATCCAGGATTTGTGGTGTAAATCAAGAAAATCCATGTGTATTTCATATAAATAATACATATATTTTGGGTAAATTTAGAAGTGTGTATTCATGTGTTAAAAGTGTTCCCATGTACCCCACCCTTTAGATAAGTAGAGGGTTGGCACAAATGGATTTTCTCAGTAGTTAAGAAAGTGTGTGGCCGCGGAGGAGAGTTTTGGAGAATAGAGAACAGAGTGACTCTCAGGGCCGGATGGGGCCGGAGGAAGGAAGAGGTGGATCATTGATGGGGGAGGTCGCCCTGCCACACAGACATTGAGAGCCGGATAGATAACGATCGCGAATCACAGTCTGGAGGAAGAATACGGGACAGGATGACGAGAAGGACGAGAAGGACCAAGCGACGACCAGGCGGAGTTTGAAGGGGATAAATATGTGTTTGTAGTGGAGAAGCGGGAGACTTTTGGTGTGAACTACTGTCAGGCAGTGAACTGGTTATCCGGTCTGTCGGGTGGAGATCTCGGGCTCCCTGTTCCACGGAATAGTGTATTGAATTGTATTGTATCTCAGCAGTTTTTTATTAAATCTTTTATAATTCTAAATAGTAAGTAGTGTGTGAACGTGTGTCAACGATCGCATAACTTACCTACAACTTATGGCCCGCGTAGGCCAGCATATGGCTCATAAATGCTCAATATTTCTCGACGAACTCGCCGTACTACAACAAATAGGGAGGATTGAATCCTCTTTATTGGTTACATACATGTAAACATACAGTGACATGTGTTCTCTGCATTTAACCCATCCTAGTATTAGGAGCAGTGGGCAGCTATTTATACAGCAATGGTCAATGGTCTCGTCTGTGGCCAAACTCAACTTTGTAAACCCGGTAAGTCGTGACAACAACAATATAACGAGCTAGAAATTAAATCATTATATCATCTGAAACACGTGTAGTCTCCGCTATTAACTCATATAGATGTTTGTGTCACAGGACGTCGTATTTAGCAGTATTTTAAACATTAAGACAGCAGTGTTAACGTGCTAGTTAGCCACCAGCTAGCTAGGAGCTCCTTTCAACTTTAAAGTTATTAACTTACTGTCACTAACTTTAAAGTTAACTGCCACTAACTTTACATTTATATATTCACACTAACTTTCACTAAGTTATTAACTCTCACTCACTTTAAAGTTGTTAACTTTCTAACTTCACGCTGTTAGTCCCAATGGCCATGTTAGAGTCCAGTATGTTCCTTTCATCCCAGCTCTTTAGAGTTCTCCATGCACCAAAGGGGGTTTCTAGTGGAGCCTGTATTCATATTTAATGTTATACTAAACATGAAGCACGTTGTATCTCTTCTTCACCGACCAGAGCACTTTAACCCTTTTCATCATCAGAGTTAATGTTGAATAAGTGACTTATATTATCAGCCTTAACTGTACAGATCAACACTGTGTGACGATGAATGTGTGGTTGTGTTTGTTGTTTCGGGGATAACGTTGACAATAAATATTAATGTAACATGTCACTGTCTGTTAAGATTTAATTATCTTAATCTACTTTCTGTTAATTGTAGTGTTATTTTTTTTTTAATCTCTTTTTAATTATATTACTGTTCTGAAGCTTCTGTTGTGGCACATTTCCCGTCTGGGAATATAAAGTGCATCTTTTCTTGACTCATAAGTGAAGGGGAACTTTTGTTGTTGTTGTGTTTTTTGTAGTTGAAACAGACACACGTCATCTCCCATCATGCTCGGCTCCTTCCAGAGCCTTACCTTGTGTGTGTTCAGCGTGCAGGACGGGTTCAATACTCAAATAACACGGACGGGAAGACAGGAAAACCATCATTAATTGACTATAATAAACTACATAATATACAGACTATGATGGAGTACGGTCCACTCTCTGTGACCACATGGATGTGGAACCTCCCTCTCAGAGAGAGGTCATATCCTTTCGGTTATGCTCACCTAGCTGTCTGTAGCCAAGCCTCAACAACACAAATAGTTATATGACTCTCTGACAAAATGTGACTTTGACGACACACTAAAAGCATCACATAAGGTCTTTACTTCCTGTAATATTTTACAAGCTACAGCTTCATATACTGTCTTAATCTGCTTGTTTATGGCTGTATTTTTCTTCATGGCCCACCCAAAAACACGTCATGAGCAAAGGCCAGCCCAGCAACCTTGTAATGAAGTCACTTCATTAAAACCAACAATCCTGAAAAGTAGCAGCAGATGAAATTAACGGCCAGCGACCGACTGGCTTCCTGTCCGACCAATCAGTGTGAAATGGCTCCCTGTTCCAGTGGCTGAGTTTGACCTGTGCTGCCGCTAACCAGAGAGAGTCTTGTTCTATTATGTTACTATAACTTATATTATATACTTTTCAGGATTGTTGGTTTTAATGAAGTGACTTCATTACAAGGTTGCTGGGCTGGCGACCGAGAGTGCGCTCATGACTTGTTTTTGGGTGGGCCATGAAGAAAAACACAGCCATAAACAAGCAGATTAAGACAGTATATGAAGTTGTAGCATGTCTTATATTACAGGAAGTGAAGACCTTATGTGATGCTTTTAGTGTGTCGTCAAAGTCATATTTTGTCAGAGAGTCGGATAACGTGGTGTTGAGGCTTGGCTACAGACAGCTAGGTGAGCATAACCGAAAGGATATGACCTCTCTCTGAGAGGGAGGTTCCACATCCATGTGGTCACAGAGAGTGGACCGTACTCCATCATAGTCTGTATATTATGTAGTTTATTATAGTCAATTAATGATGGTTTTCCTGTCTTCCCGTCCGTGTTATTTGAGTATTGAACCCGTCCTGCATGCTGAACACGCTACAGTTATATAAGAACAGCTTTCATGACTGTTTTGGATCACTGATATCCTGCGATCTCACAGATGAATCATTTATAAACATCTGTGGTGAATTTGAACTTTATCTTTAACTGTGTTGTCGCATCTAACCTATAACGGTGGCTTTGATTTATCCAGTAATACATCTTGCATCTTGCATTCTCAGAATGTATATTTTTTATGTTTAGTACTGAGCTCGGCCCAGAGTTCACCTTAACTTATGAGTCATTCCCTAGACGGGAAATGTGCCACAACAGAAACTACAGGACAGTAATATAATTAAAAAGAGATAAAAAAAAGAACACAACAATTAACAGAAAGTTAGATGCATAATTTAATCTTAATAGACCTGTTACATTAATATTTATTGTTAACGTTATCCCTGACACAACAAACACAACCACACATTCATCATCACACAGTGTTGATCTGTACAGTTAAGGCTGATAATATAAGTCACTTATTTAATACTAACTCTGATGATGAAAAGGGTTAAAGTGCTCTGGTCGGTGAAGAAGAGATACAACGTGCTTCAAGTTTAGTATAACATTAAATATGAATACAGGCTCCACTAGAAACCCCCTTTGGTGCATGGAGAACTCTAAAGAGCTGGGATGAAAGGAACATACTGGACTCTAACATGGCCATTGGGACTAACGACAGGAAGTTAGTGTTAATAACAACTTTAAAGTGAGGAAGAATGAATAACTTAGTGAAAAAGTTAGAAAGAATATATAAATGTAAAGTAAGTGACAGTAAGTTAATAACTTTAAAGTTGGAAAGAGCTCCTAGTTAGCTGATGGCTAACTAGCACGGTAACACTGCTGTCTTAAATGTTTTAACTGCTGCTAAACTGATGGACTAAACGCAGACCTTCTTCTGTCAACAATAATGAAGTCGAGGCGGATCACTGCCCTCCGCTGGACGACTGAGGAATTACAACACGTTACAATTACAAAACACACACAGTGTGGCAGTAGTGGTTATGACCACCATCAGAATCATAAGCTGTATTTTTTTTAAGTCAAACCCTGTTTTTTATGTTGTCAAAATGTATTAGACAATGTTAATGTTCTTTATTTTGAAAAATGTGACGTTTGTGTTTGAGTGCTTGATCATTCTCATTGTCAGAACATGCGCATTGATATCACATGGCTACCACATACATGGATAGAGATGACGAGGAGTGTGAATGGAATGAAAGGACAGAGAGGCAGGTGAAACTCACTCTTGTGTTTATATTTCATCAAAGTTCCTCGGGCTACGTGGCATAATATACATTATTGAACATCACAGATCATCATATTTGGATGTAGTTACATTCAGTCATTCATCTATGGCATTAACTAGATCTGTTGTAAAAAAGGATCTACATCTACATGAATATAAACATGTCAAAAACTAGAAACATCACAGTGAGATTAGTATACACATCAGTCATTTACTTGAACAATTGAATAATTGAATGTGAATATGACAAATCCATATTCATGTTACAAACTGCCATAGACTCATATCAAACAAACATAATGCCAAAATACTGTTGAAATATATCTCTCTGTATACACATACACACTGACGTTAAATACATATTTTTTAGTAAAGTGAGACTATGCGCGATATCTGTTTTGTAGGTACTGAATGAAAATTGTCTCTGAGCGCAGGATCTTGCTGGGTTCCCTGACCTGGAACTCTCGCAGCTTGTTATAGCCTACACACACACACACACACACACACACACACACACACACACACACACACACACACACACACACACACACACACACACACACACACACACACACACACACACACACACACACACACACACACACACACACACACACACACACACACACACACACACATTCAAATCGTTTGAGTACATTTGATCTGAACTTTTCATTTATACGGATATTATATACTTTCACTGAATGCCTCGTATGTTTGAACACATAAGAAATGTGGGTTATTTTTCACGCATTGACCGCTAGGAGATACACTCAAAACTCCGTTCAGAGAATGGGAGCGGACCCGAGCAAGCTTTGCATACCCTTGACTGTCACATACCAGCCGTTAAGGCCCTGCTTGAAGACACCATCCTCATCATCACTCAAATACCTCCTTCCATCTGACGAAAAACAACAACATAGAAAGAGTTCTTAGTGTCGCACCCTTGAAACTCAAAAGTGTCCTTCAAAGTTCAATAATGGTAATAGTAATGGATACTTTTAGATAGCGCTTTTATCCAAAGCGCCTTACAAGTCATGCCTCACATTCACCCATTCAACCACCGACGGCAGAGTCAGCCATCCAAGGAGCCAGCACGTCAGGAGCAGTTAGGGTGTCTTGCTCAAGGACACCTTGACCTTTTTTTTTGCCAGCAACCTTCCAGTTGTAAGGCTCTACCTCCTGAGCTATACTGCCGCCAATAGAAAGTTCAATAAGACTTAATTCGACTTACGTTTTCCCTTTAGGTACATCATGGATTGGGGTCCCCAATGGATGTTCATCTTTAAACAAAGGGACAAAGGAATGTCACATTCTTTAATTCTCAATCGTTTCTCCGCCGTCGTCGTGAACGTGTATTAAGAAAGAAAAAAAAAGATTTTACCTTTTGCGCATGACAGGACTCAACAATAAGAGACACGACCAGAGTGGATATCCAGAAAACTTTGATGCGCATCCGCTGCAAACATCAAGAAAAATAACCGGATTAGTTCCCACAAAAAAAACAACAACTTAAATTGAATATGCTACAGATCTGACACCGAACACGCCGTTTGTAATCTGAACTTTTACAAAAGTCTGTCAGTGTACCCTACAATGGAAAATAAACTACAAAACTAGCCGCACACTAACACACATCTACATATTACCATGCACTTTACTGAAACATTTGCACTTTGGTTAGATGCCAAATTATTTCCGCTGTACTGTACTTGTGCTGTGCAATGACAATACATTTGAATCTAATCTAATCTATCTTCGACTGAAAGCACTAAAGCGCTTTCCCTACCATTTGCGCCATTGTAGAACACGTCTCCGTCCGCTGGTCCAGCGAGACTGGCTGGACACGCTGTTCCGTGTCCTATATATACTGTATATACCTGGTTAATGAGCAGCTCATGGGGTGAATCCTTGCATCTCCGTGCAATACGGAGGCCCGAGGGTGTTTATCGCTCGGCAGGAGTCCTGTTTACCAGACGCTCAAAAGTAGTGAACAAAACAACCGCTTGCGTCACCCTGTTGGGCTAAAATCCTTCCGGATCAATAGATCACACAGACACAAACACACACGGAACATCACTACTACTACTATTATGATGATGACAAAAACACATGTTAAACTGATGAGACGACATGCAAACAAGTACACTAATATAAATTGTGTAAATATATGTTAATGTATGTACAATGTAAATACATTGTTTTTGTTCAACAGTAGTATAAGTAATATTAGTATTTCTGTTTTTGAAGGCTTTATTTTGGATGACATTGACATAAATGTGATCGAATAGACAGCGCAAATAAAAATACCAAAAAGTAAACCAAGGGGTTTAAATAAAGACTTCAAGGGTGATAAATATGGTGATAGTTTTGTTTTGTGATTTATAACATGTTTTTTTGGTACATTTACTCTTGTTTGTGTAAAAAATCATTTCATCAATAAAGTTCAGTCAAAGATTTCAACAGGCTAGACGATTAGTCGTTAAAAGTTCAGTCATTAGCTGACTGGAAAACTGATGAACGAAGAAACGTTGAAGGAATGTATAATTGTTTTTGCATTTCCCTAATGATCCTGGTGGTTGTGCTTTCTTCTGGTGCCTCCAAAGCGCCACTTGTGTTATGTTCCTATCATCACAAATGAGGAGCTATGATTGCTAGGCTTCTGTTTGCCGATATTAACCTTGATAACGTCAGAATGCTACTTTCTAAAAACAGTAAAGTGTAATGGAGTCATGTTTTAATTCACTTTTCTCTTGTTTTAGTTGTTTATGGAGTCGTCTTCCCTGGACGATGCGATGCGGAGCTACCGCCCCCACTGGGCTGCAGCTCACAGGAGCCCCTCAGCCCCTCGGAGCTTTATTAACATGGACTTATTACACTGCACTCTATACTTTTACATTTTGTGATTACTGTATATTGTGTATTTGTGTGTTTTTTTTTAAATAAAACATTTCTTTTTCATACAATGTCCGCTTCATTATGCTTTATCAACCGAGAAACATAATACAATACGATGACAGTTTTAAAGAAGAAAAGGCAAATGGTCCCTTCTGTTTAAGTACTATATTAATGCAGCTCTAACGTCAAGTCCATTTTATTAGTATAGTCCTTTATCACAGTTAGGGGCTTCAACGTAATCGCGTCCATAGCACTAAAGACGCAGCTGTTTGTAGCCTCAAAGCCAGGAGCAACACTTTAACATCCATCATCCACTGTTGTGGAAGTTGGCGCGAGCTGCTGGGAAAGCAGAGACGTTAACAGTGACGTCATGATGTGGCTCTCTCGGCGAAAAAGTCGGTGGAAACGCAAACCAGTTCTTAGACTGCTCGCCAATTGAACCAACTGCGAACCGGCTCTCGCGCCACCCGAGAGCTAGAACTAGGCTTGCTTTGGTGGAAACGAGGCAGACACAAGAGGTGGCCCACGCTATTTTAAATTCAAACGCAACGTAATCCAGGGTTCGTATAGGAACGTTCAGCGTCAGCGAATCCTTTTCCGGCGAGCGGGTTCAGTGTGTTCACACGTCCATCGACCGCAGCTGGTGGCCGAGATCCGTTCTCAGATAAACTCCCTCACCACCAACTCCTTCAGAGAGCCAGAAGACACCATGCCCCTCTCAGAGTCCCTGAATAGCCTCAGCTCCTCCTGCAGCTGGGCCACGGGCCGACGCAGCCGGTAGCCCACGTCCACCAGGAGCTCCAGCAGCGGCGCTCGGTACTGGCGCAGGCCGTAGCGCCGGACGGCGGGCAGGGCCCTGTGCGCCACTGCGAACGCCTCCTCCAGCTCCTCCAGGTCCTGGTGGCCCACGGCCAGGGCGCACAGCGTGGGCACGAGCAGCCCGGGGCTCTGCCAGTTGGCCATCTTTTCCAGGAGGTCAAGGGTGCTCCGGAGCTGGTCCGTGGCGGCCCGGAACTGGCCGGCTCGCAGCAGGCATAGCGCCCGCCGCTGCTCCTGTCCCACGAAGAATTCGGGGAAGAGTCGCGAGCGCCGGACGCACCGGACGGCGTAGATTTTGGCCAGGTAGTCCTGAAGGGCCAGGCGGCGCTCCGCGATCGTCTCCGGGTTGAAGTTCCCGTTGAGAAGTTTCCGCGGCAGGTGCACGTCCTCCAGCACCTCGTCGAACTTGGCCAGCAGATGGCGGTGGAAGCACTCAAAGTCTCTGTAGCGCCGTTCCACGGACACATGCCTGGAGTCGTAGCTCCCAGAAAGCATGATCACAACCTGATACACCTGTGAAATATATATATATATATATATATATATATATATATATATATATATATATATATATATATATTTATTTATTTATTTATTTATTTATTTATTTATATATATATATATTTATATATATATATATATATATATATAAATCACATTGAGAATATTGACTGTTGACCTTCAAATGAAATAGCAAGTAACGTAATTCAAATACAACATACAAATATTCTGAATTGAAAAAAAGTAACAACGCACAACAAACAAACTACAAAGGAGACTTTTCTGAATGAAGTCACAGCCGGTGAAGGAATGTGGAGGTGTCTGTTTGACTCATCTTTCCGACTGGGTTCTGGGGTTTGATCCCCACTATATCTACAGCCTGTATGGCAACCCTCGAGCAAGACGCCCTGACCCTTTAACCCTTTCTAGTCCTCAATTACAGGGGTCTGAATTCACTACTATTAGCTGAATGAGAAAAAAAGTGTCGTCATTTCTAAATGCATTTGCTATATTTGACCAGAGATGAAGCTGTAACTGCAGTTCAATTTCAGTCGTTTGTCGTCTTTTTGTGAAATGATGACTGTACTCCATCCTGTGTTTTACATGTGTCGTCATCTCCCGGAAGAGTGTGGTTATCTTCCATAGGAAGGACAGGTGTGTGTGTGTGTGTGTGTGTGTGTGTGTGTGTGTGTGGGGGGGGGGGGGGTGACGATATCTCACCACATGTTTGGACAGGGTGTGCTCGACGATGCGTGCAACAGGAATCTCAAACAGCAGCTTGACGGTCCTGATCCTCTCCTTCTGCTCCTTCAGGTTCTGCTGGTGCTCCGTGGTGGTCAGGCAGGAAAAGACCGGGTCTGAATCACCCACCCCCACCCCCCCCCCACACACACACACTACACACACACACACACATATACACATTTAGCACCCCATAAAGAGAAACACCAACGGTTTGAACCTTATAGTCTTACTGTGCTTCAGGTGAATCTTACCTAGATCACCGTCTGTGTCGCTGGGCTCCGGGAGGGTCCGGTGAATGTCCTCCAGGGGTAGAGCTTCTGTCGACTGTAGTTCTGCCATGGAAGTTGTCTGTATAGGTCAAGGGTCAGCTAAGGTGCCTGATGATGATCAGGATAACTGCTGGGACATTAGATCGATGATGATGACGACAAGAGATGATGGCGATCAGGGCTGCGCCAAAATCAAATCAACTGTCTCTTGGCCCATAAGTAATCTAACCAGCAAGTTTGATCTTATTTCCGTTCACATAACTTTTTGAGTTATCTCGCTAAAAGTCAAACAAACAAACAAACCAACAGGGGCGAAAAACATAAGCTCCTGCCCATCTTCAATGGCAGAGGTGAAAAGCCTTCAACTCACTCAACTGTTCAGCCTCATTCACCCCAAAATACAATCAAGCTGCGATGTTTTACACTCTTCTCCACTGACCTTTGCCTCTTCCTGTGGGTCCTGTTCGTCGTGCTCCTGGAACGGCTTAGTCTGGTAGTGACCGTTAAACGTTCTGATCGTGTCGTGTGAGTGTTACCCGTCAGACCCGAGTCTGTTTCTCATGTTCCCCTTCCTTATGCTGGTTAGTAGGTGACAGTGAAGTAAGAGGAAGAGAGCATGTTTGTGAGGAACTGAAACATGTGTGTGTGTATAGTTTTGTTTCACATCATAATAATAATAGATCTTTAAAAAAGGTCATGCAAAAAGGTTAAATTATGTGGTTGGCAATCAACCCTCACACCAATGGAGAGACACACACAACTCTTCAGTTGCCCGTTGGATTTGGCCATTTTTAGTCTAAAATATTAGATTACAGGCAATGGTTTTGGTGTGGTTAAGATCAGCAGAGCAATGCATTATGGGGGATTGAGGGGAATCCCCTCAACATGGCTGTTGAGGGGATTCCCCTTAAGGGGTCTTTTACATATTCTGGAATCAAACCAGGAATAAGCAGGTAAAGAAAATGAAGAGACGGACGGAAACGTAGACGGAGGGCCAGTGCACTGGTGTCCTGTGCTGAGGTTTATATGGATCTATTGTCAGAGGTCTTTTTCTCTCCATGTACGTGTTACATGTTACCCAAATCGGCCTTTCGTGGCTCCTTTCATGTCTAGTCACGTTGAGGGGAATGTGGCTTGAGTGGAAATTAATCATATCAGGCCTGTAATATGGGAATAATTGGTACTGTACTCTTATCTATTTAGGAAGAGTTACCACTCCGCAAATCCAGAGAAAAGGAGAGAGAGAGAGAGTCATTCATGTCAACCCATTCAAATGGCTGAGCAAGTAGGCTAAAATGTGTAATACATCCCATCTGACTGAGAGAATATTAATAATAATTAATAATTGCCCTTTCATTGGTGCTTTCATTGTTGCTTTGCATTGGTTTTCATCAAGTGCTGCCATGCCAAACATACCTTTTTCTTGTGTGATTCACACAATTCCGATTATTTTCCTATATGTGATACTTTAATACCTATACGACATATGCGGAGTGACTGTAAAATGAAATTACTCAAGTCTAACGTTACCCTCGGTTGTACGGTGTGTGTCATACTGAACTGAGATGAACCCAAGAACTGCTGGCTGTCCACACATACTTGAAACTCAAGACGTTAGCTCTAAACGGTCTAAAAGTTCCTGTAACCATATTATCTTTATCGTAATGTGAGCACCATATCCAGTGGAGATACCGCTGCTCACATCTGACACCAGCCCTTTGTGCTTCCTGTGTGGTCTGTTTATGAGACAATGGCTGCAGTGTGCACCCACGTCCTCTTTTTGTTTCAATAGAGAAAAGGAACATGAACATCCCTTTATTTATGAACAATAATGGCTTTGCATTGACACCCCCATCATTCCCACCCAAATCGGGCTGCTCCCAAATGCATTCATTGATCTGCTTTGACGTATGTTAGTGGTGTGGTACGGGGGGGGGGGGGGGGGGGGGGAGGGAGAGGGAGAGAGAGAGAGAGATCTAAGTGGCGTTCTGTTGTGTGAGTAAATAACAGACGAGGGGTTCTCTGAATTGATGGCTTCCACCAGTAGGACCAATACTCTATATGGGGTATGGGGGTTGGTCTACAGGAAGATACATATGGAAAAGGTCATTTCTGAATGTCAAGGCCATGTCAACGCCGGTCGATGTACAGTGGAAGCATTGGAACATTCATGAATACAGTTTCTGCTAATGGACGTGGTAGCGTTGGTTGTTCGGCGTGTCGCAGTAGGGGCTCGGATCTTTAAACCAATAGTCACTTGACGTGGAAGCTGGTAAACGCATCAGTGTGCACACAGATAGCTAGCTGGTAGCAGAGTCAACTCAACACTGAGGGGCTTAAATAGAACATGGAACAGGTGAGACTCTTCTCCAATCAAGACACAGGTAAGACTAATCACCCATCAAGACACAGGTGAGTCTAATCACGCATCAAGACACAGGTGAGACTAATCACCCATCAAGACACAGGTGAGACTAAATACACATAACATATCTTTGTTGTATTTTAATTTCTCCATTTTAAAACTTTTGCATGTTTTTTGGATTGTGGACAAAAGCAGAATAACCAGTGTGTGGTAGGTTTCATAGTCTGTTGTTGTTGTTGTTCTGCTGGTGGCTGTGTGTTTGGGAGGACCTGGTCTGTGAAGGTCTGTGAAGCAGCTTGACAACATGGCCTGCATGTGATCTCTACACCAGATAAACAACACGTCTGAGAAGACGGCGTACTGATAATAATAAGGGCGTACGTGACACCAAACCCCCCGAATGAATGTTGACGCCACGGCCAAATTGACATGTGACGCTAAACAGCGTGAGTGTAATGCCGTCTTTATGTGACATGGGCGGTTCGAACCCAGATCATTGATCAGTATTGGACTCCGACTCCGAAATGACATGCGGTGATCCATGTCTCCTCGGCTCACACGGGTAAATACGATCTTCACGAGACATGAATTAGATAGGAAGCTTCCGACGGTGGATTTACATAATTATTGCTATAAGGTTTCTATAATATTTGGAGACAGGAGGCTGAACCTATAACTGATGTTCTCCACCAGTTTTATTGAGCAATATTTAAAACAAGTAGATTGTTGGTACTAAATTATGTATCTTATTTAGCTATTTCACATGTGAGTTTTGTTATTTATCTTTATATGAGGGAGAAGGAGAGCACTAATTAAATATAATTTGATCTGCTGGCTACCAAATAATAACAATATTAACAACTGCATATCGATGCATACTTTCTTAAATAAAGTTAGCTTCCTCTTGCTTTTCAGTCTCTCTCTCTCTCTCTCTCTCTCTCTCTCTCTCTCTCTCTCTCTCATCTCTCTCTCTCTCCTCACTCTCTCTCATCTCTCTCTCCTCTCCTCTCTCTCCGGCTGGGCCCAGAGCTCTTTCACGCCGTCAAACAAAGCCATAACCACCACATTACCCACGGAATGGGGGGGCGGGGGGGGGGGGGCGAGATTTGGCAGATCATCTGTTATTGAATATTTCCATTGTCACCGCAACAAAAGTGACCCTGATCGCTGCCAAACGTGCTCACAAAAGGGAAAGCGCTCTCTCAGCACAACACGCTGACAGGGCCGCTCTCCCGGGGAAATATGCCATGATTACAGAATACTGCATTGTGCCCATCCCGTGATGTGTGTGTGTGTGTTTAAGTAAGCTGTCGGAAGCTTTGTGTGTAAGCGTGTGTAGGCCTGTACACACACTCACCCCAACCCTCCCCTCTGCCATCATGTTCCTGTCATGTACTGTAAAAAGATTCACAGGCACAGGACATAATGACATAAACAGTACATCATCATTAGTGTGGGGGAGTATCCAGGCCTTTCTGGACATGCACACCAGCCTGTGGTAGTGTGGATGGGATTCGTGTTGACTTGATTTACTAAGGAAAACAAATCTATTTTAAACACCTAAGATTAGGAAAAGATCGTCAATAATAAAATGATGAAATGGTCATATTAATATACTTTATTCAGAACAATATACTCTCACCAGTGATTATTAAAGAGCATACAGAAATGTTAAGATTTGGATATTTGAATGACATAATGGTATAATGCAGACTTTTAAAAACATACAGAAACACAGAATATATTTTCTGAACGCAGTTTCAGTCAGATGTGTTGGTCTGCCAATCTGAAGTATATACCTGGATGGCTTTGGTTTGGTTGTGTCTGCTGTCAGGAGAGCTTGCAGTAGGCCCCAGTGATCCATTGGTCTGCGGTCCTTCCCGGTGCGGGTGCTGATCAGCATGGGTCCCCATGTGGACCTGCACAAGGACATGGTTTAGTAGACAGGGCAGCTGATGACACATTTCAACTACCCCAATGGAATTGATGGAACCAGACCAACAACTTATATTGTATCATTTGTATAATTCAACAAAAAGTGATCGGTATGAAATCCCTTCCTTCCATACCTTTAAATTCCCCTTGGTTGTGAACGCCCTCAGGCAGACGCTGCAGGCGAAGGGCTTCTCCCCGCTGTGCGTCCTGTAGTGAATCTGCAAGGCGCTGGACGAGGAGAAAGTCTTCCCACACGTCCCACATGGATGCTGCGTCGCCACTCGCCGAGCCGCTGGAACCGCCGAGCGCAGTGAGGACAGACCCCCCGGAGCACAGCTCCAAGAGCCGAGCGGAGCAACTCTTTCTCTATGTTGGATCGCTGGCTCTCTCTTGAAGAGCGGATCCCTGGAGAACAGGGCAGAGTCGCTGGTGGAGTTGGTCTTGTTCGGATGCGGAGGTTCAAACGGATGGGACGCTGTCTGATGTGTGAGAGCGTGCTGCTTGAGGTTCCCCTTGGTGGAAAAGCCCCGGTGACATGTTGTGCAGGCGAAAGGCCTCTCTTTGGTGTGGGTCCTGTAGTGGATGTCCAAGGCACTTTGACAGGCAAAGTTCTTTCTGCATATACCACACGCAAGGTTCTTAAATATCCCTGTGTCACAAAGACGAGGGCTAGAGATAGGGGTGTCCTTAATCTGGTTGAACAGTTCAGAGGGATTCATGCCGGGTTCGAGGAACTTCAAAGTGGTCTGGAATGGTCTTCCTGAGTTTGAATTACATAAGGGCTGGCTGGCTGGACAGAAATTGTCAAATGTGGCAAGATTGTATGCAGGAAATCTCTCTTCTGGGATGTCTTGTTCCCCTTCCCTCTTCATCCAATTGGGTCGCAAATGCGATAGTCCATAACTTGTAATATGGTCATCCCAGTGACTCACATCAGACACAGATGAGGTCAAACTGCTAGACAAGGAGGACCTGAAACTCGATGAGCCACTGTGTAAAGAAAGGTCCAATGATTTGTTGGTGTTGTGCGGTTTATCAAGGGGTCCTCCGTTACAGCCCATTGGCCTCGAGTCATTCTGGTTTAACATAAGGGGTGCAGCATAATTCCTCCCATTCCTGTGTAAGCGGACATGTTGCTGTAACTTAAGGGCGTCTGTGTACTTATTTTGGCCGATGGGGCACGAGTGCTGGACCCTCCGTGTCGACCTGGTCGCATGGTGAACAGCCTGGTGGTTCCTGAGGTTCCCTTCCGAGGAGAAATCCCGGCCACACAGTTGACAGATATAGGGCCGCTCCCCCGTGACATGTGTCCGGTGGTGCATCCTCAGAGAACCGTGACAACCGAGTGGGCGATGGCAGGAGTCTGACACCTTCTGGTCCACGTCCTCCGACAGCAGCTGCGCTTTTGGGGTATCGGAGATTTTGAACAACAAAGGAACTGCCTTAGCAAAATGTGGACGTGTGCAAATTCTTGATGACATGTCGTTGGCCACATGGTCCTTTGAGTCCTCTTGAGTATTGGTTATCATCTCATATATTACACCAAGAGATGTTTTGTCTTCATCGTTACGATTCGTGGTCATTGCACTTCCTTGTGCACTCAAGTCAGTGGGCATTGTTGGGGCCAAGGGAACCATACTCTGACTGCAGGAGCCGGAAGGAAAAAACGAAACACCTTCTTGTTTGATGAGAGAGGGTTGGTTTGTGGAGCCCAATGATTGTGAGGTGGTCATTTTGTCTGGACATGGTTTGTAAAGAATCAAATGTGCAGATGATTTTTCTGGAAGGATGGACATGCCATAAGGAACGCCAGTGCTGGTTGGGATGTTGTCCAGGTGTTGCGGAATTGGATACGGATTCATCTGGATGTGGGGGTAGCGCTTATTGTGTCTCTGAAAATGTACCTTTAAATTCCCACGTGTGGAGAACCTACTTCCACATATATTGCATTTGTACGGCCTCTCTCCTGTGTGGGATCGCACATGGATTTGCATAGCGCTGTCACTCCCAAACAGTTTGGCACAAAACCTGCATCTGTGTTTGAAGAAGCCATTGTTTGAAGTGACCTTTGGCCCAGAAAGAGTCATATTTATGGATTTGTGATTTTTCTGTTCAGCCAAGGAAGTCCCATTTATCACAGGATTACAATTACTCCTCAGTTGACTGGTAGATTGAGTGACATGTAAGCTATTTGATGTTTTATTAACTAGCCTACTTTTACTTAATGCCAAAGATGATCGTTTTGTACAAGTTACATCATTCAATTGTGGTTTAGGACTACCGCGTGTGTGTTTTTGTGTGTATTCAGCTTTAGAAAACCGTTTTTGAAATCTCAAAGTCAGTAGCTTTCTAAGACTTTGTAAGGAGTCACAATGGAACTGTACATGTTCACTGCCTAGACTTTGCTGCTTGGTTGATATTAATTTCTCAAATTCAGTAATGTTACCAGACTGGGTAGCTAAGCATCTTGCTGTACGAGCAGCAACATCAAGCTGCTGAGAAAGGTTATAACTAAGATCGATAAGTGGAGCGGTGGTTTTTGACAATGAAGGTTCCAATTCAGAGCTAACAGGAGACTCCAGTGTCTCCACATTCTCAGAGGCAAACAGAAGAACTTGGTCACATATCTGATTGGTTAGTTGCAGCTGGCGGATCTGCTGAACCTGTAGAGCCAGGATCTGCTCCAGCAGAGAAGAGATGGTAGTTGTAGCGGTTCCTATATGGCACTCGTCCTCTTGCGTCCGCTGGGAAAACTGTGCCACAGCCACCTTGGTGCTCTGTAGACGTTCAGTGGTCACGCTGGTGTTTCCCCAGGAACAAAGCTCCGGGGGGGAGGAGATCCCGGAGGGAGGTGAGGACGCTGTGCTCAAGGGAACGTCTGTCCACTGTTGTTGTTCACCGCTGCTCGGGTGACTTCTGCTAGAGTTGTACATCTCCGAACTCTCCACACTTTCGTGACTACTTGTACATCTGGAGCAATTCTCAAACGCCACGTTATCCTCCGCATGAACTTGAGGGACATGGTCATCCACCTCGAAGGTGTTCACACACTCGTCCATCTCCATGACTGTGGTGGTGGTGGTGGTGGTGGTGGTGGTGGACAAGTGGTGGACAGGGTAGTCATCCGTGGGACCCGTCCTGTGTTCTTTTAAAACAAGAACCTGAGGATGTGAAGAGCAGAACCTCTTGTTGTGATGTTTCAGGTCCGACAGAGTGCTGAATTCTTCACCTCGTTGGTGGCGGACTGAAAGACCAGAGATCCTCCAAACGGTGTCCAAACTGGTGTGGTCACCATCACCTTGAGATACAAGAACAATAATGAACACATGTTTAATGGGCTGTGGCTTAAAAAAACATATATGTATAGCAAGGGAGACGGTTGTGATATTGAACAGGATTGAGCAGGGAAATAGTTCATGTTGTGTCATATTTTCTCTTAGAAAAGAGACAAAGGATATATCTAAAATATAAGCAACTGTAATATTGAAAGAAAATAGGCCAGTATCATGTCTGTCACTGCACCGCCAAATTATGAGATTATTTTTATTATGCCAGCGCAAATCAGTGTGGATGTTTCTCACTGTATGCATTCTCTCATGTTTCATTCGTTCTGCATGCGTCTGACAAAAAGGAAAAAATAAACACCGATTGAATTAATTGAGGCTTTATATGATAACGTGTAATCAATTACATTACAATGAAGTTTCATTGACGTTTCTAAAATAAACAATAACACTTTTAACACTCGCAAAAAAATGCGGTATTCGCACATGGCAACACATTAGGAAAACAATACGTTAAAAAACTTACCAACGCACTCCTCCACACACAAGCATGAACTGGACTGCACATGCCGGGGGTTCGCTTGCTTCCTTCGCGACATGCCGTCCAACAACCACACGCTCCCCAGTCCGGACACACACACACGCTCCCCAGTCCGGACACACACACACGCTCCCCAGTCCGGACACACACACACACGCTCCCCAGTCCGGACACACACACACACACGCTCCCCAGTCCGAACACACACACACACGCTCCCCAGTCCGAACACACACACACACACTCCCCAGTCCGAACACACACACACACACACACACTCCCCAGTCCGAACACACACACACACACACACACTCCCCAGTCCGAACACACACACACACGCTCCCCAGTCCGAACACACACACACACACACTCCCCAGTCCGAACACACACACACACACACACTCCCCAGTCCGAACACACACACACACACACTCCCCAGTCCGAACACACACACACACACACACACACACACACACACACTCCCCAGTCCGAACACACACACACACACACACACACTCCCCAGTCCGAACACACACACACACACACACACACACACACACACACACACACACACACACACACACACACACACACACACACACACACACACACACACACACACACACACACACACACACACACACACACACTCCCCAGTCCGAACACACACACACGCTCCCCAGTCCGAACACACACACGCTCCCCAGTCGGAACACACACACACACACACACACACACACACACACACTCCCCAGTCCGAACACACACACACACACACACTCCCCAGTCCGAACACACACACGCTCCCCAGTCCGAACACACACACGCTCCCCAGTCCGAACACACACACGCTCCCCAGTCCGAACACACACTCCCAACCCAACTCTCTGGGAGAGACAGAGAGGAGGTAAGGGAAAGGAGGGGACTGTGCCGGTCCGTGCGTAAAAGCAGTGCGTAAAAGAGTGTGTGCGTTCGTGTTAGTTTGAAGCTCGCATCAGCATGACGTCATCACATGTCCCGTCCCGTTCTGATCTGATCTGATCTAATATTGGAAAATTTTATTTTAATTCAATTGTATCTGATATGTTTGAAACGCTTCAATGAAAACGGCACTTTTCGAATGTTTTATATACTTTTAAGTGCCTTTATGTTCTGCATGTTAAAACAGACCGGGAGAGTCGTAGATCACATGGGAGGGGCGGTGTGGAGGTGAGCTGCTCCCGGCACTTTGAAGCTCTGGGAACAGGACAATGTCTGTCCGCTGGCCCTTTGATTCACGGCCGATTCATTTTGTGGGCCAATACACAAATACATGTCTGTCTGTCTGTCTGTCTGTCTGTCTCTCTGTGTTAGTCTCTCTCTCTCTCTCTCTCTCTCTCTCTCTCTCTCTCTCTCTCTCTCTCTCTCTCTCTCTCTCTCTATCTCTATCTCTATCTCTATCTCTCTCTTTATCTGGTCTCTCTCTTTTTGTTGGTCTCTCTCTCTCTCTCTCTCTCTCTCTCTCTCTCTCTCTCTCTCTCTCTCTCTCTCTCTCTCTCTCTCTCTCTCTCTCTCTCTCTCTCTCTCTCTCTCTCTCTCTCTCTCTCTCTCTCTCTCTCTCTCTCTCTCTCTCTTTATCTGGTCTCTCTCTTTTTGTTGGTCTCTCTCTCTTTCTCTGTTGGTCTCTTTCTCTCGTTGTTGGTCTCTCTCTCTCTCTCTCTGTTGGTCTCTCTCTCGCTCTCTCTTTCTTTGTTGGTCTCTCTTTCTCTGTTGGTCTCTCTCTCTCTCTCTCTCTCCTCTCTCTCTCTCTCTCTCTCTCTCTCTCTCTCTCTCTCTCTTTATCTGGTCTCTCTCTCTCTTTTTGTTGGTCTCTCTCTCTCTTTTTCTCTGTTGGGCTCTCTCTTTCTCTGTTGGTCTCTTTCTCTCGTTGTTGGTCTCTCTCTCTCTCTCTCTCTCTCTCTCTCTCTCTCTCTCTCTCTCTCTCTCTCTCTCTCTCTCTCTGTTGGTCTCTCTCTCGCTCTTTCTCTGTTGGTCTCTCTATCTCTATCTCTATCTCTATCTCTCTCTTTATCTGGTCTCTCTCTTTTGTTGGTCTCTCTCTCTCGTTATTGGTCTCTCTCTCTCTCTCTCTCTCTCTATCTCTCTCTTTATCTGGTCTCTCTCTTTTTGTTGGTCTCTCTCTCTTTCTCTGTTGGTCTCTTTCTCTCGTTGTTGGTCTCTCTCTCTCTCTCTCTCTCTCTCTCTCTCTCTCTCTCTCTCTCTCTCTCTCTGTTGGTCTCTCTCTCGCGCTCTCTTTCTTTGTTGGTCTCTCTTTCTCTGTTGCTCTCTCTCTCTCTCTCTCTCTCTCTCTTTATCTGGTCTCTCTTTCTCTTTTGTTGGTCTCTCTCTCTCTCTCTTTTTCTCTGTTGGTCTCTCTCTCTCTCTTTCTCTGTTGGTCTCTCTCTCTCGTTATTGGTCTCTCTCTCTCTCTCTCTATCTCTATCTCTCTCTTTATCTGGTCTCTCTCTTTATCTGGTCTCTCTCTTTTTGTTGGTCTCTCTCTCTCTCTCTCTCTCTCTCTCTCTCTCTCTCTCTCTGTTGGTCTCTCTCTCGCTCTCTCTTTCTCTGTTGGTCTCTCTCTCTCTCTCTCTCTCTCTCTCTCTCTCTCTCTCTCTCTCTCTCTCTCTGTTGGTCTCTCTCTCGCTCTCTCTTTCTTTGTTGGTCTCTCTTTCTCTGTTGGTCTCTCTTTCTCTGTTGGTCTCTCTCTCTCTCTCTCTCTCTCTCTCTCTCTCTCTCTCTCTCTCTCTCTCTCTCTCTCTCTCTCTCTCTCTCCCCCTCAGCCAGGTGTGCTGTGGACGTCCTGTGACTCACCCTCATCAACACACGCCGTCATTACATGTTGAATGAAACGTCCTCATCGCATGCAAACATCCTGGGTCCCCCGGGGGCCCCGGCTGCCGGTAGACTTCAGGTAGAAGATGACTACAGTCCAAACCCTGTCTCAAAACAACACTTGTCTTGCATGTGGAGTGAGATGAGTTTCCTGCCTTGAGCTCTGGTGCTGCACATGAGTAACACAGCATGGACAGCAATGGCCAAGCCTCAACAAGATGGAGTGTCCTGTCACTGCTTTGTGTCTCTGGGATAAATGACAATAACAATGTGTGTGTGTGTGTGTGTGTGTGTGTGTGTGTGTGTGTGTGTGTGTGTGTGTGTGTGTGTGTGTGTGTGTGTGTGTGTGTGTGTGTGTGTGTGTGTGTGTGTGTGTGTGTGTGTGTGTGTGTGTGTGTGTGTGTGTGTGTGTGTGTGTGTGTGTGTGTGTGTGTGTGTGTGTGTGATTAAGCCCCCCCCCCCCCTTCCCTCCTCTGCCAAAGTAGTAAAACAACGACTTCAAAAGGAATGGTCTGTCTCCATAGCGATGAGGTCACCTGACAGGTGACACCCTGATGGATCCTTTCTTCGTCACGTTGCTTCGTCCAGACACACAAAGTGAGCGCGTCATCAACATGTCCCGCTTAAGATCTGAGTAATAACAATATAGAATAATAATAATAATATACTAATACAATAATTAATAATAATAATCATCATCATTTTAAATGTATAGACGTAGATCAAAATAAAACAGGTAAAATAGATTAAAAAAAAAACAATTTAAAAATAAAAAAAACAAAAAGCAGTATAATTCAAAAGGTAAAGTCACGGGATGAGGGATGGGAACAGGTGAGAGAATGTATGGTTCAATTGAATCGTCTCTTTCTTGAGTGTTTATATATATTTAGTAAAGGGTGCAGGTACTGGCTGAAGCTACTTTCATGACAAACATATTTTTCATATTTCTCATTTACAATTTTACCGGAATTTGAGATAATTAAGCAGCCGGAAAAGAACTATCCTTAAACCAGCAGGAAAACGATACAAGATACAAGATCTTGTATTGGCCTTTTGTAACAAGTACATAGGAACGCTTACTCCCCAGTCCCTCCCACAGTATACTCTCCAAAACATCTCCAAAACAACACCATAAATAAAATAAACCATAAATACACCATCAATTATAAAACACCTTTAAATATATATATACAATAAAAATAAACCAAAAAAGAGCAGCAAAGTGACTTAAATTATATGTACATGTGTTGAATGTACAAAAATCTTTAGCATTAGCATTTAAAGTGCAGTAGTGCAGCAGCATCATGAAGCATCATGAAGTGCAGTGCAGTGCAGTAACTGGGATGAGTCCGGAAAGTCCAGCAAAAGTATGACAGTGAAGTTAATGACTATGTTATGAAAGTGAAAGTGGCAGCACTCCTAGCAGTTCAGTAGGTCACTGCCTGTGGATAAAAACAATCCTTAAACCTGGTAGTTCTTGTACAGATGCTGCGCAACCGGCGACCAGACGGTAGGGGGGAGAAGAGATGGTGCCCAGGGCGGTTGCAGTCCTTTATGATGGACATGGCCTTCTTCTGACATCTGGTCCTAAAGATCTCCTCAATGCATGGAAGTGCACACCCGAGGATCTTCTCTGCCATCCTCTCACGACCCTCTAGATAGCTTCTTGTCCTGTTCAGTGGTGTTGCCGTACCACACAGTGACGCCACTCGTCAGGACGCTCTTCACGGTGCCATGGTAGAAGTTCACTAGCCACCTCTGGCCTATTCCGCTTTTTCTGAGGCACCGCAGAGCATGTTGTTCCCAATCTTCACCACTTGAGGCCTTCCCGTCAGGAAGTCCATAATCCAGTTACAGATGGCCAGACCTAGGTCCCTCAGTTTTAGGACCAGCTTGGAGGGAACGATGGTGTTGAACGCCGAGCTGTAGTCAATAAACAGCAGTCTGACGTAGGTGTCCCTCCTGTCTAGGTGCTGCAGGGCCGTGTGTAGTGCCAGGGAAATGGTGTCGTCTACAGACCTATTTGGTCTGTAGGCAAACTGGAGTGGGTCTAGGGACTCAGGGATGGAACAGTTTATACGCAATACAAGTTTCTCCAGGCACTTCATGGCTGTGGATGTTAAAGCCACTGGACGATAATCATTGAGGCATGTTACCTTGGTCTTTTTGGGTAACGGCACAATGGTTGTCTCTTTGAAGCACGCTGGGATGACAGACTGTTGCAGTGATGCGTTGTAGATGTCAGTGAACACAGGAGCCAGCTGGTCAGCGCAGGTCTTGAAGACGTGGGATGGAACTCCATCTGGGCTGGCTGCCTTCACCCTCCTGAAGGTTCTGCGGACCTCGGACTCGGACAGTTGTAGAACGTAGTCCTCTGGGTGGATGTTCAAGTTGTTGGTCGGCTCATGGTCCCTTTCAAAGCGAGTGATAAACTTGTTTAGCTCATCACAATGACTTGTGATCTGCTAACAAAACACAGATCTGTAAACTACAAATGTAGTGTGACAGATCATTTATTAAAGCTTTATTTGGGGAACAGACAGGGTGGATTGGAAATAAAGGAACAAAGTAAGTTGTTCCTTTATTGAACAAAGTAAGTACACATTATTGAAATGGTTAATGGTTTTTGCCTAGTCATAATATTTCTTCCCCTTTATAAAACACATATCTATTTCATATTATTTTGAAAACGTAGTACGAAAGCTCCAGTCGTCAGCTCATGCTTGGCGTGCAGAAAGCATCGACGCGCAGCCGTAGCCTCCTGGAGCTGTGGGAACACATCCAGGGTTCTGCACCTATTTCTGTCTCACCTCCTCCCCTGGCCTCCTGTCTACCTCACTTGATGCTCCGGATTACTGCGGTCACTTGCACCTCTTACCCTCTCACACACACACACACACACACACACACACACACACACACACACACACACACACACACACACACACACACACACACACACACACACACACACACACACACACACACACACGTACACACGCTCTGCCAGTACAGTTCCAATGCATTTCAATCATTCAAAACCAAGTTTGAGCCATCAAAGGACTGCACTCTTACACTGAAATTAGCTGCCTCCCTAAGCGACAGAGACAAGGGTGATCTCACACAATCAAGTGCGCTCCAAACCAGGTCAACAAGGACCGACAGACCGACAGCTCGCTAGATAGATTGATCTTGAAAGGCAATCCATTGGCTGTGTTTTTGTTTGTGTTGGTGGCTGACAATGACAGGGCTATGGTTGACTGAGAAAGAAGGGATTACCCATACAGGAAGGAACCATCTGGAACCATTCTGTGTCCGCAGACTCTGGAACAACTCTGACCCCTAGTGGTTGAACGCCATATTACTAGATAACAAAAAACGTTGGTTTTGTTGTTTATTTGGTGTTTATTCCCCTGCAATCCTTAACCTAAAACACGACTTTAGGTGAAAATGAAGATGAGTCGAAATACTAAATAGCAAGGGGCATACTAAATAGCAAGATGAGCTGCATCCAGTAGGTCTGTAGTGCACGAGGGCGGTGGTGTATTAGTGACCAGTGGTGGTGTATTAGTGACCGGTGGTGGTGTTACAGTGACCAGTGGTAGTGTATTAGTGACCAGTGGTGGTGTATTAGTGACCGGTGGTGGTGTTATAGGGACCAGGTGCACAGCTCCACCGTTTTATAAGATGACCTTGTCCTTGTTTCTATAATCATTCAGGCTCTTCAGCAGACCTCTGTCATCTTTTTCTCTGTAGTGACTTTACTATGTAGTGACTCTTTAGTCCTTAACTTTCTTTACTCTCTTTACGTAGATCTCACTTGATCTGTCCATCCTTCGATCTATCGTCCAGCCATCAATCCATCCACTACTCTTATCTCTCATCCATTCATCCAGTCAGGGGTGGATCATGACCCATAAGCGGGTCACAGAGCATTATGCCAAACCTTAATCTTTATAAAGAAGCCCACAAATGAAGCCATGTTTCAATGTGAATTCATGCTTTTCAATGGTTTACTATTTAGTAGAGTTCAGCCCCAATGGTTACAGCTTTTGGTTCACTCAATGCTTTGAACAGTACACAAAGTCCATTACTGCAATATTGGTAAATACATTTTATATTTTTGGCTCAAAACTTTGGTTCATGACTTAATGACACATGTGGGTCTTGAGGCTGGACCAGCCCAGAAGCACTGCACTATCTATCTATCTCATAATAATAATAATAATACATTTAATTTATATAGTGCCTTTCAAGGGACCCAAGGCCGCTTCACAGAGAGGGGTAATAAACAAAACTAAACTAAAAAGCAAACAGCTAAAGCAAATACAATAATATAATAATATATAATATATATAATAAATAAAGTAAATCAATAAAAGTAGCAGTGAAAGGAGGGGAAAGGGATGGGTTAAAGGCCATAGTGAACAGATGAGGTTTGAGGGTTATTTTGAAAATCTATCTGTCTATCTATCTATCCATCTATCCATCTATCCATCTATCTATCTATCCAAACATACACACATACACACATACACACATCCATCCTCCCTCCTAGACCAGCAAGCGGCAGGAGCACTGGGTGGTCTCCAGCGGGTTCTCCAGCTCACCAGGGTGTACTCCCCACTGTCCTGATGGGGATCCCCAGGGTGCTCACACCCCGGCCGCGCTCTGCCAGAGCCTCCGCCCGGTTGGCGATCCTAGTCCCTCCCTTGTACCAGCACGCCTGCCGCAAGGCATCATGGGAGAGAATTATGAAGAGAGAGAGAGAGAGAAAGAGAGAGAGAGCGCTGATGTAGCTGAGCGCTACATTCATGACTTCCATTTCAAATCCCATGTGGCTTTAGGACTATGAATGTAGGACAGGGGTGTTTCCTCGAGGCCTCGTGGCGGTTAGCATGTGCGTGTGTTTGTCCTCCCCTGGCGTGTGGGCGAGCCCTGGTAGGCACAGCTCATGGTGTAGTCGTGAGCGCGGTGAGTGGCGTGGTCCTTCAGAGGCACCAGGAAGGTAGGCGGAGCCTGGTGAGGGGGCGTGGCCTGCTTCCTGGACCGCACACTGCTGATGCTGCTGTACTCTGCACACACACACACACACACACACACACACACACACACACACACACACACACACACACACACACACACACACACACACACACACACACACACACACACACACACACACCGTTTAAGAATCTAGACCTGAAAGTAACTATAGTGATGAATATGATTAGATTCAAATTAGATTCGCTCTTCATCCACATCCACCTCTCTCCCTGGCCACTGGGGAAGCGGTTGTTGAAGACGCTCGACCACCGTTAACCAGCAGGGGGTGCTGGCATCTCGCTTCAGGACCACATACTTTGGCTCCCTGGTGGTCCCACTGCATGCTCTGGGAGGAGTGGGACGCACAGATTTGAAACGTTTGAAAGTCTCCTAGGGGTTATGTGCCGCTTTCATCCAAAGTGACTTTACGTGAGTCACAGTGAGTGACTTCAGAGTAAGGTCATTAAGGAGCAGGTAGGGGTTAGACAGTACAGAGAAAAAAAGACAGATCATTAAGGAGCAGGTAGGGGTTTGACAGTGAATACAGAGACAGGTCATGAAGGCGCGGCTAGGGATTTTATTGTCGTTGTTTGTGGACAGATTAATGGACACAATATTGGTTACATTGTGGATGTGATATTTATGGTATGTGACAGTATGGATGTTATTATGTGCATACTCCCAGGCCCCCCATCTTCATAACTAGTCTGAACATGCCACTGGTCCGTAGTCGTCACACTCACACACCTGGTGGTATATTATGGTCCCTTCAAGACGTCGTCTCACCTGTCGGCTGCGTGGCCAGAGGGAGGTGGCGGCGACCGGGAGCTTGGACACCTTGGTCCACTCCCTGGTGGGGTCCGAGCGCTGCTCCAAGAAGTTACCCCACGGATGGTCTCCATCTTCTGGGGGGGGAGCAGAGGGCACCGAGGGAGCAGAGGGCGCCGAGGGAGCAGAGGGAGCACCTAGAGGGGGGGGGGGGAGACAGATACAGTTCTGAATTAAAAAAACAGCAGGGGTCAAAGCTTTGTCAGCCGTAAGGTCAATTAGAAAAATATTATTGTCAATCTCATAACAAATATCAAATATCATATCACTATTACCTCTGTCATCGAAGAAGGGGTTATGTTTTTGCCCCTGTTTATTCAGTCAATGTGTTTGTTTGTTTGTCTTTTAGCTGCATTACTCGAAAAGTTATGTATGTAATGGAAGACAACTTGGTGGTTAGATTACTTATGGGCCAAGGAAGGATTTTGGCCAAGGTCAGGATTCGAATCCGGATCCAGGGCACATTTCGGCATGGCGGAGGTATGCATCCTGACATTCTATGCATGTGCATGGAGCTCTGAAAGTACCTGTGATGAGGGTCGTCGTTGACCTGTACCCACCCACTGCTCCCCTTCTTGGGTCTCTCCAGGGTGGGCTCTGGGAGGGCGGGGTCATCACAGAGAATGTGTCATCGTCGTTTGATCACGGAGCCGATGAGCAGCCGGCCGCCGTTGTCGCGGCGCCCTCCACCTCATCTTTATTACTGTACCTTAATCCACTAGCATTCCTGTAATGTATGTGATTGCATCTGATGTGTTTTACGTATGGACTACGCACCTGCGCATTGCTATATGTAATGAGATTCACCTGCCTAATCAGTTGAGTAAAGAGAGCGACACGCTCAAGTTATACGAACTTCTGTTTCTGTGGTTTAATAAGGTTGACTGTGTGTGGTACATACACAACAATTGGCGACGAGGAAAAAGTTAATGGACACTCGGAAAAAGGGGAAACTTCATGAGGATCTGAAACGAGAGTTGAGAGAGGTTCGTCGATGCATAGTGGATGAAGAACTAAACGAAACGGAATATAAACCAAGGATGGCAGGAGCAATCGGGAAATTGGATAGTTACGACAGCTCATCGGAGGATTGGGCAACGTACATCGAAAGGTTGGATCAGTATTGTGTAGCCAACGACATTGCCGAAGGTAAAAAAGTATCTGTCCTTTTGTGTGCTATGGGGGCGAAAACGTATACATTGTTGCGTAGCCTGTTAGCGCCCATTAAACCAGCAGAAAAGTCCTACGCAGAGATGGTACGTGTCTTACAAGATCATCTGAATCCGAAACCACTTCTCATTGCTGAACGTTTTAGGTTCTATAAACGTAATCAGCTAAAAAAGGAGACGATTGCTGTCTTTGTAGCTGAGCTTAGGAAACTAGCTGAACACTGCGAATTTGGGGGTAATTTAGCAGATACCCTGCGTGATCGATTTGTGTGTGGATTAGACAGAGAAAACATACAAAAAAGACTAAGAACATGTGATTATGTTGTAGGATGATAAAAATTGTTCAGATGTAGTTTATTACTATTCACCTCCTTAGTTAAATGAGAACATCAATGCTGAAAGGGAGGAGTGTAATGTATGTGATTGCATCTGATGTGTTTTACGTATGGACTACGCACCTGCGCATTGCTATATGTAATGAGATTCACCTGCCTAATCAGTTGAGTAAAGAGAGCGACACGCTCAAGTTATACGAACTTCTGTTTCTGTGGTTTAATAAGGTTGACTGTGTGTGGTACATACACAACAATTCCGTTTCCCCCCAACCAGCTAGCTTTTAGAACCAAGATGGCCACTAGGTGACCAAGATCCTATGATTTGCAGGTGGAGGACCTCCGCCTGCTGATGACGAGGGAGGTGGAGTCGGCAGCATGCTCCACCTTGATCCGCTTGTCCTCCACCGCCTCCAGACCGTCTGGCCATCTGGCCGTCTGGCCGTGACTGCGGGCCGTCTGGCCCGCAGTCACCGTCACCGGCTGGGCCCCCTACAGGTCCAGCACGCCAGAGTCTATCTCTGGAGGGTCTGGGAGCCGGAGAAAGAGGAGAAAGATGAGTGGCAG
>CM051010.1:21479172-21496672 GCA_027704905.1 Muraenolepis orangiensis
GAGATGTAATCACCCCACCTGTACCTTGGTCTGCCCCGTGGTCTCTTCCCACCTGTACCTCGGTCTGCCCCGTGGTCTCTTCCCAGTTGGATGTGCCTGGAAAACCTCCCTCGGGAGGCGACCAGGAAGCATCCTTACTAGATGCCCGAACCACCTCAACTGGCTCCTTTCTACGCGAAGGAGCAGCGGCTCTACTCCGAGTCTCGCACGAGTGACTGAGCTTCTCACCCTATCCCTCAGGGAGATAATAGCCACCCTCCTGAGGAAACTCATTTCGGCCGCTCGTATTCGCGATCTCGTCCTTTCGGTCATTACCCATTGCTCATGGCCATAGGTGAGGGTAGGAACCAAGACTGATCGGTGGATCAAGAGCTTTGCCTTCTGGCTCAGCTCTCTTTTGGTTACAACGGTGCACCAAAGTGCACCCAATACCGCTCCCGCTGCACCTGTTCTCCTGTCAATCTCACGCTCCATCCTCCCCTCACTGGAGAACAAGACCCCGAGATACTTGAACTCCTTCACTTGGGATAAGGACTCCCTCCCTACTTGGAGTAGACAATCCACCGGTTAATAAAACTGTACTGTACTATAAAATACAAATCTTGAATTGAACCTAACTGCCTGCAAATAGCCAACTGTGTGCTGAGAACGCAGCGTTTAGTATATGTGGTTTAATAATGAATATTGACTTCATCCTTTTCTTTTAATCACACTATTTTGTGTCTGCATATTAATGACGTGAATGTTGAAATGGAATCAAACAAATTTGAAATACCACGTGCCAGAAGCATTTCATTATAGGTTTGTATGATAATTAAAATGGGTTTGATATTGGTTTTCACCTAACCCCAATGGGTTTACTCTGACAGGAGGCTGTGTGATGAAATCACCTCAATGTCAACTCACTTCCTCCCTCATCTCTTTGAGCTGGCAGAGGAGGATTCCTCTGAAGTCGGTGAACCCGTGCTGGGCACACAGCTTCTCAGCATCCTTCCTGTTGGCTCCCGACCGATCTCTCAGCAGCTCCTGTTCTGTTGGAGGCTTCTCCTGTCTCCTGACAAGACAAGACATGTCATACTCTCTATCTGGCTGTCTGGCTGTCTTTCTGTCTGACTCTGTCTGTCTATCTGTCTGACTCTGTCTGTGTATCTGTCTGACTCTGTCTGTCTATCTGTCTGACTCACGAGGCATCGAGGGAAATCAGCTTTTCAATTTCCATTCCAGGGGTGGATCTAGAAAAAAAAATCGAAAATGATCAAAAAACAACAAAATATAATCATTATTTTACATTACAGTGATTTAGCAGAAGCTTTTGTCCACTAGACTTACAATAGTGTGTTTCAACATAGGTGGACAAGAGAAAAAGTGCATTTCCTTCCCACCAACCCAGCAAGAGTGGAACTAGTGCTCAAGGAAAAGTACAATTCATTGGCTAACTCTTACTGAATAATATCTTTTTTCAGACTTACTCTCTGTGACGGCGATGGAGACGGAGGAGACAGTGTCTCCGTGTTCATTGGAGGTGATACATCATTATCCTCCCTGTTCACCCTCTTTACCGGCTCATTGGTTAGTGACCCATTACAAGACCACTTGTAACCACATGGGACCACATTACGTTTAGAAAGCACTAAGTGGGAGAGAAATGCCCGTATTTAGCTCATTAACAACCTATTCACTTTCCTATTCAAAGTCACTTTCAATCAGTGGCACCCCCAGATATGGGGATGAAACCACTGAAAATCTTTAAGTTTACCAACACCTCACACCAAAAGCCAGGAGTTATATGATGCTGTTGTAGAACACCGGAGTTCATAACTAAACATGTCAATATGAGAGTCAAGGACTCACATAATAATACACTTTGCTTTGCTTCTTATGTTACAGTTCATGTCTCTCGTTATCTGATTTACATCATAGACTAATTCTGGAACAGGTCACCTTTTTCAGTGCCACACAATCCTGTGTTAAGCGATGCATTGTTCCTCAAATAGGCTTGTTGTTCTTTTTCCTTACAAAGACTAATTTATTTCAGGAGTACATTGATTGTGAGGAACAAAACATTTACTGTGGCTGGTTATGAGTTTTCTGTCACATGAACTATAATGAACAATACACTATTGATTTAATTTGGTTGGGTTTCTTCACATTTCCATGCAGTACTCTGGTCCGACATAGGGGGGCAGCAGAGTGCCGGTAATACCATCACTTTTCACGTTTTCCAATCAACCCCTCAACACAGAACACAGAAAACCAAAACAGATGGCATAGGGGAATGCATGTGTCAGCACCCACAAGTTAATTGCTTTCTAATATTCTATTTAAGCTTTACTTAGGCTTCCAGGCTGGGACAGAGACGACCCAGAGCCCATCCCAGTGCGGTTGGAGATATAAGGAAACAGAGTTTTTTCCTTTTTTCCTCACTTACTCACTTGCTTCCACACATGATGCACGAGGTGGTGTCTAAGTTGACAGGGCTAAGACGGCCTGTTTAAGGAAGACTAGTTTAAGCCTCTCTGTCAGGCTTTAGAGACAGCAGTCTCCACATATCCATCCGGCTAACGGCAAAGCCTAGCGCCGCATGTCTGCGGGGCTTCATTTCCATGGGGTTTTAAAACAACGTTGCCGTTTTAAAGAAATGTCATAGAGAGAAAGAATAAGGTCTATAGAATGTGCACTAGTGAGTGAGGTTGCAGATCCCCGGGGAGGTTAACAAAGCATTTTGAGCCTGCATCGTATAGACAAGATCAAATTATCGCTCATCATTGCATTTTTTGCGAGGCAATCAGAATACAGAGGCAATCAGAAACCGCTGTCGCAGTAACCAGCCCTTCAAGAGACAGAGAGTGTGTGTGTGTGTGTGTGTGTGTGTGTGTGTGTGTGTGTGTGTGTGTGTGTGTGTGTGTGTGTGTGTGTGTGTGTGTGTGTGTGTGTGTGTGTGTGTGTGTGTGTGTGTGTGTGTGTGTGTGTGTGTGTGTGGTCAAACCTTGAGAATGTGTCGTCGACGTAGAAGGTCGTGGTGTCCTCCGACAGGGCGAGTCAGCTGGCTCGCTCCCACCTCACGCACCCCGCCCTGGCACCCCCCGGTCACCTTCGCTCGGAGCACCACCCCATCGCCTGAGGAGAGGACAGCATCGACGGAGAGTGATGGAGAAGTAGTGATGTTCCCTATTAACTAACCCCCCCCCCCTACCAGGTGAGCTGTCGGCTAACATGCCATCAGACAAAAGGTTTGAGGAACTAAGTGTTTATTTATTCTTTTACTTTTACTTAAAACATTGCCCCCACCTTGAGGGCCTGTTAACATTCTTAGACTTGTATAAAAACTTTTCTACGATCCGATGTCTACTGCTGTACTGTAGTATTACTGGCCATCAAGTTTCATTTTGTATTCCGTTGTCTGGGTGCATGCCTCTTCAGTTGCTCGGTGGTTGAACTATTTTGGGGAAGAAGAGAGCTAACCCATTGCCCTTTAGTGGCATTTAGTGCCGGCGGGCGAAACTTTCGACACCGCTTTTGTTACAAAATAAGAAGCGCTAGCATGAATATTCTCTGCGCTATTATTTGTGATTAAATTAACCTATTTACATGATCTCCACATCACCTCTACCCCCTCCCTCTCCACCTCCTGCTGTATATTCATGACATAACAGCTCGGATGCCTCTCTGCATTGCGCTGCATAAAGTGGGCAGATTGTTATGCACGGCTCTTAATCTGGAAGTCACAGGTACAGCCGGCGCATGCACCTCTCCACCTACACTTTATGCAGAGCTATAGGTGATGGGGTGCTGAGAATGCTGAGAAAAAATGAGAAGCAGGGAAGCGTAATTGTCCTTCTCAGTAACAGCTGCGTGTCCTTCCACCCCCTGCAGTTTGGCTTCAGAACCAAACACACAACAGAGACCGGTTTTTTTTTGTAAAATCCTAACTTAATTTTGGTTGTGTTGTAGGTGATGTGCTCCTTGATCCCAGGAAAGCTTAGCGTCCTCAATAAGGTATCCAAAAGTAACATCTCTTATGGTGCAGTGAAATAGGAGCAGTGCTGCCTCACTCAAGTCATTGCAGTTGCCTACTGGTGTCCCGCAAGGATCTGTTCTTGGTCCACTCGTATTCATTCATCTATACATCAACGACCTTCCATGAGCTTGTCCTGAAGTTGAAACCCTAATCTACATTCTCGGATCTTTACTCATCTGATCTACTGTTTAGCAAGCTGGTCATCACAGGCCAACCATAGTGCATGGAAACCACGCACATCTCTGTACAAACAAAGGCTGAAAAGACACTAAATCAAAGCATCAAAGCTTCTATCACCGCCCAATAAAGACCAATACTAACCATGTCACTACGGGCACTCAGAATAAGAGAAGATATGCACTATTCACACCGTTTAGCGCGTCAGTATCTCAGGAGGTAGAGCGGTCATCTTACAACCCGGAAGGTTGCTGGTTCGATCCCCCGGCTCCTCCTAACAAAAGTATTGAGGTGTCCTTGAGCAAGACACCCTAACCCTAACTGCTCCTGACATGGTGGCTGTCTCCTTGATGGCTGACTCCGCCGTCGGTGGTTGAATGCATGTATGAATGGGTGAATGTGAGGCATGACTTTGCACAATTCAACACATACACGTGTCATCATCAGTACATATCGTCCATCAGTCACTTTGTTGTTCTTTTGGTGTTCATTTTTATTGTATATATTATTTTTATGGTGTTGTTTTGGAGCTGTATACTGTGGGAGGGAATGGGGAGTAAGCATTCCATTGTACTTGTTGCACATGGCCAATAAAACATCTTGTATATTGTATGACTTGTAAAGCGCTTTGGATAAAAGCGCTATATTAATGGCAGTCCATTTATTCTGTTGCGGACAGCCTGGTCTGTCAGAGGCTGATGGGTGGAGAGTGGAATATCATTCCAAATCACATCCGACAACTGCAACACTCTTCTCGATCTTTTCGGTAACCGATTAAACCAAAGGATAATTGATACATACCCGTGTAGCACTAACCTCTCTTCTCACTTGTGCTTTCTATACGTCCTGCTTGTTTTCTATATTTGTCTGTGTTTATCTGCCTGTGTATTAGTTTGTAATGTATCTCTCTATATGTATACTTAAGCAGTAAGTTGCAGTAGCTCAGTTTGTTGGGACTTGGCTTGAGAACCGGAAGGTCGCCGGTTCACGTCCCCGAAACACCTGGGCACTGCCGAGGTTGCCCTTGAGCAAGGCACCAGATCCCTACACATCTCCCCGGGCAGCTGTATTTACAATAGCTACCCACTGCTCCTAATACCAGAATGGGTTGAAGCAGAGAAACTAATTTCACTGTGTGTGTACGTGTGACCAATAAAGAGGATTTACTGCTTTTACTGTGTCAAACAACTCTGTGTCCTTTTCCAGCCTCTACACGTTTGGTTTGTTGCTGTGATGTATTCCCAGCAGCCTCTCAAACACCTCGGCCAGGGACGAATGATGAAAAATAGCTTCTTGGTTAATTCTGGCATTTTAATACCTAAGTATTTATTAATTTGCACTGTCCCCCTTCTCTCAAATAAACTACTGTTTGTTATTGTCGTCTTTGTGTTCAAAGATGACACAATGTGTGTCTGTCTCTCTTGTGGGATGTTGATGAGTCTGGACGGGCTGGAAGGATGCTCCCACGTCACACGGCAGAAACATCGCTTACTCTGTGGCTGGGTTTTCCTGCTGGAATCTGCAGAGCTGGGAATGCTGAGATTTTCAAAATAAAAGTCCTCTTCTCCAATGTTTTGAGTCAACTACTGGGCATTAACCAAACCAAAGGGGTTATAAATGATAAGCTCGAGGCTTGGATTTGGGTGACCACATTTTCAAACCCCAAAACCGAGACCATGTAATGTACCACACGTGTGACTTGCTGTTGGTGGGATGAGGGGGAGGGGGGGGGGGTGATGAGAGAGATGGATTAACTCACTCCTATCCCAACTATTACCTCCTTTTCTGTGCTTGCATATTATAAATATTTAAATTCTTCCTTTTTATAGTACTTGGTTATTTTTCCTTGGTTTATTTGAAATACTTTGGAGAGAGAGAGAGAGAGAGAGAGAGAGAGTGAGAGAGAGAGAGAGAGAGAGAGAGAGAGAGAGAGAGAGAGATGCTTCAGGAAGAGCAGTTGTCTCACCCTCTTGGGTGGTGATGGGCCGCAGCTTCTCCTCCAAATCTGGGGCAGCTTGGTCCTCGGGGACGCTGGGGTGTTTCAACACATGGCTTGGAGACTTCACCACCCCCGAGCTCCTGCACTGTGATGCTGCTGCTGCTGCATCACCACACACTGATCTGGACATTACATTACATTACAGTCATTTAGCAGACGTTTTTATCCAAAGCGACTTAGAATAGTGTGTTTCAACAAAGGAAGGTAAGAGAACAACTCGTCACCAGAAGTCAAAAGTGCATTTCATTTCTAGCAAGTCTCCGATAACTGAACCAGTGCTCAGGTAGAAGTACAATAATTCAGGCAAGGACATAACATCACATCACATCACACTGATCTGGACATCACATCACATACCACCTCACACTGATCTGGACATCACATCACATACCACCTCACACTGATCTGGACATAACATCACATCACATACCACCTCACACTGATCTGGACATAACATCACATCACATACCACCTCACACTGATCTGGACATAACATCACATCACATACCACCACACACTGATCTGGACATAACATCACATCACATACCACCACACACTGATCTGGACATAACATCACATCACATACCACCTCACACTGATCTGGACATAACATCACATACCACCACACACTGATCTGGACATCACATCACATCACATACCACCACACACTGATCTGGACATAACATCACATCACATACCACCACACACTGATCTGGACATCACATCACATCACATACCACCACACACTGATCTGGACATCACATCACATACCACCTCACACTGATCTGGACATAACATCACATAACATACCACCACACACTGATCTGGACATAACATCACATCACATACCACCTCACACTGATCTGGACATCACATCACATACCACCTCACACTGATCTGGACATAACATCACATACCACCTCACACTGATCTGGACATAACATCACATCACATACCACCTCACACTGATCTGGACATCACATCACATCACATACAACCACACACTGATCTGGACATAACATCACATCACATACCACCACACACTGATCTGGACATAACATCACATACCACCTCACACTGATCTGGACATAACATAACATACCACCTCACACTGATCTGGACATCACATCACATCTCATACCACCACACACTGATCTGGACATCACATCACATCTCATACCATATATGGATAGCTTTGTAGCAGGGAAAAAGGTAGCGTAACATCATCATGGAACAGAGTAGAATACAATAGAACAGAATAGAACAGTGTAGCAGACGACAACACTAACATTGTAACGCCATCAGCCATTACAAATGGCTACTTGAGGGCTCCTCCCCGAAGACAAGGACACAGGGTGATGAGGAATCCGCTTTATTGCAAGAGTTTTGAATCATTGTGAACAGAGCAGATGGAACATGCTAGAGCTCTTCCGCCAATCAGTCCAACTCAGGCCAGGTGAGGCTGCTTAAACCAGCCACCAACCACACACACACTCCACAAACATAATAGGATACAATAGAATATAATGAATGGTGGATGGATGGTGGTGTGTGTTGTGAACTGAGGCGGCATGTAACCATGGTGACCACTTGCTTGCCTAGCGCTGACTCACACAGTTTGCTGTATTTGTTGATACTCAAATACAGACAAATACTCAGCAACATGTGGGGAGGGTGTATGTGTGTGTGTGTGTGTGTGTGTGTGTGTGTGTGTGTGTGTGTGTGTGTGTGTGTGTGTGTGTGTATTTGTTGGGCTCTGAAGCTCCAGATCAGTACATCCCAGACTGCATCACTGTTTGTTTAATGGGGATAATAAATGAACTGTGTGTGAGTGTGTTTTAGCATGAGGAAGGAAGAGGAGAACCGATATAGAGTCCTGCCAGTGATCGTGGAAACCGCAGCAGCGGAGGAGGAGGAAGAAGAAGAAGAAGATGATGAAGAAGAGGATGAAGAAGAGGATGAGGTGTAGGAAGACATCTGACTCATGGGCTGCTGGACACACGTGCTCCATTCTGCCCCCGGAGGTCAGGAGGAGGTGGGATGGGATTGGTGGTTGGGATTTGGGGCTGGAGAAAATAAATACATGAATAAGTAGATAGAGATAGTTAGTTTGAACTAGAATTAGAGTCAGGGGGGAGCATTATATGCTCATTATAATAGGTTACTATTGCAGTACTAAACACTACATTGCACACACAACCTGCATAACAACGCCATCTCTATGGATTGCGTTACTCTAGATTTAACCTTGTATAGCTCTGTACGTTGTATTGTGCATCTACATTGTACAGTCAGTAATGTACGGAGATGAGTTAAGACTGACTCCATTAGCTCAGTTATTACTCACTGTGCTTCTTTTCTTTTTTTTAGCACTTTGTTATTTTTCCTTTGTTTAATTGCTAAACTGCTTTGCTTTTTCGCAATGCAAATGTGTATTTTAAAGCAAATAAAGCTCTGTTGAATGGAAAGACACAACAATACGAACATAGACTAGGTGTACATGCAGGCGATCAACACCATCCTCACAATACAGTCAACCTAATCTGATCTCTTTAGTATCAGTTAGTACAGTTAGTACAGTTGATCAGTATCAAACAAACAATTATATAATTAAATGTCATCGAAAAACGTGTGTGTGTATGTGTGTGGCAGGGTTTCCGCTAGGATTTTTTTCTTGCCGGTCAAGTGTCCGGACAGATTTTATTTTACCGGACAAATTCTGTTTCAAAAACAGTCTATATTACATGTCACGGTTACGGTGGTTGGCAGGGGGCGTGGCCAAGCCACGTGCGCTGGCGGCGCGCACACACACACACACACCTGTCAGCTATTACCTGGTCTAATTGCTAATCACCTCACCTGGGGTATATATACTGTGACTATCCTTTACCCCGGGGTTAGGGCGTACGTTGTTCACGTTACGTCGGACATGGCCGCTGATGTCCCGGAGATCCAGAACCAGCCTGTCCCGCGTAACCCGCCGGTCTCGCGTTACTCCGGTCTATACGAGCTCCCCGGTCATTAGAATTACCTGTCTGGCACCTGTCGCTACTCCGACCTCCCGGTACCCAGACTCCTCGCCGGTCTACTCTCTGCCGGTACTCCTCCCCGTTCACCCTTGTGTTTTGTGTTTGCTTTGACTAAAGCCTTACGTATCACTCCACTGTCTTGGTCTGCGTTCTGGGTCCCACCGAACTATCCCATTGTGACATTACAAAGCAACTATAATGTACACCTAGATTGACGAAAGAATGACAAAGACCTCAAATAAATTTGACTATTTAAGGAACAACAAAACGAACAAGAACGATTGAGCAAAACCTCGTTAGAAATCTAGGCTATTTCAAAACACCTGTTACATCTGTAATCCGTTTTAACATCGGCTACATGGCATCACATTTACCCTGTAGGCTACCAGGCTACTTTTAGCTTTCTCCTTCATTTCATTGCGGCAACGTCCTCTGAGCCGAGCTGAAATCAAAGGTGTCTAATGTGTCTTTGCAGCTTGCAATCCGCATAAGATCACTCTCTCCTCCAGACGACTCTGCAGTGATGTTTTCAAACCATTCTGAGGGAGAAGCCCCTCTCTGCTGATCGCTTCACACGGGCACAACACAGGCCATGTAGCCCGAGTGGCCCAGTCGGGTACAGCTCGCTGAACTCACACATTAGCACTTGGCAAGCTGTCGCAAACATTAAAGCCCCATAGCCGTGGAGCGCTAACATTAAAGCCCCATAGACGTGGAGCGCTAACATTAAAGCCCCATAGCCGTGGAGCGCTAACATTAAAGCCCCATAGCCGTGGAGCGCTAACATTAAAGCCCCATAGCCGTGGAGCGCTAACATTAAAGCCCCATAGCCGTGGAGCGCTAACATTAAAGCCCCATAGCCGTGGCGCGGCCATCACTGCACCTGCATCTCGTCAGGCGCGCGTGACGCCATGAGAGGAGCGGCAGCTGATTGGTCACTTCATTCGGTCACCCTTCTGGGGGGGAGGGGCAGTAATAAAGCTGATCTAAGTTTTGTATGAGCATTATTACCGGACATTTTGACCAGCAGGTTTTTAAATTACCGTTTTTTTATCATTTTTACCCGATAAAAAACGGTAAATACCGGCTAACGGAAACCCTGGTGTGTGTGTGTGTGTGTGCGTGTGTGTGTGTGTGTGCCTGTGTGTGTACTTTACGTGTATATGTGTGTGTGTGAGTGTGTGTGTGTGTGCGTGTGTGTGTGCGTGCGTGCGTGCCTGTGTGTACTTTACCTGTGTATGTGTGTGCGCACGCACCACACGCACCACATCCTCGAGACACATTAGATTTGGCCTCATCTGCTGAGCAGATCCCCACACATGGATGGAATCCAACTCAATAAGGTCTGAGTGTCACTCAATCAACACACCTCCATACTGTTACAGCCTTCTAATCGTCTCAAAACAGATAGGAGCATAGGCACTGTGCCTCTGAATGGACAGATGTGTGAGAAATGAGGAAATATATGACATGCATGAGGTCCATGCCAGAAATTCTGTTAATGGGATCTGTTTAAATTAGGCGTCGCCTTGGTAAACAGTTGGATGGTGACATCACGGTCAAAGAGACCACAGAGAAACGGATTACAGAGTTAAAGGGCATTGAAGTTAGATTATTTTAGTGTTGTTTTTCCTTTCCGCACTGTTTTGTCTTTCTTCACTCAATCTCACATGATCTTACACTCAGAGGACCTTGCAAATCACAGAGGGATAAATAAACAAATATAAATCTAGAGAATTTGAATCCTCTTTATAGATCAAATACATAGTACACACACACAGTGAAATGAGTTTCTCTGCTTTTAACCCATCCTAGTATTAGGAGCAGTGGGCAGCTATTGTGGCACTTTTCCCCAGGAGGGGACTTAAACCGGCGACCCTCCGGTTCCCAAGCCTGAAGTCTCAAAAGCCTGAGCCACTTCAGTCAATTCAATGTATTTTAGTACATCCCTGAATCACAGTTACAATCTCAAAGGGCTTCCCAGGTCCACCTTACACGACACCAACCACACTCTAAAAGACAAGGAAAAACTCCCCGAATCCAAAATGAAGAGACCGTGAGAAGAAGGCTGTGGTTGGTGACTCTATTATCTCTAGAAAGACACAGCACAGCACAGCCACACACACTTACCTGTTTCTCCTCCGAGGCCGTTGCTCTCCAGCTGTGCGTTGGGTTTTGGAATCTCACAGCTTCTTCAGGGTCGGCCTCTCTCCACCTCTGCTGGAACACACCCTTCATCTCGCTGTCCCCTCTCCCCTCTCCCCTCTGCCCTCTGCCCTCTCCCCTCTCCCCTCTCCCCTCTCCCCTCTCCCCTCTCCCCTCTCCCCTCTCCCCTCTCCTATCCACTGTCTCTATCTCTCCTCCCTGGTTCCTTGAGGGTGGATGAGACAAGCTGATGGCACCCTCCTCCGCACCCAAAGGACCGCTGTAGGGCTCCCATCTCTGGACAAATTTGCGAGGGGCCGTCTCTGGGCCACCGGACCAGGCCTCGCTCTGACCCATACATCATCGTGATGCCTCGCCGCCGGCCACAGAGATGCCACAAGCCGACAATCCGTGCAGTTCCTAAACAATGGCAGTTTCTGATTTGAATGGCTGAATGGCTGAATGGCTGTTCCCAATGACCTCCTTTGGCACTTTGTTGGAGCCAATCAGGAACATGGATTGGATGAATTGATGTCTGGTCGTGCTGTCTGTGGTCAGTGCTTGGTGGCGTCTTAACGACCAGTAAGGAAGGTACAGGCCATGGAAGAGCTTTCGACAAACACAGTGAGTCATTTCAACCTACTGTCTGTCTGTCTGTCTGTCTGTCTGTCTGTCTGTCTGCCTGCCTGCCTGCCTGCCTGCCTGTCTGTCTGTCTGTGTACTTTGGCTGTGTGTAGCTTATGCAATGTGGACAAAAAACACTTAAAGGCTGTGTGAAAAGCCGGGATTGTTCTTGAAAGTACCGTTTTTAAGGGCTTGTAGTGTTTTCTATGTCTTTATTTATCGACAGCCACACTTACCATTAAGACACGACTAATGAGGGATAAAGTCCCTCATCTACAGCCCATAAACCAGTGTTGGGTTTGATATGGCTGTCAAAATGTAAAAAAGGTCTTGTGATCCAGTGTAACGCTGATTATTAAGTGCAGTGTTGGAACTGTTCTATTCCAGCAGAAATGTGAAGAGAGTGGTCTTGTTGTATTGTAATTGCTTAATTGTTAATCATGAGGCGATCCATCGTTTATCCCTAATTGACCGGGGGGGAGGGACGGGGACCTCGGGATTGCCTCGTGGTTTTCATAAACAAGACCCGGTTCAAATGGTGATGAGAAGGAGAAAGAGAAAGTGGAAGTTCTCGTCTAATGGACTTGAAACAAGCTCTGATGAGCCTGGCCGAGAATAACACATATTCTCCCCTACATAGTTGGGATTACTCTCGTCACTTCAACTGGTGATCCTCTCTGCAGTCATGGACAGCATGGCTGTTTGGGATTGGTGAGAGACAGAGTGAGAGTGAGAGTGTGAGCAAGAGAGAGAGAAATAGAGAGAGAGAGAGAGAGAGAGAGAGAGAGAGAGAGAGAGAGAGAGAGAGAGAGAGAGAGAGAGAGAGAGAGAGAGAGAGAGCAACCATTGCTGCTGTTTCTCTCTAATCCTCACTGCTCTACACCTGGCTGGCATACTAATGATACTAAATTGACCCATATTTCTCTCTCCATAACTCTCTCTCCTGCACACAGCCAACACATTAGCACCTTGAATGATTGTGATGGTTCCTATTTCTATTTCCTCTCATATCTCGATTTGGCACATTTTCTGTGTTGATATAGTCCAGCTGAACATGGCAGAGAGAGGGAGAGGAAGGGAGACAGAGATACAGAGAGAGAGATAGGAGAGAGAGAGAGAGAGAGAGAGAGAGAGAGAGAGAGAGAGAGAGAGAGAGAGAGAGAGAGAGAGAGAGAGAGAGCATGGATATCCCAGTGGGGGGAGCATGTTGAAGCTCGGCTCACTCTTCCCTCCGAAGCTATAAACTGAATAATTCTAACAAGCAAACCATCCACATCATCTACAATCCACTCAAAACGATGATGTCACCACAAACGCTAACAATATGCACCGCACCCATGCAATCTCCCCTTGGTCCCCTTTGTTGTCCTCTGAGGAGAAGAAGCAACCAGCTGCAGGGGGTGAACTTGGCCCAACAGCTAAAAGGTCAGTTGGCATCAGCAGCAGCAGCAAGTCTGATTGATATATTTAACCTTGCTTTATTTAGACACGTCACCTGTTTAGATGGCTGTGTGGCTGGCCGCCCGGCGAGGAGCAACTCTCGTGGCCTCTCATTGCTACCGAGACAACTACAGAAGGTCAGGGGTTATTCTGGGAGGCTTTGAAGGTTTAGCTGGTGAAGTCACCGTAACCAGTGGTTACCTCTGGCTGGTGCGGATACCTCGGCATGCAGTGTATGTGTGTGTGTGTGTGTGTGTAAGTTTGTGTGTGTGTCTAATGTAAAGGGTAGGTGTCATTTTTGTTCCTTTGCTATAAATAGAATGCATTGTTATACTACCTCGAAACTGTTTGGGAATTTTCCAAACAGTCACAGATTATGTAATGCACTACCCTGCTAGAGAGAAACATTGGTTCCATCGGAAAATGTCTCTCCTATCATTCCTCCTCCATTCCTCTCTCTTTCTCTCTCTCTCTCTCTCTCTCTCTCTCTCTCTCTCTCTCTCTCTCTCCTCTCTCTCTCTCTCTCTCTCTCTCTCTCTCTCTCTCTCTCTCTTCCTTCCCCTCTCCTGCCATGTCAGCACCTCCCTGCAAATGTCCTCTCCTCTATTATCCTCTCCTCTCCTCTCCTCTCCTCTCCTATATTCTCCTCTCCTCTCCTCTCCTCTCCTCTCCTCTCCTCTCCTCTCCTCTCCTCTCCTCTCCTCTCCTCTCCTCTCCTCTATTTTCCTGTCATCTCTTTTCCTCTCCTCTCCTCTCCTCTCCTCTCCTCTCCTCTCCTCTCCTCTCCTCTCCTCTCCTCTCCTCTCCTCTCCTCTCTCTCCTCTCCTCTCCTCTCCTCTCCTCTCCTCTCCTCTCCTCTCCTCTCCTCTCCTCTCCTCTCCTCTCCTCTCCACTCACCCCGGTCACCTGTAAACACGGAGGGGCTTAACACCCTGAGGAGGTCATTAAATAAAAGTCACTGGAGCAGAGGATACGGAATGAGGGGAGGAGTGGAGGGGAGGAGAGGAGTGAAGAGGAAGGGAGAGGGGAGGGGAGGAGAGAGGAAGAGAGGGGGAGAAGGGAAGACGAGGGGGAGAGAGAGGAGACGAGAGGGGGAGAGGGTAAGGGAGAGGAGATGAGAGGGAGGGAGGAGATGAAGAGAGGAGATGATGGGGAGGGAGAGGGGGTCATCAGGCTGCAGGGCAGGCAGAACACGTCTGTGAGGTATAGCCGGGTGCCAGATCCCCTTAATCCTGGTGATATTTCACCTCCCATCGCTCATCAGAATCCCTGAGCCGTAGCTGCAAGCTGACAGAGAGGAGGAGGAGGAGGAGGAGGAGGAGGAGGAGGAGGAGGAGGAGGAGGAGGAGGAGGAGGAGGAGGAGGAGGAGGAGGAGGTGTGGACGAGGTGAGATGGAGGAACACATGGATGGGAGGAGGTGAAGAGTTCAGAAGAAGAATGAAATGGGTGTGTGGTTGGGGTCATGTAGCCAATTTCACAGACAGGCAGACTGTAGTGATAGAACGCCAGAAATGACCGACAGACAGACGAACAAAGACCAAGAAGTGACTTGTTTGTCAGACAAGCTTGGTAAAGAAATAAAGGCTTTGAGATTACCCCCCGGGAACGTAATCCCACAATTCCAGGGATTGTCTCCAATACCACCTTCTAGATTTATTATTAAGAAACTAGTAACCTAGATGCTCACCAAGGATCTCTAATGTAACCCACAATGACAAATGCCGAAGCAGCTCAATGTTTACTGAATACAAATACTCAAGAACTGCTCTTCTTGTTCCTATTATTACAATTTTTCTTAATTATTCATCTTTCTGTATTATTCATAATGGTTGAGGTGAAATGTACCAATTTCTGTTTGTTTTACTTAAGTGTAGTATACATTGAACACTGTAAAACCGTTTGCTTCGTGGATTGACATGCTTTTCTGCTTTATTCATTTAATAACTCTCATCATCCTATAGCTGTGCTTTGTTTGATTTATTTATGCCCAATGCTTGCGCAGAAGATTACATTATATCCATGGAAACAGAGGATTAGGGCAGGGGAGATTCTGAAAGCACAGATGGGCTGAAACATAACATTGGATAATATAACTTATATATCACGGCTGTACAATGGCCTATTTTTTGAGAGTTGAGCAAAACTTGAGCAAAAATATAAAATAAAATATAAAACTCTATTTTCGGGAATTCCAACTTTGTCATCAGTTGATAATATAATTGTATCGGTCACATTTCACTATTCTATGTTATGGATCCGGTCTCACCAGTGGGCGGCAGCCAAGTATATCCAGAGAGAGATGATCCCTCTCCAATCTCCGCTCTCTGCTATAGCGTCCACGTTTATATGCGACTTCTATCCCCATCAACTCACACGGTAAAGTGTATCTGTTTTAGTAGGCGAATCCCATGGCATGGTGACATCACTGTTTCTTTATTTATTTTTTATCGATAAATCACGGTTTTAATGCAAAAAAAAATAAAAGTAGAATGATTGGATAGTACAGTCCACGGTTATTTAACGCCGTGGTGAGAGCGGCTTTTTGTTTTAATGATTCGATTATTCTCATCCTTAGAAGCGCAGGACAATAGAGACTGGGGGGAGGGTGTCGTCATCCCTGTGCGAGAGGAGCGGCGGCCTGTGATTGGACGCACGGTGTTGCCAATCCCCGCCCCTCCTCCTCCTCCTCCTCCTCCCCATGTTAGGTTGGCTCGGCGGCGTCAGGATGCTGAGGCTGCTCAGAGGATGGGCGTACTACAGAGAGACTCGGTGTGGTGAGGAGGAGATAACACTGCACGGTTCACCGTAGGAGCCCGCAGCTACACAACACACATCACCCAGGGGGATGCATTGTCGACGGGTGGTCCTCCTCCTCCTCCATCTCCATCTCCCCTGAAGACGGACACCATCTCTCACCCCCCCTTGCTGCTGCGGATCCGGGGATCAGGCTCTTGACTGGAGAGAAGGTCTCACGGTGGAATAACAACACGGGGATCATCCACCACCACGGCGCTGCTCCCATCTTCTGGGCTTCACACGGATGTCCTCCTCCTCCTCCTCCTCCTTCTTTATCCGGCGTGCTGGTGACGCTTGCTGTGCGGTTGTTGTTGTTTTGGGTTGTTTTTGTTGTTGTACACTCCAAGTACTTTGAAACAATCACGGTCACGGCACCTGCTCGGAGGTAACGGCTTGGGTTGGCGAGGAGAAGGAGGAGGAGGAGGCGAAGAGGCAGGAGGGAGGGAGGAGGAGGAGAAGGGGGTGGGGGCTGCATGCACATGGCTCGTCCGTGAGCTTTCGTCGCTGGACCTCGGACGCGGACAGGGACACAATTCGGAGTGGAAGATGTGGTTTGGGGCGACCTGCCTCCTGCACAGCGCAAACCCTTTGCACGGCACTAGTTGTCTTTCTCTCTAGTAGGGGGGGGGTTTAAGCATGCCCAGTTATGACGGCGCATCGCCCCTCCTCCTTCTCCTCCTCCTCCTCTTCCTCGCACACTCAAAATAAAAGCGCGCACCTCGCGACCCCACAATTGTCAATAAAGATCGCAGATATGATGGCAAGATTAAATGGTTGACCCAACGTGTCACCCACGGCACGCCGTGCACATCCGCGTCTTTTTCCCGTTGCTTTTTTGTAAATGCAAAACATGCAATTTTTGCAGTCGTTAACCACGGATTTCTATACGAGAAGCAACTCAACGTCGTGGGTAAACAGAGCGAGAGAGAGTGAGAGAGTCTATATGTCAAACCCGATTAGGCGGCGGGCGTATCTGGTTTGTCTCAAACATCTGCGTGTTAGCAGTGATCTGTGATCTGCTGTGTTGCGATGCGCACTTGGGGTTTGGTTTCTAATCCCCCAGAGGATGTCCTTTTTAAGAGTGGGCAGAGGATGACCTTTTTTTTTAAGAGTGTGGGCCGATTAACAATCACCAGCATCACCAGCATGTGTCATCAGTGACGCTTGAGGATTTGTAAAGATTACCAAGTGTTAAGTGCGCTGCTTGTTTTTTCCATTCCTCCAACTTGGATGAAACTCGCTGTCCTTTTTGACGCGCGTCTTTTTAACGC
>CM051010.1:21501672-21521672 GCA_027704905.1 Muraenolepis orangiensis
GCGGAGAGAGAGACGCATATCCGTTATTGACATGATGCCAGCGTGTTGCCTCGTTTTGCTGTTGTTAGTATGACGTTGCATTATGGGATATTTATGCCTGCGTAGTGTGTAGTGTCTGTGTGTCTGTGTGTGTGCTCTATAAAGGTTTCGCACATACACACAAATACCTCACATACTGTTTTATTGTACTAAATACCATGTGTGTATGCGATTTCCCACGCGGCCAATGTCTTTCACAGCCGCCTGGGAGACGGGATATGAGGAGGGGCGGGGTCACCCAAAGGCCTCTCATTAGACCACAGCTCACCATACATGAGTGCGTGTGTGTGTGTGTGGAGTGTGTGTGTGTGTGTGTGTGGTTGGTGGCTGGGTTAGAGCAGCCTCACCCGGCCTGAGTCAGACGGATTAAGACTCTGAGGCTGGAATGAGGCTGCTCACCTGTGGGTCATTAATAATCAAGGCACACAGGTTAAACCAGCCATCACCACACACACACACACACACACACACACACACAAACACATACACACACTTGGGGGGGGTGGCTGTAACATATGGCCACAGCATCTGCCTGTGTCCTGTGTGTCGAGGAGTCCAGCAAAGCCACGTAGGTGGCATGTGGCGTGTGCCACACTGGACACAAATACACTACAGGTGTGCAGCCTCACCCAGCCTTAGAGTCTAATCAGTCTGATTGAGGCCAGGTGAGGCTGCTTCAACCAGACTCTAATCAGTCTGACTGGGGCCAGGGGAGGCTGCTTCAACCAGACTCTAATCAGTCTGACTGGGGCCAGATGAGGCTGCTTCAACCAGACTCTAATCAGTCTGACTGGGGGCCAGATGAGGCTGCTTCAACCAGACTCTAATCAGTCTGACTGGGGCCAGGGGAGGCTGCTTCAACCAGACACCAACACACACACTCTCCGCCTGTAACGTATTTAACAAACCGCATTAATTATACTTTTTCTCTGGTGACTAAATGCTAAAGGCAACACAACAACGGTGACAGACACACGGCAAACGAAGCGATGCTCGAGGGCAGCGAGGGATTCTCGTTAACGCTCTGATGAATGAGTGTGGGGAGCATGTGGCTTTACATTCATTCACACCCCCACAGCCCCCCCCCCCACCCCACCCCTGGACCCCTGTGGTACGGTACACACTTGGCAGGGGCTCTCGGGAGCCTTGCCAAGGGAAATAACGGAAGGAAGGGCTGGAGTGGTATTGTTCCGCATTGAATAAAAAGTTTGTCGTTTTAGTAGTAGAAAAAAATTATAAAATGGTGAGGCATTTACAATTGACTCAGGGTCATCGTCACGCTGGGATGTTGAATTCCGACTTTGCTTCTTCAAATAGAAAAGACCGTAAGTTTCGGATGCAAAAGCCTTGGTCTGGCTGGCTGTCATGGTAACGAGGCTTGAGATGTCCCCTTTCCTTAATGTTGGCTTGGTAAGCCATCGGTAGCCAACTCACCTTGTCATTCATGTCTTGAAGGTCTGTTTGTTTGTCTGTTTGTTTGTTTGTTTGTCTGTCTGTTAGCAAGATAACTCAAAAAGTTATGTATGGAGTGGGACAAAACTTGGTGGCAGAATGCCAATTCCGATTTAAGAACATTTAAAGGAAAATATCGCGATTTGAATCCAGACGTTTTGGTGTGGCGGGGGTATGCGCTCTAGTTCTTTCTTCGATTACATGACATTTTGTCTCAGCTTCATCCTTTATTCATGTAGTCGTAGCCTGGACGAGTGCCCGGTCTGTGTCGGAGCATGTTAGCATTTGCTAACGAACCAGATCATACATTGTCGATCAACACTTCCATCTAAGTCCTAAATCAGTGAGCTATGAAAGTAGTGGTCCATCGAATGGGGATCGTTAAAACTCTGAGACCCCTGAGGCCTTCATGGGCCCTTCGGTGGATCATTTATTCGAATGACAAAAGTTTGTTTGCAGGGAGACATTAAAGTCAATATAGATGTTATATAGCACATTTCATACAAAGTACACTCAGTGTGCTTATACATGACAGAATACCTGATAACAACATGTCAAATAAGGTGTATAAAAACATATGAAATAAATATATTATATAATATATTACAAAAAAATATCATAAGATATTATAAGTGTTAGTATTATTATTAATATTATTAATAATGTTATTTATATTATTTTACTGATTCTAAAATAATAGGTTTTACCCACTAACCACACACTTTAAACCTGAACTAAAAGCTGATGAAAGATGTTTTTGTTCTTTAAAAGAAGGCACTGTAGTAGAACTTGGTAGCCGAAGCAAATGTGATCTGCTCTGGGCGTACATCTCAAAGGACATCATCTGGAAAATCTGAATTAAGCACCAATAAAGAGAAACGGCCCATTGATACCAAACACTGATTCTCTCGTTTGTTGCACTGCGCTACTTTACGACGGGGACAATATCGTAAAAGTAGACAATGGGTAGAACTACTGGTGCATTGTAAGGCCCGGCGTCTGGGGATCCTGGCCAGAGCCCCGGACTCTGGGCCAGAGCCCCGGACTCTGGGACAGAGCCCCGGACTCTGGGCCAGAGCCAAGAATCTGCTCTCCGAGGAGGGAGGGTATTCTACCTCCCCTTCTTCCCTGTCCGAGCACCTCTAGATCCTCTGTGTTGTAACCACCAGCCTTGGGCTGCTGGATTGTGGTGTTCAAAATGTGCTTCATTGTACCCATTGCATTCTATATACATGCCGGTCACACTCATGTTCCTCTCTCCCTCTCCCTCTCTACCTTCCTCCTCTCTACCCACTCCTTCTCCTTCCCTCATTCTCTCTCTCTCTCTCTCTCTCTCTCTCTCTCTCTCTCTCTCTCTCTCTCTCTCTCTCTCTCTCTTTCTCTCTCTCTCTCTCTCTCTCTCTCTCTCTCTCTCTCTCTCTCTCTCTCTCTCTCTCTCTCTCTCTCTCTCTCTCTCTCTCTCTCTCTCTCTCCCTCTCATTCAGAATGTCTCTCATCCTCTTGTTAGGTTGTTTGGCATTCTCTGCTGTGTACACGGCGCTCCAGTGAGAGCCAAGGCCGCTGGCGGGGATTTTAAGACTACTCAAAAATACCTTCTCTCCCCTCCCTCCCTGGGGGGGTGTTAGACTAAAGTAGCCCCAGAGACTGTTGCCCAGACCCAGGCTCCTTTTGTGTACCGAAAATATACCCCATGAAGCTGGAGGTTTGAACGGAGCATAGAATAGAATATAAACGTAAGGAGGGGAGGTGGTGGTGGTGGGGGAAGAGGGGAGTGTTATGAACCCCCCCCTGGGGGTGTAAGGTGATGTGGGTTGGCTCGCCTAGCGAGACACCGCCCCGGGTAGGAGCTGTGTCCCGGGCCAATATGAGAGGCCAGAAGCCCGGTCCAAGGCTGTTAGCTGCAAGATATCTGTGGATGTTTGTTTGCAACATTCACCCTCCCCTGACAACAAAGGCTAAGTTAGCGAGAGAGAGCTTTGAATTGATTGTCTGTGTGTGTGTGTGTGTGTGTGTGTGTGTGTGTGTATGTGTGTGTGTGTCTGTTTGTATGTGCGTGCGTGGGATGTGCATGCGCGTGTTGCGGGTGTCTATGTGCACTCCTAGCTAGGCTAGCATCCTTTTCCCTATTAGCGCGGCGTTGCTTGGCCGCTTCGCACTGGAGCCCTGCAGCGCTGGTCTCCGCTACGTGAGCAAACACGCTGAATGATGAGCTGTCTCTGGCCCCGTTGGGGGGGGCGGGGGGGAGAGAGAGAGAGAGAGAGGAGGATAAGGAGGAGGACGAGGAGGAGAAGAAGGAATTCCTTTTCTCGCAACAGGTGGTCAGGGAGGAGGATGCGCCGGAGGATGATGTCGTTGTGACTACCAATCTCTAGCCCTAGTCCTAACTATGCGTGCTGCGTGGTTGGCCAAGCGACCCTGGGTTATTTGAGCCTTGTTGGCAGGTTGGGAGGCTGAGGAAAAGCAGTTTGCACAAGCAGGGGGGGGGGGGGTGGTGGGGGGGGGGGGGGTGGTGGTGGGGGGGAGGTGGTGGTGGGGGGGTCGTGGTAAACATTGTGACAAGACATTAGCGCCACCGATTAGCTTGACAATGTAACTGTCCTTTCTTAGAGAAATATATAACATGGTATATGTTTACATATACCAAACAATGCACTATGGATTTAACACAGCTGGAGTTTTGAAAGCATAATGAAACACAGCAACCTCTCTAGACCAGGGGTTCCCAACCTTTTTCACCCAGAGCCCCCCCAAATGACTCCTGTTGGAATTTGCGCCCCCCCCCCCCCCCCCCCCCCAAACTTTGAAACTTTAATTAACGCTGTTGCCAAGGCAAGGCAACAGCGTTAATTTGAGTTTCAAAGTCTCAAAAATGCTACAACTACTGTCACAAACTGGATGAATGTAAAGTATTTCGTTAAAGGAGGATGAAAGCGTAATTAGGGAGCACTATTGGAGTGACTTTGATGGGTATTGGACTCGGGATTATTTAATTTGGATGCCCGCTGTATGAATAAATTAAAGGACGGCGCAAGTGGAAACAATTCGCAAAGAGATTAAACTGTTTAAAACACATACTCAAAGTAAGCCGGATTTTGCCGATGTGTTTAAGTGGATTCAAAAGTCGTAAATAATCTACAAAATGGAGGATACCGATTTGATCGGAGCAACTGTGACAAATAATCCAACTGAAACCGACACCTTACGCGCAGAAGAAACATTTCTATTAAAGAAAAAATGATACATTTCTGTCTTTTTATGCCTTTATTAGCTACTAACTTGCAATTGTATGCATCATATTTATTTAAAATTTCGAAGAACAGGACACTTCAAAATAATAGACTATGCCTAATAAAAAGAATCCACTGCAGTAAAAATGTCCTCACCCCGGGTGGTAGTGGTAAGGTTGACTGACATAAGAATGTCCTGCTTCAAATCTTCCCCATCGATATATTGCACATAAACGATGAGCACAGCCTCGTCTGCTACAGTTGTAGTTTCATCAAGTTGTATGGCAAATGGCCCCTTTCCAAGCTTTTCGAGCAGCTGCAGCTCGCAGTTACTTGCCATCTTGTCAATTCTGTCTTTCACCGTATTGTTTGACAGTGGTACAGTTTTTAGCTTCTCCGCCACCTGCGGGCCGCACAGTTTCTCAACCATTTTAATGCAAGCTGGCTTAATGAGCTGCTCGCCAATGTTGTGCGGTTTCTTTGCCTTTGCTATTAAAAGTGCACATTCAAAAGAGGCCTCGGTGGCCTTCTGTACATCGCTGCCAGCCCTAACAAACGCTGTTCTGATATCCTTTGGCTTGTTTGCCTTTGCAAGCTGTTGTTTCTTTATGAAAAAGTCCCGATCACGCCCGACCGTTTCTGGGTGCATGGTCTGTTGGTGTCTCTTCATTTTGCAGGGTTTCATGCTGTCGTTGGCTAGCTTCTCTCTGCATATCACACACTCTGGGCGGGTTTTGTCCGTTCCCTCCATGAAACCTAAGTTAAGATAGCTCTCTAGGTAGGTCCTCATTTTCTTTTTGATTGCAGATGAGCTGTCATCTCCTTTACGTTTTTCAGACATTTTTAGACAAAATATTCACCTTATGAAGTTGGTCGCTAGCTAGCAAGCACAGCAAACTGTTACTACTACGGAAGCTGACACAGTAACGTCAATGTTGGCGCGAATCGGAGGAGTATCAGATTAATTTGTAGAATTTTTATTAAAATTAATTAATCAATTAATTTCTATATTTTATTGTAATGTAGAGACAAGGCTTTTAGCGACAATCATGTATTGCGTTACAATTCTATGTAAAAAAATAAATAATAATATATATATATATTTTTTAATATGATATTAGGCCTCAAATCATCTGAGGCCTGGCGCCCCCCCTGCGATCTTTGGCGCCCCCCCAAGGGGGGCGCGCCCCCCAGGTTGGGAACCACTGCTCTAGACCATCACTGACAATGTGATGCCAGAGTGTAGCGTTATGTCATATTATCTCCAAAGCCATTTTGAGGTTCATTTTCCAACATCTAATTACTATCACTCGGATTATAGGTCATAGGTTTAAAATTAGATGGACCAACAGGAAGGACAGGGGCTCTAAGAAAAAAATATATGTTCCATCAAACTCCTTTCATTGGATTAATTAACTATCGATCTCCTTCAGTATATCTCTTCAAGCCGATTGGAGGAGTCTATGTGTCTCTACTGGCTACGTACTCAAGTCGATAACAAAGTACCCTACACTTGCATATTTCCCGACAAGATATTCAGCAGGTGACACGGTGTCGTGGATACCAACCCTCTACTTTGCACTTCTACATCACTTTACGTATTCTATGTATAGTGTTCTTGCGTCCCTTTGTGGGACAGTGAGAGAGATCTGCGGAAACTAAACAGAACTATCCAGGCCGTTTGGCAGATATGTGAAAAAGCTGCTTCGTCATCCCATCCCTCGGCAGATGCCATGAAGTGGCAGACGGTAGACACAGTAGCCACCCCCACCACCACCTACCCCCACCGTCCCCACCACCACCACCACCACCATCCCTAAGAGTAGGATCTCGTTACAATGGTGGTTGGGGGAAGGGGGGAGGGGGGGGGGGGGAAGTGCAGCGTAGCACTACATCAGCGACGGTGTTTCCTTACGGAAAGCGATCCGGACCTTTGCGAGATGTTAATCTATAATCAAAGAGCGTGCTGTGCATTCGAGACGCTGCCGACGGTGCTCAATAGGGCTTCTGTGGAGGCGGTTAAAAAAAAAGGTCTCCTCCCCCTTTTAAGGAAACCACACCTCTGTCTGTTTATTTGTTTGTCTGTTAGCAAGATAACTTCAAAGTTGGACAAAACTTGGTGGCGCAATGCCAATTCCGATTTAAGAACTGGAAATATTGGGATTTGAATCCAGACGTTTTGGTGTGGCGGGGGTATGCGCTCTAGTTCTTTCTTCGATTACATGACATTTTGTCTCAGCTTCATCCTTTATTCATGTAGTAGTAGCCTGGACGAGTGCCCGGTCTGTGTCGGAGCATGTTAGCATTTGCTAACTTATTCACAGAAATATAAAACCAGATCATACATTGTGGATTAACACTTCCATCTAAGTCCTAAATCAGTGAGCTATGAAAGTAGTGGTCCATCGAATGGGGATCGTTAAAACTCTTGAGACCCCTGAGGCCTGAGCCCTCCTCGTAGTGTTGGTCTGACTCAATCGGATGGCGGTCCATTCCTCCCGTTGTGTGTTCACCGCTCGTTTGGGTCTGTTTGTGTCTGTCAGCCCGAGTCAAACGTTATTCGTACATCAGCACATCCTTTCAGACGCAATCATCTCAAAGGGCTTCACACAAAGCAACTCTAACTGTAACAACAGCAGTACATTGGATAGAAACAGAAGTGGTTGTGGCTGTTTCTACTTTTCTATGCACACATTACGTTGTATGTCATTTATGGCACCCATTTCACTCCTGAACCGTCCCTGGAAGGAGGGATCTCCTTCCGCTCGGCCTTCCTTCTCAAGATTTAGTCACTTGATTGTTCTTTTTATGGTTGTTTTTGTTCCTACTGCGGGAGGGAATGGGGAGTAAGCATTTCATTGTACTTGCGTACTACATTGTACTGCATATGGCGAATACAAATACTCCATCCATAAGGTTTATTTTTCTTGCCGTTAGCTAGGGGAGCTAGGGTTTAGAGGGTGTCGTAAATATGAGGCCTCCGAAGAACTTTGTGACTGAAACTGTGATTAAAGGGCTATACAAATAAAATTGACCTGACTTGACAACACACAGACGTGGGGACGTTCGTGTGATGTGCTTTTAATCACACAGAAAATGCGTTTTGGGGTCAATATGCAACGTTATATGTTTATACGGTCGGGCAACAACATATTCACCTCATAGAAACACAGACAGGGCTACTCCTGTATGCAGTTTTTGCCTCCGAGGCCGTTGCCCTTCACACGGCCTCATGAATACTGGTGGGATTCTGGAGGAGGAGGCTGTGAATGCATCTCCGTTGTCGAGAGGTCGCTGAGGTCCAGAGTCCAAGTCCAGAGAATGTGGATAGATGGACAGATTGTCCGTGCGACAGCGTTTGGAATGTCCCTCTCCGACCGACGTACTTGTATATTTATATATACTGTATATATAAGGGTGGCATTTAGATGCCATAACAAGCTATTCTAAAGGGCTTGTTTTTCTGTGTGAAGGGCCTCAGACAGACAGAGGGTTTGATTGTGAGCACTGCTGATGAGACCTTCCATCTCTCCCAGCCGGTGGGACAATGCTGGGGGTTTTTTTTGTCGAGACGTCTGTCAACTTCGCTCGGCATCTCGGCTTCGCGACTGGCTTTTTGTAACAACGTGTAAACCCGCCGTTTGTTGGCATCTTGATCCCGCTCTCGGTGTTTCGGTGCTCCGTCTGGTAGCGCCGCACTCTTTTGCATCTCGTTTGACCACCGACCAACCGACCACCGACGTTTAAGATAAGATAAGATAAGATGGTAGCCGGAATAGGAAAGTGTCGGGTCTTTTCATGCCAGCGTAGGTTCTGGTTCCGTCAGAATGGGTCTGCGTTCGGGTCGGTGAATAAGCGCTTCTCAATAAGCGGCGGTGGAGTGTGTGTGTGGTTGCTGGTTGAAGCAGCCTGCACACCTGTGTGTGTGGTTGCTGGCTGGTTGAAGCAGCCTGCACACCTGTGGGTTAATCAAGGCCCACAGGTTAAAGTAGCCACCACCACACACACTCGAGATGAGAGCTCGGGGGGGGGGGCATTAGCTCAGTGGATAAGGACTTGGCTTGGGAGCCCCATGGTTCAAGTCCCCAAAACACCTGGTTACTGCCTTAAGTGCCCTATTGAGCAAGGCTGCTCCCCAGGCAGCTGCCCATTGCTCCTAACACTAGGATGGGTAAAATGCAGTGTCAATTTCTCTCTCTTTCTAAACCTGTGTCCTTGTCTTCGGAAGTAGCCATGTTAGTGGCTGGTGGCAGCGCTATATGCTACAGAGGTGAAGATGTTGGCAAACAGCCTAATGCGTGAAAGCTTTAAGTGCGTGTAAGCAGCCAGAGAAGGAATGTAGCTCTGGGTTGATTGCCAAGCGATTTGTTCAGCGGCTGGTTTGTCGGCTGACAAACCCCTTCACACTTCAATGAAGTACAAACTTTATTTATACAGCACATTTCAGACGCAATCATCTCATACTGCTTCACACAAAGCAACTATAACTGTAATAACCGTAGTACATTCAATATACACTGCAAAGTTGTTGTGGCTGTAGCCACTCATGAGTATATAGATTGATATATATGTATGAAGGTAGGTAGGTAGCTAAGTAGGTAGATAGATGAAAATGATAGATGGAAAGATAGATAGCTAGACAGACAGACAGATAGATACTTATTCCCATTCTCACATTTGATTGTTATAGCTAAAATATATTGCATTGCATTTTTTGTATGACCCTGATGATTTGAATGACATGGATGCCTGACTTCTTATTCTTCTTATCACGGCTGAACAGCTGAGTGATGAAATGAACGTACCAATCAGCAGCAGGGGGAGGGACTTTCAGTTCCACAAACAAACAAGGTGCGCCCCAGACTGCTGAATATTGAAACGATGGCGGCGCCCCGAGGAAAGTGTACGAGCAATCGAAGGAGAAATCGAAACCGTTTCATATGAAACAGAGCGAATAACGATGTTAAAAGCTGAAGCTGAAATGCGCACAAAGGCTTTTCTCAGAGGAGCGCGTGTTATTGCTTTACTTCTGGCCGAACTCGAGAGAGAGAGCAAGAGTGTCACTTAGTTATATAATGTGATTGGCTGGAGGTTTTTTTATGAAGCCACGCTCACGATGTGCGGAAATCAATCGCTTCCCAGCCAAGGCCCGACTTAAATTCACTGAGAAACGAAAGCCTGGAGGGTCTCGTGGGGCTGAACTAAACTTTCTGCATGACCTCAGTGGTAAACACTTCAGGACCTCAGCGGTAAACACCTCAGGACCTCAGTGGTAAACACTTCAATACGGTTGATGATCCCCCTTGACAATAGGTCTGACAAAAAAAGTGCTGTGCTCCATCGAAACTTAACGATCGGCCATTACGGCCACCATGATGCAACCCTACGCACAACGACACCGCTGTCTCTCCACTCCACCTGCAATTAGCATAGCAACATTAGCACGCCGCTCTACTTTACCATGCTATAACACATATGTGTGTGATTGAGTGAGTTAGAGAGAGAGAGAGAGAGAGAGAGAGAGAGAGATAGAGAGCATTTGGTTCCAACACTAAGTGACTAAGTGACCGAGGGGAAGTCACTCGGGAGCAAAAGTGTTTAAATGATGCCTGAAATAAATAGCTGCAAGAGTGACAATTAGAGCATATTATGATATTCATCTTGTCTCTAATGTCTGTTAAATATGGGCAAATACGGCAAGCACTTCATCAAGTGTCGATACTTAGAACTTTGACGATTTCCCACCCGGCTTTGTATCTTTCCATACGGGTATGGGTTTAAGCTAATTAAGAGAAAGGAGTTGGGATGAGATTTGGCATATGCTGCTGCCCCAGAGACACAGAGAGCAATCGGCAAGCCCTGCAAGCGGTCTCCGCGCTGTACAGAGAGATGAGGTGGGAAATGCCTGCATGTATGCATATGCTCTGTTGCCTCCGAATGTCTCTTCATTATTTTGATTTCCCTTCGGTTACTTTTCCTTTGTGTGTTCTTCTCCACCTTATGGCACCGTCTCATGTCCCGTCCGTTTGCCCTCCATCACTCGTCCCTCTTTTTGTGTATCGATTTGTGATTTCTGAACCTGGGCCGTGTTCATCCTTGTCATATGAATGTGTGTTCATATATATTATATATTATAATATTATCAATTATATTATCGATGACTCACAGTAATGTACCGTATTGATCACCACAGGCATGGCCCTGATAACAGCTCAGACTCACTACTACTACTACTACTGTTGTTGCTCATTCACAAATAAGCCAGTTCCACCCAGCTGGAGCAGTGTGTGGACTTGTCTCTCTGGTAATTGTGTGTGCTTAGCAGTTAATGGTGTGTAACTGCTTCCATCTCTCCACCAAGCCAGTGTTGAACTGCTCCTCGGCGGAGTCGCCCCCGTGGTAGTGGTCCGCTCTGTGATGAATGTTTTCAACCCTGCCTTTTCAATTAAAGTCAAACTCACGTGTTGGCTTGTATTTGTTGTTGGTTTTTATGTGTCTAAAAGAAGGCACAATAAATAACACCACAAATGGAACATTTTGAAAGGGTTGAAATGGTTTCTCCATCTTCAAGTGACTTTCAGGTGTTTACCTTTAATCATTGAAATATGAATGACTAAACGTGACTAGGTCCCTCGTTACAAATACCACAGCCGGAAGAAATAGCAAAGCAAAGGGAGATAGAATGATGATGAAGAATTGCTTGGAGTTTAATCTAGGCTCTGGGGGTTCAAGATGTTTATTAGCCATAGGCAACAAGTACGCTAAGTATGCTTACTTCCCATTCCCTCCCGCAGTATGAACCTCCTACAATTTAACACAATATGCTATACTATGTGCTATACTTATATTATACAACACTACTATAACAGATCTGACCTCAGTGGTGGGTGAAATCTTTCTCTTGTTTAGCATTGGTTGTGCATTAGGACACAGTTGATCTGTGTGTAGTCTCTCTCTCTCTCTCTCTCTCTCTCTCTCTCTCTCTCTCTCTCTCTCTCTCTCTCTCTCTCTCTCTCTCTCTCTCTCTCTCTCTCTCTCTCTCTCTCTCTCCCCCCTGTCAGCTGGGGGAATGTAGATGTATAGCGAGGGAGCCGACCTTGCTTTCTGTGGGCCTGTTAAACAACCCATCCGTGAGGCTAGGCTCTATCACCGCGTCATTTAGCAGACGGTTCTCTCTGTTCTCCAGACACGTCGTCCGTCCGTGGCTTTTGTTGCAAGTGATTCTTTGTGCGATATAAATCGATGGACAACGCCCCCTCCTCCTCCCCCCCCCCCTTCCTCCCCCCACCCCTCCATCCCCACCCCTCTCTCGCTGTCTGCACCGAAGCACGATTGAGTTTGTGTCCTATTTGTAAAAAAAAGTTGCGGTGTGACGGGTGGGAATTAGTGCACGGTGTCTGGCGATGTGTTTTTTTCATTGCTGGATGAACCAAAGAACCAATCACAACGCCTCCATCCCAGCCGTGTGGTCTTGGGGGGGGCTATCCAATTCCCAGTTAGTGAGTGTGAGAGTCTCTGGGCAAACTCTGGCGTGGGCATTGATGGTATCACCATTACCGTGGACCTACTGTAGTTATTGTGGTCTGCAGTGTGGTGTTAGAGTGAGATATGTATAGCTTGAAATGTGTACCAGTCGTATATATAAATACATCTATATATATATATATATATATATCGAGACAGTGTCTGAGACACACTTACTGGTCTGTCTCCAGTAACCGACCTCTTGTGATCGGGTTTCCCAGATATTACAAATATACCACAGAGTCGCTGGGGTCCCTCGATGCTGAATCCTGGTATCGTTTGTGTATACAAACACAAAGAGGAAAAGCAGGGAAAGAGTCAGTGACTAGGACTAAGGCGCCTTCCATCTACAACAACCACAACAACCGCAACAACAACCACAACAACAACAACAACAACACAACAACCACAACAACAACCACCACCACAACAACAACCACAACAACAACCACCACCACAACAACCGCAACAACAACCACAACAACAACAACACAACAACCACAACAACAACCACAACAACCACAACAACAACAAAAAACAGTACAACAACCACCACCACAGGGCTAAATGTGTGTGAGCCTGGTGCTGTGCGGTGTAGAAATGCCTCAGTACTCAGTAACAGACTCAGTAACTCCGGTGTCGGGAAAGTGAAAAAGTCACTGAATTTGAATGCCAATGGACAGCGATAAAGCTCATCTTGGGTTTGGTTTGAACCACACCGAGCCATGTGAACTGTGACGTTGTGTGGCCTCGGTGAGAAGAAGAAGAAGAAGAAGAAGGAGAAGAAGAAGAGGATGCAGCTTGTACACAGTACACACCGATGGGGGAACACGCTGTTTATTGTGCTTTAAGTGGAGGCCGTTGACAATATGGCCAGCATAATAAGTGTGTGACTTGGTTGCAAGCACGCACACACACACACGCACACACACACACACACACACACACACACACACACACACACACACACACACACCACACACACACACACACACACACACACACACACACACACACACACACACAAAGCCACCCACTTGCTTAGGCGCCAATGATTGGCCTTATTACTATTTTCAAACACTGTGCCACACTGTGTACACTGCACTGCACTGTGTTATGTGCTGTACCATGATCTATCCTGTTCTGCTCCATTTCCCTGTGGTCTTTCCTATCCAGCCACCTCTAATCTTCTTCTTCTTCTTCTTCTTCTTCTTCTTCTTCTTCTTCTTCTTCTTCTTCTTCTTCTTCTTCTTCTTCTTCTTCTTCTTCTTCTCCTAATTTCCCTGCCATAGCCATCTGGGAGCTGAGATGTCTGTGTTCCCTCACAGCCGCCCAGTAATTAGACCTGGCTCCCAGAGCAACACAGAACGGTTTAGCTACCAGTTGCTTTTGGAGATGTACATTTGTGTACGAGGCTCCTCTCGCAACTTGAGACACCACACAAACAAACAAACAGCGCAGGCAGACAAAAGAACTGTGACAAAACACAGAGGGAGATTCTCCTCATGTCGTTGATAGCATGCGGCGGCTACGACACCTGCTCGTCAAGTCCTGGCGGAGGCAGTTCCTCTTAGCGGCCTGTAGGGGTGGTGTTCAGCCCGGTGGTTGTGTTCAGAAAGGGAAAGGTATAATAACGTGATTTCATTCTTGCTATACAAAGCAAATACCTTTTTTCCTTCACTCGGTTGGGATCTCAGTGGCTAGTTCCTCGCCATGTTTTGTATTTAGAGAGGTCCCATTTGATATTTAATTTCAGTAGAAAGTAATTAGGGATAGAATATTAATGAGTTTGGGCCATAGACGACGTTCAGTTTCAGCCCTTAATGTGGCAAATATGGATCTGCTGGTTTCCTCGATCGGTCTCTCGTGGCTCCAAAGCAACGAGAGACAAGAGACAAGAGAACTACTAGTCACCAGAAGTGAATTTCCTTCCTAACAAGCCTCTAAGAGCGGAACCAGGTATAGACCAACTGGGGGACGTCACGGACGCTATATTCGTCCATATATTCGTCGGTGGTTCATACACAACACAACCCAACACAAGCAAACACAACACACAACCCAACACACAACCCAACACAAGTTGTGTTGGGTTGTGTTTCTACCTCTCCTCCTCTCTCTCTCAGTTCCCCCTCTCTCTCTCTCTCTCTCTCTCTCATTCCCTCCCCTCTTTCTCTCTCCCTCTCCCTCTCCCCCTCTCTCTCTTTCTCACTCCCTCTCCCTTCCCCCCTTTATCCCTTTCTCTCTATCTCGCTCTCCCTCGTCCCCATTTCTCTCTCTCTCTCTCTCTCTCTCTCTCTCTCTCTCTCTCTCTCTCTCTCTCTCTCTCTCTCTCTCTCTCTCTCTCTCTCTCTCCTCTCTCTCTCTCTCTCTCTCTCTCTCTCTCTCTCTCTCCCACCTGTGGGGTTCTCAACTTGACTTGGCTTGTCTTGAAAAGCCTGTAATGGGGAAAACACATCAAAAACAACAGCAATGAGACATTTTGTGCATTTTCTCTTTTCCTCGAAATTGAAATTTCCAAACACACACACACACACACACACACACACACACACACACACACACACACACACACACACACACACACACACACACACACACACCATGCACGGTACAACGCAAAAATGAATAGTGACAGGTGGCGCAGCAGCTGGGATCTGGAAGAAGTCCTCATCACCAGGTCCAATTCCCCCACCACGGATTAAAGGGGCTCCTATTACACCACCAGGTGTGAGTGTGATTGGTCCATTACAAGCTGTTTCTAAATTGTCTTGCGACTAAAATTGTCATTGACATAGTGACACCACACAGTGGTGTGAGTGGGAACCCAGTGTATGAGGGTGGGACGGCCCGGTAGACTGATCTCGTCATGGTGTATCGGGGGGGCGGCGGACTTCTTGCCACTTTGCTTGTGACTTGCATTTTGAAACGGTCTGTAATGGCTAATCATACTCACACCTGGTGGTATAATAGGGGCCCTTTAAAACCCCTTGGCAGAGAACACTGACTGATCCTGTTTACAGTATCTCTCCTCTCTCTCTCTCTCTCTCTCTCTCTCTCTCTCTCTCTCTCTCTCTCTCTCTCTCTCTCCTCTCTCTCTCTCTCTCTCTCTCTCTCTCTCTCTCTCTCTCTCTCTCTCTCTCTCCCCTCCTTTCTCTCCCACCCCCCTGGCTTTGCTTGTGTGTGTGTGTGTGTGTGTGTTATTCTCCTCACATGGCATCACGGCTGCACAGGCCGGGATGAGTCAATCACAAAGGGGAGATTGCTGTGGTCTCCCCGCAGGGCAGGGCCTCCGATGTCCCTCCCCCTCCCCTTCCCTCCCCCTGTCCTCTCTTTGTGGGTGGTACACACACACACACACACACACACACACACACACACACACACACACACACACACACACACACACACACACACTTAGAGACCACTCCCCCCCCCCCCCCCCTTGGGCCAACGTTGTGATGTAACTCATGATGTAATGATGCCCTTTACCACACATGGTGGTCCCTGCTTTGGTTCAGAGCTCCGCTCCACACAGATAATAACCGCGTGGGGTTATTATACGATACCACAAGATATGATATCACTTCATCCTCTGATTTTTCTTGTCCCAGAGGTGTCCAGGCGGGCGGCAGTCTAGCTCAGGAGGTAGAGCGGTCGCCTCACAACCGGAAGGTTGCTGGTTCGATCCCCGGCTCCTCCTAGCAAAAACTGTCGAGGTGTCCTTGAGGAAGACCCTAACCCTAACCGCTCCCCGGGCGCTGTATGAATAGCTGCCCACTGCTCCTAATACTAGGATGGGTTAAATGCAGAGAACACGTTTCACTGTATGTCTTCATGTATGTGACCAATAAAGAGGATTCAATCCTCACGATTTGTTGTTGTTGTTGTCCCGCTTCACAAGCTTCATCCGTAGTCGGCTAGGCAGCTAGGCGCTTTGACGGACGGACAGAGCCGATGTGGCTCGGCAAACACTCATAGTGGCATTGTCAGAATACCCTTTCTCTCTCTAATTAGTCACAGTTTTTCTTTTTCTTTCTTTTTCACGTAAATTTGAGGCCCTGCGCGCCTTCAAACACTGATTAACTACAATTACAACTACGCGGTACACGCAAGTGAAAGAACCCAGCCTTTTTATCTCGCCGGGAGAGAAAATGTGTTTGATTAGTTGCCCCCGCTCCTGCATACTGCATGGTAATTAAAGAAGGAACAAACACCTGGTCGAAGAGCTGCGGGACCAAACCGAACACCGATTGGTCGATATTCCCGACACTCAGGGCCTGGTGGTCGGGTTCTATATGCGCCTCTGTAGCTTATCGCCACCCTCCCTGTAGTGGAGGTCCATGGGGGAAGGGATCAGAGGGTACGCTCACAGGATGTGATGTCACGCTCCCGTTGATTCAAGAGTCAAGATTCAAGATGTTTATATTTGCCATGTGCAACAATGTACAATGGAACGCTTGGAACGGAATGGAATTCTCCCCATTTCCCTCCCGCAGAATGAATTATCCTACAACAACACTATACTATACTAAACTATACAATACCATACTAGACTAAACAATACTAAACAATACTATACTGTAAACATACAAATATAAACTGTACTGAGTCACGGCATCCGATACCTCTCACTCTCAAACCTCGGGGCCGGCTCAAATGTTGTGTCTTCTCTCGCGCTCTCGAAATCTCTCTCTCTCTCTCTCTCTCTCTCTCTCTCTCTCTCTCTCACTTGAATTCTGTGGGGTTCCTCTAGAAGCGGTGAGCACAGACCCTTCAATGGGGTTACACACCTCACACTCCAGGCCTCGCAGCTGAGCGGCGCCCCACTTTGGAACGATGTAATCGTTAAAGTCGCCGCCCGGCGTTTTGCTCAAGGGGCCCCTTGTTTCACAATTCACTCACCTCTTTGTCTCGCCGTGTCCCCTGTGTCACTGCAGGGAGCCTGCCGCCGCGCCGCTCACTGTGTGTACCGTTAACCGCGCTGACACGCTGTCATGTTGATTAGCAACTACTTCCTGTCTGGACAGGAAGGGGGGCATTCCAGCGCAGGGTCGCTCTGTCGCCACCCCTGGGTCATTTCTACCATGGAGGAATCAATATTGTGTGTGTGTGTGTGTGTGTGTGTGTGCATGTGTTCATGTGTGTTCATGTGTGTGTGGGTGTTTGTGTGTGTGTGTGTGTGTGTGTGTATGTGTTCATGTGTGTGTGTGTGTGTGTGTGTGTGTGTGTGTGTGTGTGTATGTGTGTGTATGGTGTGAGTATGCGTATGGTTTCTGTGTGGTGTGTGTGTGTGTGTGTGATGTGTGTGTATGGTTTATGTGTGGTGTGTATGGCTTGTGTGTGGTGTGTGTGTGTGTGTGTGTGTTTGTGTGTGTGTGTGTGTATGCGTGAGTATGTGTATGTATGGTTTGTGGTCTGTCTATTTGCTGTATGTTTGTGTGTGTTTGTGGGTGTGTGTGTGTGTCGTGTGTGTGTGTGTGTGTGTGTGTGATGTCTGTGTGTGTGTATGTGGTGTGTTTGTGTGTTTATGGTGTGAGTGTGTGTGTATGTATGGTTTGTGGTGTGTGTGTGTGTATGTATGGTTTGTGGTGTGTGTGTGTGTGTGTGTGTTTGTGTGTGTGTGTATGTGTGTGTGTGTGTGTTTGTGAGTGTCTGTGTGTATGTGTGGGTGTGTGTGAAAAGCGGGTGTGCAAATCGATGACTTTGAACTCACTTGAACAGTAAATTGGAGAAACGACACATGCCAAGCTCCCACTGTTGGCGAGAGTGACACACCGCTAAATCATCTTAAGTGGAAATAAAATGTGTGAAAGGGATATTCTAAGTGTCATTTTTGTAGAAACAGAAAAATATAACGCTCCTCTACGGTACACTCTCAACCGTAGCAAGAAATGTGTTTGTTAGGGTTTTTTACATCTATGTATCTCAAGCACATATGACATATACTTCTGTATATGTGCTAAATGCTTCTTCATATGCACATTTGTAGCTATTGTATTCAACTCGTCACAAAGTGCTGTCCTTATTGTTGATGTCTTATGGATATATTCATAATATTGAATGAGCAAACTCTGTAATCTTACATTACACACGAGTTGCTTCAGATGCACTTCAGGTTTCTCTGTCTCTCTCTCTCTCTCCCTGTCTCTTTGTCTCTCTATCTTCCTCATTGGGTGTTGCTGCACTCACACTGATGATGAAGCTGAAATTACACAGGAGACACAGAAGTGTCACTCACTCATCTCTCTCTGGGTTTGTGTGTGTGTGTGTGTGTGTGTGTGTGTGTGTAACTGGGTTTGTGTGTGCATGTGTAACTGGGTTTGTGTGTGTGTGTGTAACTGGGTGTGTGTGCGTGCGTGCGTGTGCGTGTGTAACTGGGTGTGTGTGCGTGTGTGCGTGTGTGTGTGTGTGTGTAACTGGGTGTGTGAGTGTGTGCGTGTGTGTGGGGGTGTGTGTGTGTGTGTGTGAGCAGGAGCTGCGGCCCACTCTGTCTCATGAAGGGCTGACCCGGTTTCTGGTGTCAAGCGGCGCTGTGGTCAGGGCTGCCACTGGGCAGGTGGACCACATTGTCTGCGTGCTGCAGACAATGTACATTACTGAGGCCCTTATAGAGATTGTGTGTGAGTCGTGAGTGTGTGTGATGGATGACTTCTTCCTGAGCGGTGGGATTGATGAATGAAAGCGGGTGTGTGAGTGGACCAGGTGAGGGAATAGACACAGACACACACAAACGCACACACACACGCAGACGCACACACACACACACACACACACACACACACACACACACACACACACACACACACACACACACACACACACACACACACACACACACACACACACACACACACACACACACACACACACACACACAGTTGCCATGGTGGCTCCCACACCTTGTACTTGTACTATAAATACTGTATACATCAGTATGTACTCATCATTCATCCAACATCAATGGGAAGGTACTCAGTGATGTGACTGCGTTAGTGTTGTGCTATAATCCAAAGTAGTTTAGGCGGTGTAACACATTTCTTTGCAAAAGTACTTTTAAGTAACCGGATATTTTCAACGTCCTGCTTTGCCGGTTATGCACCAGAGGATTCAATCGTTCTTCCTCTTTTATTGAGCTTCTATCCACTCCCTCTCGCCGCGATGTTATCAATCAGAATTACATTTAATACAAAAATAATAATTTAATTCAATAAAAATCGGTTTAAATATCGTGATTTTAATGGACATTCTCATCTGTCATATTTATCGACCTTATGGCCTCGACGAGAACTTTGTTTAACGATACTCCGATGTAGACTAAACATAACAGACTGGACTGCTTTCCTCTCGACAGGTTGAGAGGGAGAGCAGAGATAACCTCCTCCACCTCCACCTCCTCCTCCTCCTCCTCCTCCTCCTCCTCCTCCTCCTCCTCCTCCTCCTCCTCCTCCTCCTCCTCCTCCTCCTCCTTCCTTTATCCCCTCCTTCTCCTCTTCCTCCTCCTCTCCCATCCCCGCTCTTTCTTCCTCCTCCCCCACCTCTTCCTCCCCCTCCTCCTCCCCCATCCCCATCCTCTCTCTCTCCTCCTCCTCCCCCATCCTCTCCCTCTCCCCCTCCTCCCCCTCCTCCCCCCATCCACCCCCTCCTCCTCCTCCTCCTCCTCCCCCTCCTCCCTCCTCCTCCCCCTCCTCCCTACCTCCTCCTCCCCCCTCCTCCTCCTCCCCCATCCTATCCCTCTCCCCCTCCTCCCCCTCCTCC
>CM051010.1:21539172-21544172 GCA_027704905.1 Muraenolepis orangiensis
GTGTCTACACATCTTTCTCTCTCTGTCTTCTCTCTAAACACTTTAAAACACCCTGTATCAGTCGGCCCTGCAACATGGTGGCAACAAAGTGGCTTCTCTGGGCTCTTCTGACTTCAGAACACAAGGCAGGCGATGATAGAAATCGCAGTTTATTGCAGGCTTTGAGAACAGTTTTTGAAGCGGGCTCCTCTCGAGTGTGTGTGGTGGTGGCTGGTTTTAACCTTTGGGCCTTGATTGGCCAATGCACCACATGGGTGCAGCCTCACCCGGTCACAGAGGCTGATCAACATGACTCGGCCAGATGAGGCCGCTTAAACCAGCCATCAACCACACACACATTACATTAATATGATGTAATGTGATGTTACCCCCATTGCCAAAATGAGGCTGAAACAGCCGAAACCTACTCCCTCTCCCCCATCCAAAAAAACCCTGTAAACCGAATCTTCTCCCCCCCCCTCCCTCCTTCCTGGAGACCGGAGGCCCCGGGCTGCTGCCTTGGCTGGCGGAGGTGTCCCTGGACTTGGCCGTTGCAGGGTTGTCAGGTTCAGGGTGGGAGGAAGCTCCACAGCTGGTCCGCGGTGGTCCCGGAACAGCCCTCTGCAAGGCCACCCTCCACCAGGGCTACGGTGCGACAACCCCCCCACCCCGCATCTCCTTGCTGGAGCACAGGGCCTTTGGCTGCTGTGCTGTGCTGGCCGGCGGAGGTGGGCGGCTAGCCACAGATGGTTGCTGCCGCCTGGAAGAGGGCTGGTGCTGGGAGGCGGCTGGTGGCTCCGGTGCGTCCCCGGGCAGCAGCCCTTCTGTGTCCTTATCCTTGGTCGGAAAAGGTCCCCGTTCATCTGTCAGTGTAGCACCCTACATGCCAGTAAAGTGGCTTCTTTGCCCGACATCAGGACACAGGCAGTTGATAGAAACCAGTTTATTGCAGGGTTTTAGAATAGTATTGCAGGTGGTACGTGCTGACATGTTCGCTCCTTTGACCTGGTTTGACCTTGTGGGCCTTGATTGGCCAATGCAGCCTTACCAGAGTCTAATCAGCCTGACTCGGCTGCTTCAACCTGCCACCAACCCTTACCCTTACGCACCTTACCCTTGTGTCATTGCCCTGTGCTTGTGCTCTCACTCTCTCTCACACACACACACACACACACACACACACACACACACACACACACACACACACACACACACACACACACACACACACACACACACACACACACACACACACAGCGTGATTAGCACAGTAAACCTTACCACTCCGTGTAGGACTGTGATGAACAAAGAAAACACACTTTGTTTGTTGTTTGTTGTTTTTGCACTTTTTGCTCATCAATTCCATTTTTCAGGCAGCCCAATTCAATCTCAACTCGTGGTTAATTTAAAGGCAGTAGGACAGATGCGGGTCCCAGTACGCATCCACATGACATCAGACATTAGGCTCTCACTCAGCCAGAGGCAATTGTTTTGGATCACACTTGACACAATTTCCCACTTTATGGGACGACACAACAGCAGTCGGGGAGGCCAAGTGAGCGAAGACAAGTCAATGTTGAACATTAGGGATATTAAGACGGATTCACAACACCGTCAAAAGCAAGCAAGCAAGCAAGCAAGCAGAGCTTAACACAATTAGCAGGTTTGGAATACACATCTTTAAACATGACATGTGGTTGTATATTCGCATTTACATCAACAAAAATAAAAACGGCTACTCAGCTACTACCCGTCAGCTCATCACTCAGCGCTGTAGAAGCCCAAGTAGCAGGAACACAGAGGTGGGAATACTGCAGGGAGAAGAAAGCCAGGTTTTAATGAATGAACAAAGTCCAACACGACGAGGTCGGGCGGGGGACAGACGGGATAAGGCGGGCTCACGAGACGTGACGCTGTAGGACAAAGAGAATACCATTAAATCATCGAGAGAGAGAGAGAGAGAGAGAGAGAGAGAGAGAGAGAGAGAGAGAGAGAGAGAGAGAGAGAGAGAGAGAGAGAGAGAGAGGGAGGAGGGAGAGAGGGAGAGAGAGAGAGAGAGAGAGAGGGGGGGGAGAGAGAGAGGGGGAGAGAGAGAGAGAGAGAGAGAGAGAGAGAGAGAGAGAGAGAGAGAGAGAGAGGGGAGAGAGAGAGGGGGCGAGGGAGAGAGAGGAGGGAGGGAGAGAGAGAGAGAGAGAGAGAGAGAGAGAGAGAGGAGAGAGAGAGAGAGAGAGAGAGAGAGGAGAGAGAGAGAGAGAGAGGGGGGGGAGAGAGAGGAGAGAGAGAGAGAGAGAGAGAGAGAGGGGAGAGAGAGAGAGAGAGAGAGAGAGAGAGAGAGAGAGAGAGAGAGAGAGAGAGAGAGAGGGAGGGAGAGAGAGAGGGGGCGAGGGAGAGAGAGGGAGGGAGAGAGAGAGGGAGGAGGAGAGAGAGAGAGAGAGAGAGAGAGAGAGAGAGAGAGAGAGAGAGAGAGAGAGAGAGAGAGAGAGGCAGGCACAGGCTAGCCCGGTGGAAGTGGAGGACGCGACAGCATAATGATATTTAGCCAGCATCAAATCAATACCCTGGCCATGCACATCATTTGTTACCCCCTTAAAGGGGAACTACAATATAGCTTTGCTGCTTTCAAATCAAAGAAATCAACCTGATCAATCATTGACTTTTGTATCGGGCATGATGATGAACAAGAATTAAATGAAAATAATCTGAAAATGAAAAGAACCTGTGAGAGTACAAAAATCCATTTTAACATCTCCCATACGTATTATTTCATAACATATTGAGCACTACTCCTGCATTCTTTTCATTTCCCCATTCTTCTTCTTCTTCTTCTTCTTCTTCTTCTTCTTCTTCTTCTTCTTCTTCTTCTTCTTCTTCTTCTTCTTCTTCTTCTTCTTCTTCCTCTTCTTCTTCGATTTACTCCAGTCTCTTCAGTATGGTTCACATCCAGAGTGAAAAAGGCAGTTTGAAAAAGCCACTAAGGATGTCTTAGCTTGTAAACAGTGGCGCTGATATCTGCCAGCGCAGGAACACCTGAAACACACAGGTGCTTAACCAGGACGGGGGGAGGATGGAAACACACATCTAGTCATATATCTGGTACAGGAAAAAAAAAGAAAAAAAAGAAAAGCAGGAAATAGCCGGCTTCAAGAGTGATGGATTTAGTAAATGTGCAACGAGAGATAAAGGCCGGCGCTCCTCCTCTCAAACACACTGGCTGGCTTTGGGGACCAAACAGAATGCTGAGTTCTGCAGCCGTAAGCGCTTTGCATCCAAAGTCGCGTTAAAAGTGTCACGCCGTCTCCGCCGTGAATGCTAATAGCGTCCCCGTCCCCCGTCCCCCCTCCTGCTAAACGCTGCATGATGGATGACGTTTTGAGGATGACGGGATGGGCCGCGTTGGTACCGGCAATCGCCGTAAAAACAAATCTTAAATTGTGACAATTAATTTAAAAAGAAGTCGTGTTTAAACGGAGCTCGTGGGGAGAAGGATGTTCTTTTCCGATTTATGTTCCGTGCTTCAGAAGATATAAGACTCCATTCAGCGCTAAATAACACTGGTTCCTCGGAAAAACACAGCGCGCGTGTGTGTGTGTGTGTCAGTGGCGGCTGGCCCATAGCGGGCGATGGGGCGCCGCCCCCCCTAAACCACACGCACAAACAAAATATAAAAAAATTATATGTAAAGTAAAATATGATTTTAAAATAATTTGCGCAACATAATATGCTTTTCCTAGTACACATATGCCTAGTACACTGTGGCCGTGTTCCAATTCAGGGTCTGCAGCCTTAAGGGACGCATTTGAATGATGATGCTGGGGGGGCTGTAGAGAAATAGCCCCACGGAGGCGGGTCTCTGTAGCAGTTTAGCCAATTGCTGATTCAAGATATAAACGAATGACAGAAAATGTAGCCAATCAGCGTCCTCAAAACGTCTTCCGGGAGGGCTGTTTTCAAACAACTAATATTTTCTAGTCCAAATAACTTGACACATGAAGTTGTGTCAACAGACTACAAGTTGTATCAACTAATTTATTGAAGTGTAATCAACTTGACACTAAATGTTGAATCAACTTGACTAAACTTAACTCAGTCAAAGCAACAAGATGACTTGACTTAGTCAAGTTGAGTCAACAAATCTTTTTTAACAGTGTAGCTGTTCAACTTGATGAAGGCTACAGGATAGGGATCTGTCAACACAATGAGGAGGTGGACAAAAACACATCCTGTCTAAAAGAATAGACTGTGTGAAGTTCTGTGGTGCCTTTGAGCTGGCCTTGCGTGGCCATGATGAAAGTGATGGACAGAAGGGCGACATTTCAATACAAAAAGTAATTGTATATAATGTAATTAACAATATGTAATTGTAAATAAAAAAAATGGTATAGCCCCCCCTGGTGAAAAATGCACCAGCCGCCACTGGTGTGTGTGTGTGCGTGCATACGCGCATGCGTCCGTGATGCGCGTATGTGTGTGTGTGTGTGCGTGCATACGTGCATGCGTCCGTGATGCGCGTATGTGTGTGTGTGTGTGCGTGCATACGTGCATGCGTCCGTGATGCGCGTATGTGTGTGTGTGTGTGCGTGCATACGCGCATGTGTCCGTGATGCGCGTATGTGTGTGTGTGTGTGTGTGTGTGCGTGCATACGTGCATGCGTCCGTGCATGCGTCCGTGATGCGCGTATGTGTGTGTGTGTGCGTGTGTGCGTGCATACGCGCATGCGTCCGTGATGCGCGTATGTGTGTGTGTGTGCGTGTGTGCGTGCATACGCGCATGCGTCCGTGATGCGCGTATGTGTGTGTTTCTTTGTGCTCAGCTCCACAAGGCATCTATTATTCAGACAGCCATTAACTCTCTTCGTGTCTCATTGATACTTTTGACCCCCTGACTGTGTTGGTGTGTGTGTGCGTGCAGATATGTGTATCCATATGTATTAAGTTGAATCGGTGGTTTACCTCCCCGGTTCACTCCTCCCAGGGGCAGTTTAACATGACCATTCCACAGTGCACACTACCTCTCACTGATG
>CM051010.1:21549172-21559172 GCA_027704905.1 Muraenolepis orangiensis
TGTTCCTCCATCCTGTTGGAGAATTCTGAATCTGAATTTTGATCCTGATAACATCTTCCTAAATCCCTCCAAAAATAGAAAAATCAGCTGAAATAATAAAAAACTCTGCGCAGTTGCGATAGGCACACACACACACACACACACACACACACACACACACACACACACACACACACACCGCCAACCCCAGCGACCGCTGCGAGGATGCTTACTCAGAGAGGATGCTTCCGTGCCGGAGTCCACTGGAGTCGTCAACGTGAGAGACGGATTGAGCGGTGACCGCCAGCGAGAACCGACAGCGTGTGTGTCCGATGAGCACGCACACACAAGGCACGTCAGAAGAGCGAGAGCACAACACACAATCGCCACATCCTTCCCTCTTGTCGTTGTCATGAGATAAGATCATTTACCAAATCTTCACTAAGGATTTTACTTTTAATTTTCCCTGTTTAGATCAATCGATCCATACGGACATTATTGGTCCAAGAGGCAATCAAGTTCAGCATGTCAGATAAGGCCTGGATCCCCAGGGCGGCGGAGCTGAGCGTTTAATTCTCGCCGCAAATTCTAGGGCACAGTTGTACCAATCTACGTGGCAATCTACTACTGCTTACTGGGAATATCATTTAAGATTTTAATGCAGGACCCCAAAACCCCCTTCGAGTGTTAGAAACCCCCTACCATAGTTTCACAAAATATGGGCCCAAACAACAGTTTGCTTAGGTCCCCCCAAAAAGCTGCATTAGGCCCTGGTGAAGTGGTGCCCACACTGAAATCTTACTGAAACAGATACTGAAATGTAAATATTTGAGCTATCTACACACAATATTGTACACATGTTAAGGGAGTGCAGTCCATTGAGCTTTTTGACAATTTTGTTTTGGTCATTTAGGTTAGTGGATTTACAATTACATTGCTGAAGTTTTTCGGGAAACTTTTACTGTACAAAAAAATCGATCCAAATGGACTTTATGGGCTCCAAGATTTTCAGCATGTCACATAAGGCCTAAATACCACATTTCAGACATCGGCGTCCATAGGGATCGGCGGGCCTGATCCTTGTTGATCCTTGCTGATCACAAATTAAAGGCCCCCCCTATAATTCCCCCCCCTCCCTAAATAGACATATCATTTCAGACAGAAAGCAGACATACATTTTATTCCTGCAGGGCTGTAGAGTTTTCCCATTTGCCACCCAGTCAAAACAAAATGCTTAGGGTTCCAAGTGGAACTAAATATCCCATGAGGCATTTGGTACCCGGGCGCGAGGTTCCCGGGCTCTTTTACTACCTCACACCGACGTGCTGCTCTCCCCTCTCTCACCCCCCCCAACACTGCCCCGTTTGACTGATTACTTTCTTCACCTTCGCCGTCTATAATTAAGAACACCACCGCCGACAAGAACAACAACCACAATATAAATGCCTGCTAGTGTTTCTCCACAGAGACAGAAGGCCCAATGAAATAACTGAGGTCTGTTGTCACTTCACACGGTGGGTTTTGTTTCACTTCAATAATGAATAGTGAGTTATTCCCGTATGTGAATGGAAAAAAAAAATGGACTGAATGTTGATGTATGAATCATTCATTCCCGCAGTGCTACCAGGGCTCTGGTAGGGCGAGTCTTAAGCTTTCAGAACATGACTGGCAGTTAATTACAACTTTAATAATTAAAAAAAGTCACTTAAACCTGGGCCTCGTTTGTTCTGAACCAAACCCGTAAATAGACGGCATTGTCAGACAGAGTACAGCTTGCATTGCAAGTTGAATGGCTTTGAGTTCAGGGCGGAGGCTGCTGCCGCATCAGCCTTGAGGTTTAGAAAGTTGCCTGATGGTGTCAGTGACGTCTCCTTATTGCTCTGTCTTACAAGGACATTTTGGGGCCTCTGAATTATTTATCATCACAGCTTTCATTCTGTAGAACTGAAACATGTCAGGAAAATGGCACAATTTGTATATATCAGGGATTTCATTCTTCTTGATTTATCCAGAGTTCAGGTTTTTCCGACCTTAAATATGACCCACATGAATTATGCAGCTCTGTAGGACAAATCATTTTTTTGTGTGTGTAAATGATTAGGCTATCATTTTCACTTCCGTCTCTAGGCCTCATCATCCGTGAAACAAGTGATCTTGAGTGCTATGCTTGTCTCGTTTCTGGTTTAGTAACTGGCAACAGATTCTGGTTAGGTAGCTAGCTCTAGAAAGGCCTAATAGACGATACCAGTCTGGGTAAATACACTACTATACACTGTAAATACACTAAATTCACTATCATCGTCTCTCCTGGCTTCACTAAATCATCTGTTAAAACAATAGCATTATCACTTTGGTGAAGGGTGTACTTCTATGGCAAGTCACTTTTCTGTGTCCACAAACTTTGCATCTGACATGTGACACATGTGTTAACTCCCTAGTGCCCAAGCCTAGCGCCAAAGCTAACGCCCATGCCTAGCGCCAAAGCCTAGCGCCCAAGCCTAGCACCTCGTCTTAAGCTTTTCCTATCCATCTGCCGTTGTGGACATTGAAGGCAAACTGCGCTATTGACAGGTCTCGCGCACATGCAAAATATTCCCTGGAGGTGGTCATGCTAGTTGGAGGTTGGTTAGACTCTGCGGCTTCTGTTTTTGTGTGCACCGTGTCACTGTGCGACTCTTGTGACCTGAGCGAGAGGAAGTCAAGTCGTCCAGTGTCTTCAACAAACTGAAGAAAGGTCAACAATGATTGATTGATTCCAATAGATAAGAGATGGTTACGATGGTGCGATCACTCAGAAGAGTTTTACCCTTTAACAGGGGATCCATGTAGCTTTGGATCAATCCCTTTTTCAATCCAACCAAACCAAAAGCGAACTGCCAACAAATCTGAGAAAAACAAATCAGCTGTTATGTTGCTTTTTTTTTGCTTTTCAATAATATACGGTATAGTTTCCAGCTTACTGGTGAAATCATCTCTAATGAAGTCTGGATTACCAATCTAAAGTCCGATATAGCAGACAATCTCACCTCGGTGAGCGGGACGTTTGTTTTTCCGACGAATCATGTTGCTGGAAGCAGGGATCTATCTGTAAGAGCGTAATTGGCTATTAACAGCAAACACAAGCTCGGCCAGCCCTGGTAAATAAGTGTTTGTAAAGGTTTCGCTTGTTAGGTATGAAATGCACTCACTATTGTGAGTCGCTTTTGACCAAAGCATGTGCTAAATGACTGTAATGTAATGTAATGTAATGTTTCAAACTCTAAATTATTTCTACACCGAGTAGACTGACAACTGTAGAAATCCCCTTCCGAAAGCTTAATCTACTTGGGAAAAAATGGAATGGAAACTCATTTATTGAAGTAAGTTTAAATAAATAAATTAAATCAATGTTTTGCACCAGATGTCGCTTTTAAAGAGCTCAAAGTATGTGTGAGTATGAGTGAGGGCGAGGACACACAGATAGACAGACGAGAGACAGATAGGCTGGTCATGAGAAAAAAATACAAATAAATGCTGTCATATGAGGGATTTCAAGTTTCACTTTAAAAAAGAACAGTTACGGCCATTACAAACATCCGTAACATATGATATCATGGTTTCGGAATGATATTGGACACGTCAAGTTAAAAAATTCCCAAATAATCAGCACACATGCAGTGGAATATTGAAGAGTTGGGAACAGAGTGTCCTCGACATTCGAATGAAACTGGAACTACCATGCAACAAAGTCAAACTAAAGTTATGCACAAGCACCACTTTTAATGAGCAGAGAGGATGGATGAGGGCTCAGAGACAGACAGGCCTATCATGAGACAAGATGGGCAATAGAGGCTGGCATATGCTGGCATATTTTCAGCCCTTATTAAGGAAAAATTGGTCACGCTGCAGATAAAAGTTTAAATTAAAATGAACCATACATAACGTAAGGGTTACGATAATTAGAACACATCATGGCAAAGTCTATCAAAGATATCGCCACAATTTGAATTAAATTGTGATACAGTTACACGTGATCTGCATTACAAATAACCAACAGACTGACACACGCATAGGCTCTGGATATCATGGATAAAAAGAGGACAATGCTGTCATTTAGAGATTGTCAAGGGCAGCGCAGGTGGCTCCGCCCCTAAAGAGACGTTGATGTGCAGTAGCTGAAGTGCGTTTTGGATAAACATTTATTTATTAATTGAAATGTAAGTTTCAAATTCGACAAAGGACATTTGGTGAATGGGTTGATGATATAATAAAACTCCGACCCGAAAAAAGATCATCTGCCATTCGATTTCCCCTCTCACGCAGGGATGGTTAGAGCGCAGGTAACGACTGTCAGAGGTTGTTTTAAAAACCCACAATTTTCTCAGTGTCGATGTCAATGTTTTTTTGCTCACTAAATCACATCCCTGATATACACGTGCACCTCACACACACGCACGCACGCACGCACGCACGCACGCACACACACACACACACACACACACACACACACACACACACACACACACACACACACACATACACTCAGACATGCTCACACACACACAAAGACACACACACACACATACACATACACACACACACACACACACACACACACACACACACACACACACACACACACACACACAAAGACACACACAGACACACACACACACACACACACACACACACAAAAAGACACACACACACACAAACACACACAAACAGGCTTCTTTCAAAGCATGGAGGGGACGTGGGTGGTGTTATACCTCTGTTAGGGTGTGTTTACACACATAGACTACTATGTTTCTATGCAAAAAATTTAAATATAAGAAAGACTACAAGAACACGACTGAAGGATCTTATACAAATACCAAAATTATATCAATAGGATAGGATTTGCTGTCCCTTCATCACCACCAACATTCTGAAATGCGCTCTCTTCCCCCTCATCAAAAGTGTCGCCCTCTGAATTCGAGTTGCCAGTACCTCGACACGTCAAGTCTTGAACTTGTTCCGCGGTATAACGTGTCTTTCTCACCTAAACTGATTAGGGGCTCAAATTGACCCCGTGGTCCAAGGTATTTCAGTGGTGCCGGCGCTTGTATTGTTAACTACCTAGCGCCTGAGCCTAGCGCCTCGTCGATAGCTTTTCCTATCCATCTGCTGTTGTGGAAATTGAAGGGCTAGCACTCGTGAACAAGGCTAGCGCGCTACGTTAGCGCCACGAGGTGGCCATGCTAGTTGGAAGGTCAGTTAGACTCAGCGGCTTCTGTTCGTGTGCGCTGTGTCACCGTGTGACTCCTTGTATCCTGAGCGAGAGGAAGTCAAGACGTCCGGCACTATCGCTGGTTGTCAGCATCGCCCGTCACAGAAATACATTTGTCTAAGCTCCGGTGAATTAGGTATATTTGGATAATATTTCCATGGGTTTATTCGTGTCCATCGCTATCGCGGTCTTCCTCGGTTGACGTCATTTTAAATCAAGTTTGTTTCGCCACAGGTCTGTTTTTCTAGATGTACTTTTTTCCCGGCGTACGGTCACAGACCTTGACAAGATGGCGCCCACAGTTAGTCAACACTGTGTCCTGCACCTGGTGTCCCTATTGAAAGGCTGGCTCTGTGTGACTGAAGGTCAGGCGGTCAGCCACGTCAGACCGGTGAAGCTCTCCTGCTCTTTCTCTCTGGGTTTTTTTTATCCTGGTTTACCGCAGAGCTGGGCCAGGTGAACGGGCCATAAGGCAGCAGTAGATTCAATTCATTCTTATTTTTTTTTGGTGTATTTCATTTGTGTTTGTGAATTTATGTCTGGCTGTTGTAAACACTGTATTTTTCCTGCCCCCCCCCCCCCCCCCCCCCCCACGGTGTAGGGCCAGAGGCCCATTGGTGTATGCGGGCAGAATATTAATAACGTCGGAAATATTGCTGCAGTGGGAGACTGAATTGAGCTCCTTCAGTACATAACAATTCGTATATTAAATGTGATATGTATTAAAGCTATTGGTCATAGCTGCCAAGCTACTTGAAACATCCCAGCCTCAGCAGGGGCCTAGCCGGCTGTCCGGGGGAGAGTTAGGGTCTTGAGAGGCAGAACAAGCTGTAAAATACGTCTCTGTGTCAAAACGCCGCTGGACTGGGGATCAGATGGGATGTTCTGTACGTGTTCCACGGGAGAGGGCCCTGTGGGCATTTTATAAACACAATACATTAAAAATGTTGCATGTTTTTATGTGTTTCATTAAAAGGACGTTGATGTTTAATCTCTGGGGTCACTCCCCTGCGTATAATGTGTATTGTTTATTATGCGTCATGAAAATGGAATGACCGCTTGCCATTCGACTGCGTCTCCACTGCGTTCCAACCTTATTATTCCGACCGATATTGATTACGCTGTTGGTGCTGGAGGTCTTCCAACAAGAACTCCTGTTGTGTTCAACCAGACCCTTAATAATGTCCTGGTTTTTATTTCATGAGACAGTGCATCACATCACAGATATGGTAAATGGACATTTATATAGCGCTTTTCTAACCAATGGGTACTCAAAGTGCTTTACATATCAAGTCTCACATTCACCCACCAACAGCGGACCACCAACCACCAACGGCGGAGTCAGCCATGCAAGGAGACAGCCAGCACGTCAGGAGCAGTTAGGGTTTGGGTGTCTTGCTCAAGGACACCTCGACAGCTTTTGCTAGGAGGAGGCGGGGATCAAACCAGCAACCTTCCGGTTGTGAGGCGACCGCGCTACCTCCTGAGCTAAGCTGACGCCCCCACAAGGTCTTTTGACGGAGACCTAACAAAAGATGAGGAGGAGAAAGATTGATGGTCACTGCTCAGCTCCTCCGCTGAGTGACGTTTAGATTCAGCCTCCGCCCAAACACAATTCTCGGTAGCGAACGCGACCACCAACTCACCGCTTTCACTCAGAATTGATGACATCACTCTTTGTGCGTCGATTGCTTGCGATGAGAAAGAAAAGAAACCTTTCGGCGACACTCCCTGTGGAGCATATGTAAGGGCGGGCCACAGCGGGAGCACAACAGAGTACGCCGATGGGTGGACGGATGGAGGAATTGATGATTATACGGTGTAGCAGACGACGCTGCCGCAAGCCATTAAAATGACTACTTCGGGTTCCTCCTGAGGACACAGAACACACAGGGTGATGAGGAAAACGGTTTATTGCAGAGTTTGTATATGAATGGTGAACAGAGCAGACGGTACTTACCAGGGCTCCTCCTCGATATGATGGTGATGGCTGGTCTAAACCTGTGAGCCTTGATTACCAAGCTGGATGGACTATTAGATGGATAACCTACATAGATAGATGGATAGACGGATGTATCGTTGTATGATGAGTGGTGGTGGTGGTGAACATCCGAACGCTCCCACCGCGTCCTCCTGGTGTTCATTCATTCATCCCCTCTGCCCTGTTCTTCAGACGCAAGCGAGCGTCACACCTCAACAGGACTGAGCATTCGATTCTCCCCTTTCCCGGATAGGGGTCAGCGTCTTGTCTCGTCGTGTATGGGGGAGATTCCTCTCACTTAGGAGATACAATGACATATATTTGAAATGGTACATGTTTTAAAATCGATGCAAACGCTACACTATTATTACGGTATTGATCAAGAGGGTGAGGCGCCGGGTATTTGAGGCTGTGAGGCTGCCAAGAACACACAGCATGTACCTGGATGTGTCTCACAAGGATACATATACAACCTCCAACGCAGCAACTGGTGACTGACAAACGAAAACACAACGTTATTCTATTCCCGTGCCCCTTTCCTCGGGATGGTGTGACTAGTGTATAATAACCAGCGCCATATAATCCTTAATCCCCGGGGGAGGGAGAGACGACAGCCTGCCTCGCTCCTCATTGATCTGTGCTGTGCTGAAGACGGTGCCTGTGCCAGGCCAGGGCCCATGGAGCCTTGTGATGGATCTTCCTCAGTTGAAAAATGGATCTTACTCTTACGCCTTCCTCGCCTGGGCCCCTGGACGCTAGGCCCAGACTACGCAAGCTCTTCCCCCGGTCCCCTTCCCAAACAACAACAAGGTGGTAGCTTTGCGTCGCCCCCCCCACCCCCCCCAAAAAAAAAGCATTTTCCTTTTTTTTTTTAAATAGCAGACAGCCCCGAAGATGAGCACCACCCTGTCTAAATGTATTATTAGGATAGGATGAATGGTGTCTCAGAGACCCCTAAAGGGCCTGTTGATGTTGAATTGTTGTTGTTTTGTTGCGGTCGATTTGACAAAAGACGTAGTAAAATGCGAAGCCTCCTTATGCTTAGGGAAATGAACAAGCGCCATCTTTGCATACCGTGTGTGTGTGTAGTCCCTCTAGATGGAGAGGGTCCATGGTGTCCACCTTGATCCAAAACAAACAGACTAAACTCACTCTTTTCCTCTTCTCTCGCCCCCCCTGTGGCCATGTGTTCAGTCACGAATCACCTACTACTATATTTGATTCTCAATTGTAATTACTACGAAGATAAAGCCAGCGCCGTAGTTCCGATTAGTCTAAACTTGCAATCACGGCGGCGCATGGGGAGCTCGACCTCTGCAGCGGTGCCGACGCACGGGGGGTTACGTGCACAGAATGAATGTGCCGCCCGCAGCCATTAAGTACATAATCAAATAGAACCGAACCACACACTCCTGCTTTGCATGAGTTGCCGCGGGCTCGTTCGGCGGAGCGTGGAGCGGGAGGTGGAGGCGACGGAGGGGAGATGATTATCCCTGATCTATCTCATCCGGGGAGGGTAATGACCAGGTTTTCCTCCCTCGCTCGCATCGCTCAATCCCGCTCACAACGGCGTCGGACAAGACCGGAGCGCAGAGGAAGCCATTTGGGTTTATCCTTTGTTTAGTTGTTCTTCTCCGAGTCCCGCGGTGGTTTTGATCCTCTCCCTCCGGAGTGGGTCTGTTGCCGTACACCTTGTCATCCAAACTCGAGACAAAAGTCAAAGTTCTCTCGGTATCGACGTGAGAATGGAAGCCTGCCGGACGCGGGGATCGGGGCAAACTTGTTTGCGACGGTGCCTGCCGAGGGAAAACCAATTTCCTAAAATCGGCTTCTTTCTATTTGACGCTGCGTCGCCTCGGCCCGCAAATCAATGCAATTATTTGTCGAGTGTTGCTAGGATGTGTTTGAGGGGACAATGCTTGTTTCTCTCAGACACCCACATGTGTGTGTTTTAAAATAAAATGTTTACTTAAAAGTTCAAATGTAGTTTGAACAAAAATGATCATTACTAATTCTGTATGTGTCATTGCCCAATGACACATACATTTTTTATTCAAGATTCAAGATTCAATATTTGGTACAATGGAAAGCTCACTTCCCATTCACTCCCGCAGTCTGAATTACAGAATTAACGCTGTGTGCTCTGACCGTTCCTGACTTTTTTATGCTATAATATATAGGTACTATACACCTATAAATAGGTGTCTATCTAGGAATATCTGACATTTTTGCAATACATTTAGCGCCCCCCCCCCCTGCCCTGCCTTACAAACACAATCAATCTTAGGTAGTCTAAGGTAGGTAAGATTTATAACAAACCTGATTTATAGTCTATTCATCCATTTCACTATTGCCTTATTTCCCTTCAGAGTCAGCAGTGAGGGAAAGAGAAAAAAAGACAAGAAAGTAAGAAAGAAAGAAAGAATGAAAGAAAGATTTCCCCGGCGTTGGTTTCATTTCACAGGTCGTCCCCGTCCCCGTCCGCGGAACAACTTGGGTGTTCTGTGATAACGGTGGGGGGGAACACGCCGGAATGAGCTCCTCGCCACCTGACTGATGAATAGACGGACGGATGAGCGGACAGAGTGATGAATGGCCGAGATCAGTGGAAGAAGGGGCAGAGATAGGGTCGATGGTTGGGGGGGGGGGGGGGGGGGGGGTCTAGGCGGTGCTTTCCCAGAAATAGTTGGAGGGGGAAAAGGTGCGACAAAGCGGTGCCGGTTGTGTGTCTGTGTGTGTCGCCGCGGATGTGTGGGAGACGGGAAATTGTGGCAATGATGAAGATGCATTGC
>CM051010.1:21564172-21596672 GCA_027704905.1 Muraenolepis orangiensis
GCACACACACACACACACACACACACACACACACACACCGGTGTGTGGTGCGGTGTGGCAGTAGCTCAGGGGGTAGAAAGGTCGTCTCAACTGGAAGGTTGCTGGTTCGATCCCCCGGCTCCTCTTCCTAGCCAAGTGCCGAGGTGTCCCTGAGCAAGACCCCCTAACCCTAACACACAGCCTGACACAGGCTGTCTCCTTGCATGGATGTCATTGAATGGATGTCATTGAATGTTTGTATGAAGGTGAACGTGAGGCATGACTTGCAAAGCGCTTTGGATAAAAGCGCTATATAAAAGCATCCATTACCATTACCATATATTATATAATAAACAAGTTAAATGAATACAAGGTAGCAAGGTAAAAAGTAAAGAAAAGCCATGACAAAAATACCTTAGACCGTGTTTAATGTGCAATTATACAGCGACATGTAATGCACTGAAGTAGTATGGTGAAATACAGAAAAATAGCATGGAAGGGATTTCGGCGAAGCATAGGAAGCATAGGAAGCATAGGACGCATAGGAAGCATAGGAAGCATAGGGGGCATAGGAAGCATAGGAAGCATAGGGGGCCGACTTCAGTGCTTTACTCTCAAGTCTTGTTTTCCTCTGGCATCTATCTCTGCCGGCAGGGGTCAAAGGTCAAGGGAAGGCTGTGCTCAGCCCTGAATGTCGGCCATGTTTTGTCAGCAGAGCGTCCGACCGCCCATCTCCACCAGAGTCCACCTGGGCTCGGCTCTGATGAGGTCATTACCAGCGCCGAGGGTCAAGCATGATTGACAGCTGACTGTCTGTCTGTTTCTGGCTGCCAGCTGCTCGCTGTCATATCACATCCATTCCAATCAGGGCCGCACAGACAAAAGCACACCATCACACTCTGTCCCCCCCTCCCCTCCTCCTCCCCTCCTCCCTCCTCCTCCCCCCAACCTCCTCCTCACCTCCTCCCTCCCCTCCGCTCCTAACATTAGAGAGGAAATGAGCTCATCTATGAATGGATATGATGATAATGATGGTGATGATGAGGTGTTTTTTCTTCCCCGACTCTATACTTGCCGTGTCTCACGCTGTCCCGCTGACGCTGTCCTCATTGCGTCTTGTCTGAACTCGTATGCCAGCGACATGACACGAGTCCAGTACACGAGCATGTAGCAAGTAGCAAGTAGGCTCCTGAAACATGCCAACCACCTGAGGTGGAGTATACAGGAAGAAGGCTACTAAAGTAGAACCCCCTGCGGTGGGGAGATGTATGTAGCCGTATAGGCTTGTGTTTATTATGAAGACGTCAGAATGTCAAGACGGTTGCCTGCTTCCCGCTCAGCAATCCATCACTAAACCTGCAGCTCCCAGGACGGGGGCAAAGTGTTACGCCAACCCTGGCGGCCACACAATCAAATGTATGCCTGTCTTGTTTTAAAGAAGTATTTTTTTCCACTGGAAAGAAGGGCTTTTCATAACACCGACCTGGCTATGCGGTAGAAGGGCGCAGTACACATTTCAATTGGTGCTACAAGACCAGTAGAACAACAGACCTAGAGCCGGCCAAAGAGACGGCTGTCTTTAGTCTGTAGCTGTCTTTAGTCTGTAGCTGTCTTTAGTCTGTAGCTGTCTTTAGTCTGTAGCTGTCTTTAGTCTGTAGATGTCTTTAGTCTGTAGCTGTATAGTCTGTAGCTGTCTTTAGTCTGTAGCTGTCTTTAGTCTGTAGCTGTAGGAATCGTAAAAATCTTGTATTCACATTTGACGGCAGATCATAAATCAGTAGGCATAAATATATACAAAGAAATATCGGGACAGCTAAATATTGGAATTCTAAATAAAAATGATTTAAATTTTTCAGCAGATTATAAATCGGTAGGCATATTTACTGTATATACATACATATATATGCAATATTTATATATATGCATTTAGCATAAAATGCTAATTTGTTTTTTTCTTTTTATTTGTAATTCCAAAATACCATTAGCAATAGCTAAGTAGCTTTCCCAATATTCCCTATATAGCTTTATATACTATATGTGGCTTTAATATATATATATAGGTGTGTGATGTGTGATGTGTGATGTGTACGTCATGTGAACACAGAAGGGCCTGGAAGGAAACCAGTCAGAGGGAGTGTCCACAGTGCGCTGCTCTAAGCCTGATGGATGGAGAGGTGTGTGTTCCCCAGGTCTCCACAGCTGCTGTCCACACACAGTATTGGCCTGTATTGACCAATACTCAAGAGACCGTGATCGATACTGTACACACCCCTTCCACCACACACACACGCACACTGCTGCTGCTGCTGCTGCTGCTGTGTGTGCATGTGTGCCTGTGTGCCTGTGTGCCTGTGTGTGCCTGTGTGTGTGTGCCTGTGTGTGTGTGTGTGTGTGTGTGTGTGTGTGGTGTGTGTGTGTGTGTGTGTGTGTGTGTGTGTGTGTGTGTGTGTGTGTGTGTGTGTGTGTGTGTGTGTGTGTGTGTGTGTGTGCCTGTGTGTCCGAGTGTAGGAGATTTCTGTAGGTGAAGGTGTCACGTAAATTAACACAGGACTGAAAAAGGTGTGTGCATGTGTCATCCGTCAGGTGCAAGCACACTTCCATCTCTCTCTCTCTCTCTCTCTCTCTCTCTCTCTCTCTCTCTCTCTCTCTCTCTCTCTCTCTCTCTCTCTCTCTCTCTCTCTCTCTCTCTCTCTCTCTCTCTCTCTCAACCTGACACACATTATTGTTAAAGCATTGGTCTGGAAGTTCACATCAAGTATAATAATTGGACTATCCACTATCGCTCACTACAGCTAGTTTCTTTTCTCTCTCTCTCTCTCTCTCTCTCTCTCTCTCTCTCTCTCTCTCTCTCTCTCTCCTCTCTCTCTCTCTCTCTCTCTCTCTCTCTCTCTCTCTCTCTCTCTCTCTCTCTCTCTCTCTCTCTTCTCCCCTCTCTCTCTCTCTCTCTCTCTCTCTGTAGCACACTTTCTAGCACACTCTCTCGCCCCTCACTCTACCCCCATGTAGGACCATTAGTACCCACCTCAGCCCCATTAATCCTCCAGCCATTGAGTTGGAGCCTCAGACTCCATCACTCTGCTATCGGCTGTCTCTTATTTATCCTCCATACCCTCCTTCTTGTCCTGGCTCCCATCCTTTGTCCTATTGTCCTGCCGTAGCCTAGCTCACATGAATAATGCACGTAAGGAGACAAGAATAGTTGCTCTCATTTCTGTTTTTAGGAGTACTACTCTTAGTGATTTTGAATGCCGAGGACCTCGAAGCTGTCAACGCTACATGCGTTCACATCTTCCATGCGTTGAGGAGATCTTTAGGACAAGATTTAGGAAGAATCTCCATCTCCATCACTAAGGACCGCCACCACCCCTGGGCACCATCTCTTCTCCCCCCTACCGTCCGGTAGCTGGTTTCAGAGCATCTGTACAAGGACTACCAGGTTCCAGGACAGTTTTTATCCACATGCAGCGCCCCTACTGAACTGCTAGGAGTGCTGCCACTATCATAACATAGTCATTAACATTACACTGTCATAACATTGTCATTAACATTACACTGTCATACTTTGCTGGACTTTCTGGACTAATATTCATTACTCATCACAGTTACTGCACTGTACTGCACTGTATTCATAATGCTGCTGCACTACTGACACTTTAAAATGCTTTAATGCTTTTTGCACAATATAACACATGTACATATCATCTATCAATCACTTTATTGTTATTTTTATGTTCATATTTTATTTTTTATTGTGTATAGTATTTGTATAGTTTTGTTCTAGAATTGCCTACTGCGGGAGGGAATGGGGAGTAAGCATTCCATTGTACTTGTTGCAAATGGAAAATACAATTCTTGAATCTTGAATCTGAGCCAAATTGTGGAAGCGATGCAAGCGGTTGGCCCAGGGCTGTCTGGAAACAGCCCTCTGCTGATGAAGGCCCCGGCGAGGAGGTTCTCGGCCTGGTGATGTAGCAATGGGTTTCTTCTTAAGCTGAGGGTTTTAATGGGGAACATCAGAGTTCTTATCATAGTTATCATAATGCAGTGGGTGAGCGACATGCAGCTTAATACCATGATTGGTAGTGTTACCCCCTTTGGTTACTAAAGGTGAATATAATATTAGTATTTTTTAATTAAAAAACTAGAAATAACCAGGAGGAAACACATCTATTTAAATTCATATTTCACTATCTCTTGGTCTAGTTCAAATTAAACAGTAGCAGACAATGCTGCCACCAGGCATTACAAATGGCTACTTGAGGGCTCCTCCAGAAGACAAGGACACTGGTTTATTGCAGAGTTTTGAATCATGGTGAACAGAGCAGATGGAACATGCTAGAGCTCTTCTCTTTGAGTGTGTGTGGTGGAGGCCGCTTTAACCTGTGGGCTTTGATGAACAATGACTAACAGGTGTGCAGCCTCACCAGCCAATCAGTCCAATTCAGGGTAGGTGAAGCTGCTTAAACCAGCCACCCACCACACACACTCCACAAGAACATTCTCTTATTATTTTGTTAAGAATTTAACATATTTTATTTTGTAGTATTTCCCGTAGAGGGAAATTCTTTTCTTTTTCCTCGTCCTGGATTCCGTGAATGTACGTGTGTGAGAAACGCAGCTCTGATTTAGAAAGATTCACAAAGTGAATACTGTAGGAAGACTTTACAGACATTATAGACGTTATAGATCGATTAAAGACATTATAAAGACTACATCACTACTGACACCTCCGACGCTGGGGGTTTACCTTTTTGTTCGTCTACTTGAGAACTCCGGTGAGTAGTGATATCCACTAGCTATGCTAGGGGATTAGAATGCTTGTTTATACATTAGTGGACATTTGTAAATATTATTTTTATCTGTAAGTGAAGGTACATTTTAGATTCGATTAGAAGTACAGTACATCAAAAGGAATGTTAAACCAATTGGAGTTCTGTTTGTTTGTTTGTCTGTTATTCTGGCTGTATGTACGCTAATCTGTGTTGTATTTAAGTTGTGTATGTGGTACTATTGCTAATGCCGTTGGATGGGTTTTAGCTGACCACGTGGGGAATGTGAGAATGGGGAAAATGACGAGCGTTTACGCCGCGTGAAAGATGGTGCGTAAGAATCCGTGAATTAATGTTTCAGAAAGGTTCCTTTTTTTTTCATACACACACAATGTAAATACTATACATATATTTGAGTTACTGTGGTTCGTGTGGTAGCCGAGTTTAATCAATTCTTTGAATTCTGAATTTTGAACGAGATCTAATAATATTGATACTGCTTTGTGCTTCATTACACTGCCGTGTACTGCGGATTGGTTTGTTTTTCTTTCATATGGATGAGCTTTGATGAGCGAGTCAGTCCCACTGCATCCCGAGAGAACTCTGCACACATTGAAGAACTCCTACTGGAAACCTTTAGAATTGGAAGATCAATGTGTTTTACAACCCGGGGTACGGATAAACAGGACTGAACACAAACACTCGATATCTGACCCGGGTGGAGAAAACTTTTTCCTATTTTATTTGGTACTTTGGAAAGAGCGCTCTTTTATTTGGCTTATTATTTTTGATATACTTGAACAGAGAAAACAATATTTTTGTTTAAATCTGAACCTTGTAAATAATTGGGTTCATATGTGTTCATGCATCTTATTCTGTCAATTCTCAACCAAATGTTAGCTGACTACTCATTAAATCGAAATAGGTCGCCATTTTTGTAGAGAAGTACAAATGCCTGTTAATACTTTGTGATCTATGGTTTATACTTTATGTATTGTATTAAGAGACACAATAAATAACACAATCTGCTTGACCAGAGGAAGATTGTTTTTGATACAAAGCTAAACCTGTAGACTGTTTTCAACCATTTTGTAATTGGTGGCATTAAACAAATTCATACAAATTCATAATAAGTCATTACTAATTCATAATAATTCATTACTAATTCATGCAAATGAAAATGTCCATTTGAAAGTGCTGTAGCGTGTGGGGAAGCCTGAGGAGCCTGAGGTTTCCGACGGGCCGAAGACGACACTTTAGAGTCCCAGCGCTCCTCCTTCCACTCCTAACAAGCTTAACTCTTGTCCAAGTCACGCGCAAATTGTGAGTGTGGTTGAAAGACGGAGGTCAAATATAGCGAGAAAAAAACCAATACGGTATTGATTAACACAAGGAATTCCTATGATTAATGGGTCTCGTCGGCTGGCACTTGTTCAATAACGAGGCCGGGTGGATGAAGTGCCACGTGGACGGAGATTAAAGAACAATAGGAACACGCACACTTGGACGTGGCATCGACCCCCATTCATTTTTCCGTTCCACTTCTGAAAGTGCTACAGTACGTTGCTATGGTGATGGTCATTATTTACCCCGGTGTTATGAGCGGCCGCCCGGGGGCCACCCGGGGGCCACTGGGGGGGACGCGGTGACGCCATCGCAATCACAGGTCTTCTGTGCAGCTGGGTGGCTATCAGGTACAACTCTCAGGTACCCAGCGTGAGGAAAATAATATAGCATTTGTATCACTTATTTGTGTCTGTCTGTCTGTCTGTCTGTCTGTCTGTCTGTCTGTCTGTCTGTCTGCCTGCCTGCCTGTCTTTCTGTCTGTCTGTCTGTCTGTTCCTCCTTTAGTTTGAGGAAGAGCCCCAGAGCATCCCAAAAGGTATGCTTCTCTACCGCATGTGGTTTAGTGTTTACAGCTGTCTATCCCTGATCCGTAGGCCAAGTTCACGGTACGCGGAGGTCGGACACTCATAAATGTCCACCGTCTAGTTACTGTCTCCTTTTAATGTAGCAGATAAACATGTGAGACGGCTGAATGCCAGACACATAATCTCACAAGGCACAGTCGTACGTCTTGCGAATTGACAAACACATTTTTATGAGGACATGGATTGGTTTCGTTGTTTAGTTTATTTATTTTTTACAACATTTGCTTCTTGTTTATTCCCGAGGTTCGATGAGGGAGTAGTGGGCGTACAAAGGGGGTGAAGGTCTCCGGTGATAAACCATCTCCACGTCTATACCGCGGCGGCTGTGTCTATAAAGCACTTAAGCTGCGCGGCGGAAATCCCTGTTAGGGATTTCATTGCAAGTCGGCGGTGTTAAGATGCATGTCTCAAGGTCTAAAGGTCTCAAGGTCAATGTCGGTGAACAATCATGCAAGCGTAGCGCTTCAAGTTCATACAAACGCAGACACATCCAGTGTTTACTTAACCTGCGCTGGGCTATCAAATCGTCTTCAAAGATCAAAACAGGGCATCAGGGGCGTCAGCTTAGCTCAGGAGGTAGAGCGGTCGCCTCACAACCGGAAGGTTGCTGGTTCGATCCCCGCCTCCTCCTAGCAAAAACTGTCGAGGTGTCCTTGAGCAAGACACCCTGCTCCTGACGTGCTGGCTCTCTCCTTGCATGGCTGACTCCGCCGTTGGTGGTTGGTGGTTGGTGGTCCGCCGTTGGTGGTTGAATGTGAGACTTGATATGTAAAGCGCTTTGAGTAACCATTGTTACTCCCCATTGTTACATTGTTACTACCAACCATTGTTAGAAAAGCGCTATATAAATGTCCATTTACCAAAACAGTGTACCACACAACCTTGATCCTATTAAGATTTGCCATATCGCATCATTTATATTTAGCCTCGCCGCGCCCTGTCATAACTCCGGGGCCTCCCTAGGTGGCCCGCCCCCCACTTTGAGAACCAATGCATTTAGTTAATTTATTTTGTTACTTTGAAAGGTTGTCCCAATCTCACATTAATATGTGAACAACCCAGAAGAGAACCCAATAATTAGCTTGGCTGTGTGTCACCTGCTCTTCATCCTCTTCTCCATCCTGTCCGCCTCAGTGCTGCAGGAGCTACATGGTCCTTGTTTTGTCAGCTTTTCAAACACTGAGGAATGCGAGTTTATAATTAGTGTCTGGTTTTGGTGCGCTCACGTAGTCTATGAACAGCACCCGGAGGAGAGGATTATCTCTGTCAAGATGAGCCTTTTATATCGTTCTAGAGAGTGTGTATTTAAATGTCCGGCATAGCTCTCTCTCTCTCTCTCGTTCTCTCATTCTCTCGTTCTCTCTCTCTTTCGTTCTCTCTCTCGCTCTCTCTCTCTCTCTCTCTCGTTCTCTCGTTCTCTCTCTCTCTCTCGTTCTCTCGTTCTCTCGTTCTCGCTCTCTCTCTCTCGCACTCTCTCGTTCTCTCTCTCTCTAGCCTGATATCAGACATAATTGTCAACTGGTTGCGCTCCATTTCCGTCGTCAGTCTGACATTGCCTCCGCCAGGACCAATTTCCATCGGGGAGGGGATTCCATTTTCCCCTCACCAATCACGAGAGAGCAGCGGATCCGCTCCAGTGGGGAGAACGTGGAGAAAAAAAACATCTCCCCTTTGATTCAAAGCCTTCAACACAAAGCGTTGCAGATGGGGATGTAACGTAGTTTTGTATTTTTTAATCAACTTAGAACATTGAACCATTGTACTCCTCCTTGGTGCGCAGCTTGACAGCGGTTGACAAGGGTGTTAGGCCCGCCCCGTGGCACTGATTGGTTAATCGTTAGCCCCGCCCAGTGGCCCTGATTTGTTAATCGTTGGATCAATCAATTTTGCAACTGAGAAATTGCTGTTTTGTGTCACGACGCCAGAGCCGTTGTCTCTCTCCTCTTCCTGCCTTCGTCACTCCGTCACTGTCCCGTTCTCCGTCTTCGTTCCCGCTCTCCTTCCCCCGTTTCTCTCTCTTCTCTGTATCCTAAATCTGTCTACCCAGAGCCGTTTGAGTCGCAGATAGAGTGACAGTTATTGAAGAGTACCGTCTCACCGTAGAGACGGTATAGCATTTTGCTATATCTTATCTTGTCGAATACCAACCTCGAGAGCTATCCGGCTTGTACTCCAATTTTATTTCCGTCCGCGGTTGGATGCATGCCAGCCTAAGCGGTCTGACTTAGTGAAAAGATTCAAAGGCCAAACAAGTGTGGAATGGAAAGTGCCTATGTCTAACCTCAGGTAAATGTCACGTTCTAAGTAAAGCAATAAGAGCAGTCGCTGATCTGGAACGGTCCACATTACCTTCAGAGACGACGAGATAGCTAGAGGCTATGTCTGTGTTCAGTGTGGAGACCGGTAGCTGGATAGCTGGGTGATTAAACCTGGGTGAACTACACCGACTCTCCTGGCCTCACTCAAACCTCCTCACGTATGTAAACAATAGAAATGATCACGTCCCTAAAGTTGGTGAAGAGAAGTACAACTCACCGTGAATCACCGTACAAGAACTTTGTTGGTGTTTGTCGCGGATTTCGCCACGACACCAAGTCATTAAAAAAATATGCAACGTCTTAAAGTCTGAGCCAGGAAAGACGTTTAGGATGGTTTTAATCGGCCATCGTCCTTTGAGAGCTAATGTGTTTTTTGTTTGTTATCGCCGGTGGTGGGTTCCCATGGCCCAAACCTCCCACAGCGGAACCCAAGTGATGAATGAATGAACAAGAGGGTCACCCACCGAAGGAGGAAGGATCACAGAGGGTTACAGATACATCGTCATCGTGTGTGTGTGTGTGTGTGTGGTGTGCTTTGTTTCCTTCGCCGTTCTTGAATGAACTATTCATGTATTTAACACGCTGTAGCTTCGGGTGGAAATGAGGTGGCCTCTCTACGGTCAATCGACTTTAAAGCTGCAGGTCACACAGGGGTTGAAAGTAAAAAAAAGATTTGTGGAGACATACGGGTGGGGGGGGGGCCACACACACACACACACACACACACACAGGTCAAGTGCAGCGGAGATTTGTGATTCGTCTTTTTTTCTCTCTTCTCTCTCTTCTCTCTTCCTATATCTCTCCATCTTCTACCCTGCGTCTCTGCCTGAGCTGTGTTTGCATTGACACAGGGAAATTAATGACACTCATCGGTATTCCCGGGGCACGCCGCTCGCCCTGCTCTCCCCGCACTGAGATCAGCCGGGTCGACCGGTGCTGTGCTGTGCTGCTCAATGTGAGCAATGGCCTTCTGGAAGTTAACTTTAGGATAGAGGTGGGATAGACTATAGACTATACGAGGGAGGGACGGACGGACGGACGGATGGATGGGCGGGTGGAATGATGGGTGGATGGATGGATGGATGGAATTGTGGATGAGTTAAAAGGTGGATGAAGGGGCGGAGAGATGGAGGGATCGAGGAGTACATGGATGGATGGTGAGAGGATCGTCATTTGACGGATTGAGCGATGGCTGGATTACAAGGTATTTTGATAGGTAATTGGGTCTCTGGGGGGAGGAGGGGGGGAAACGATCCGATCATGTAGATGTTGTGACAGGTAATCAATCAGCCCGTATCATACACACAAGGGGATAAACAGGTTTGTCTCAACCCTGTCCACTGCCGAATGAGCTCCGGCTTTTGGCCTCGGCTCTCTCTCTCTCTCTCTCTCTCTCTCTCTCTCTCTCTCTCTCTCTCTCTCTCTCTCTGTCACCCCTATCTCCACCTTCTCTCTCTCTCTCTCTATGTCTCCCATATCTCTCTCTCTCTCTCTCTCTCTCTCTCTCTCTCTCTCTCTCTCTCTCTCTCTCTCTCTCTCTCTCTCTCCTCTCTCTCTCTCTCTCTCTCTCTCTCTCTCTCTCTCTCTCTCTCTCTCTCTCTCTCACTGAATGTAAATCACCTGTGTGATGTGGGGATGAACGTCAACAGGGCCGATGAGATAAATAATAATGAGATAAAGATTGAGATTAATAATTAGAAGCGAAGGCGAGGCGCGTGCTGGACGGCCCCTGGTCGGGGGCCCCCATGTGAGGCTTTATGCATAAATTGATAATAATAATATTAATAATAATAATACATTTTATTTGTGGGGTGCCTTTCAAGACACCCAAGGACACCTTACAGAGCATATATGCTACAGTAAAATTTAAAATATAAACAGTGGACTTCACGAATGTGTCCGCAGGGTTTAAAACAAGACAAACAACAGGAAGTAAACTTAGAAGAAAGATGGTACAGTTTATAAGGGATATGCCAGTTTAAACAGATGGGTTTTTAGATTGTCTCAGCTTGGGTGTACATTTTGAAACGTTGAGTACACGACTACATCATAAAACACCTGTTATATTAATGACAGCGGTATTCCACATTGAATGGGGCATAATGGGGGGAAATTAGCACTTGCTGTAGCACTTGTGGAAATGGATGATGTTGGATTTCTTGTGTCTCCGTTTTAAAGAGAGACGGGACAGTTCCTCATTCTCCGTCTAAACAAAGTGATGCTATCAGGGAATAGCACGTTTTGTTTTGTGGCTTCACTAATTCCATTGGCATTTCCAGCATGGGCTTACTAGATTGGACGATTAAAAGAGGGATGACGGAAAGACATTCCTCCTTGGGGCACGATGTGCTGATGATTATTATTTCCCATTTTAGAGCAATATTCTATTCATACTGTGCATTCTGACTACTGAAGCTCGGTTGACTTACACGGTTAAACCTTGAATTGATGCTTCTTCGCAGCGTTTGGTTAAATGTTTAGTGCTAGTACTTTAACTCCATATTCCATCGCCATAACGATACAATGGAGCCTAATTTAATTTCATCTAACCTAATGTGAAACGGGTTCTGCTGCATCATTAGGCAAAGATAATGAAGCTGTAGCGTTTTTCCATGGAGGAAGGTGAGGGTGAATCTAATAGATTGATCTAATATTATACTATATTATTTGGTACAGTCCACTTGTATCTGTGTGTTCTCCTTGTTTTGATCCACAAGCCTTGACGTACGCATCACATAGTTATCATCTGTAACATTTCTGCCTGTTTTACACTCTTTTATCACTTTGACAATTTGTCGATTTTGATAATACATGTTGTCAGATTGTATTTAGTAACTCTATTTTTGTTGTTTAGTGTTAGTTAGCCATGAATCAAACCTTTTGTCTATATTTCCAGCTGTTGGGTTGTACAACAACGTTACCTGGAAGATTTACCGTCCAGGGTTCGTCCCGCAAGGGTCTTTCTCTGGGAAAATAAACAACATACAGCGCTGGTGATAGGGACTGCCAACTTCAACCCCAGTGATTCCCCCCGCGTTAGAAGCCTGGAGTAACGAACCACGTGGGGGATGTTTGATGCTGAAGCTTGGATGCTTCAGAAGGCTTCATCTGTCGTTACTCCTCAGCAACCGATGGGACTAAATAGGAAGTGATTTATTAAGGTCCCAAAGGTCCTGTCATTTCCATCACAAGATTTATGGAGGATGACACGGTGAGGCTGTATGGGGAGCCAAGGCACCGACACACACACACACACACACGCACGCACACACACACACACACACACACACACACACACACACACACACACACACACACACACACACACACACACACACACACACACACACACACACACACACAGTCGCTACACTTGGAGAACTTCCATGGGAACTAGATATTAAAAATATATATGTTTTTAAGGGGAAACAATCTGGATGGGAAAAAATGTACTGGTAGCTATTCACCAACACAATATTTGTTTAGGCCTCTAAGAAAAACTAAGACTGAACAACAACAGAACAAATGCTTCTGCAAGTTGAGTTGAGCAAGTCATCAATGTTGCAATCATTATTGATATTAAATACTTACTGCGAGTCCAAGGAGAAGCCGTTCCTTGCAGGACAGTGTACCAAACATCGTCCCTTTGGCCGCTGTATTCACAGAACGCACATGTTTTTGTAATAGTTTTTGTAATAACGACAGCTGCAATGCGGCTGGTTTTTCTTTTGAACCCTCGACAAGGCTTTGAATGTACTGAACTATTTTTAGATCTATGACTATGAAATCCTTGGTACATTTTTTCCTTGTATTTATGTGTTTGTGTTTACGTGTGTTTACGTGTGTGTGTGTGTGTGAGTGAGTGAGTGTTTGTCTGTTTCTGTGTTTGTGTGTCTGTTTTTGTTTGTGTACGTGTTGGTGCTTGTGTGTGTGTGTGTGTGTGTGTGGGTGGTCCCATCTCAACTCCTCTCCGAGTCTTAGTCCTCACCCATTGGTTAAGAAAGTCACCCATGGTCCTTTCTTCTCCCACTCTTCTTCGATGTTCAAGGCCCGTTATTTATTTCTTTAAACCTGTCTGGCTTGTCTCTGCGGAGGTGAGCTTTTCTTGCTTTCTCTCTCTCTCACTCTCTCGCTCTCTCTTGCTTTCTCGCTCTATATACCCACAGGTATATATATATATATAGCTCTACATTTACATTTACATTTACATTTAGGACATTTGGCAGACGCTTTTATCCAAAGCGACTTACAAGGTGTACATGTTTTGAAGCAGACAATAGCATAACACTGAGGTACGCAAACATCAAAATAGAGCAGTTCACAAGCATTCATATTAACAAGATGAATAACACAATGTGGTACTGCCAGGTCACCTGCTTAAGTAGCTGTGATAAGAGCGTGTTATCAACATTAAGGATATACACTTGCTCTCTCTCTCTCTCTCTCTCTCTCTCTCTCTCTCTCTCTCTCTCTCTCTCTCTCTCTCTCTCTCTCTCTCTCTCTCTCTCTCTCTCTCTCTCTCTCTCTCTCTCAGAAGGTTCAGATCATCATATATGCCATTTTGGCACTTTTACCCAAAGCAGCTTAAAAACACCTTGAGAGCCTTCATTCCTCCGCAGGGATGGCCTCGGTGCAGGCAGTCCATCCCCCTGTGCTAATGCCTCAGTTTCTCTCCATTCTCTACTGGTTGAGGCACACAGGACCACCTTGATCTAGGGCCTCTTCCCCAGAGCTCAAGCCCAGATAATGGGGAGAGTAAAGGGGCCTGTCAGTAGACAGAGATGCTGGCCTGAGTAAAGTAAAAGCTTAAGGCTTCAGTCTCTCAGCTCTGGATTAGGAGGAAGTGGTTAATAGGAGGGTCTTAGCACTACAGTCCTCTGGGCAAACACACTCCCATTACCATGTTCTTAAGGGGCTGCTCTGTGTGTGTGTGTGTGTGTGTGTGTGTGTGCGTGTGTGTGTGTGTGTGTGTACTTGTGTGTGCATGCTTATGGAAGAGATGGATAGTAATGTCCCAGGAATTGGTGTCAGTGTGAACCAGTGTGAGTCTAAATCTCTGTACCTTGTTAAATTCATGAATCTCATTATTGGACTAGAACTGACCGCCTTCTCCTCGTCGTTCTCAGGAGGAGGAGCTCCTGTCGAGAGGCGGTGCTGATGGGAGAGACTACAACCACATCCGGAAGTACCTCAGCCAACACCAACAGAAGCTGCCCTGGGACCCTGAGGTAGGCCTACCGCTCACTCCTCCTGCTCCCTTCCTCTCATCTCTACTCTCCTCCTTCTCGTCTCCTCTCCTCAAACCCTCCTCTCCCTCACCTCCTTGCCTCTCCTCTCTCTCTCTCTCTCTCTCTCTCTCTCTCTCTCTCTCTCTCTCTCTCTCTCTCTCTCTCTCTCTCTCTCTCTCTCTCTCTCTCTCTCTCTCTCTCTCTCTCTCTCCTACTCTCTCTCTCTCCTACTCTCTCTCTCCTATTCCTTGTCTCGTCTCCTCACTCCCTCATCTGCCCTCCTCACTCCACCATCTCCCCTCTCGTCTCCTCTATATATCCTCCTCCCTAGACTTCACTATTTCTGCATGGCTCATGAATACATACATATCTAAAGGTGGAGGGACTGCATTCGTATCCTTTTGGTCTCAAGGTGCTCTTTGGGAAGGCGAAATCGAAAACAAAATAGTTAAACAGATTCACTCGAATTTAAAACAGACTGCATTCTCTTTTATGGACACAGCGTTATTGGCAGTAGTACACTGACAATAATATTATGATATCGAAACGCTATTTTTCCCTGTGTTGGAACACAGTTCCTCCCATCCTTCAAGCCAGGCTAGGCTGTCACACGTGTACATCGTCATCCGTCAATAATTAACCTTTCCCGCGGATGGAAAATGCCGTCACTCACTCTGGCCTTAATGACGAGCTCATGGGCCGAGTGCCACTCAAGCCTTCTCTCTCTGGGTATCACTGGTAAAAGTTCATTCCATCGCTCTAGTCTCTCTCCTCCAGTCGGGACCATTACGGAGGTTAATGTTTTGGGGATGTAGGGGATTCAGCCGTTCTCCCGGCGGTACAAGATCAATGAGATCACACCTCCTATATGTTATGTTATTAAATGGGACAGGTGGTGCTATGCTCCATTTTCACAGAACCAATTAGAAGCTTGGGTTTTAAGCTTCTAATGACCTTCTGAGGTGATGTCACTTTGTGTAATTAGTTCTCATGTACCTATATAGTCGATGCATGTGCTACCCAATTACATCCTAGTCTGAAGAGAGAAGAGCAGTCACACACACACACACACACACACACACACACACACACACACACACACACACACACACACACACACACACACACACACACACACACACACACACTTGGCAAGTAGCTGTAGATTTGTATCCTGCTCAGTCAAATTTAATTTGTCTGTGTATGGAAGGCCAAGAGGGTCACAACTATGAATTAAAGGAATGCTTTGCCGCATTTCACCAGATTTGTACCATTACAATGTGGGTAGCATATGAAAATGAACAATGATAAATTTCCCTCTATTTTTCCAGCATTCGTTTTTGCCCCAGCTAAAGTTGTTCTCTGGTCATGTTGCACCAGTTCTCTAGGGCTGTTGTTCTCTGGTCACGTAGCACCAGTTATCTAGGGCTGTTGTTCCAACTGTTGTTCTCTGGTCATGTAACACCAGTCCTCTAGGGCTGTTGTTCTCTGGTCCTGTAGCACTAGTTCTCTAGGGCTGTTGTTCCAACTGTTGTTCTCTGGTCGTGTAGCACCAGTTCTCTAGGGCTGTTGTTCCAACTGTTGTTCTCTGGTCATGTAGCACCAGTTCTCTAGGGCTGTTGTTCCAACTGTTGTTCTCTGGTCATGTAGCACCAGTCCTCTAGGGCTGTTGTTCTCTGGTCCTGTAGCACTAGTTCTCTAGGGCTGTTGTTCCAACTGTTGTTCTCTGGTCGTGTAGCACCAGTTCTCTAGGGCTGTTGTTCCAGCTGTTGTTCCAACTGTTGTTCTCTGGTCATGTAGCACCAGTTCTCTAGGGCTGTTGTTCCAACTGTTGTTCTCTGGTCATGTAGCACCAGTCCTCTAGGGCTGTTGTTCTCTGGTCATGTAGCACCAGTCCTCTAGGGCTGTTTCCAACTGTGTTTCTCTGTTCAGCACACATATTTAAAATAATGTCTATGTCTTTCTACTGCATAGACTAGAAGTTTTTAAGCTTTCATATCTCCGCAATTTACAGCGTGGTATTTTATTACACCGTAAAAATCCATTTTAGTGGTTAAGAAAACGATGCTGGCTTTGGTGCCAACATAGTGCCGTTAAAAACTTTGTTTTGATAACAGTTAAATGAGTTCCTGCTCTTGATTTAGTAATAATGAACCTTCTCCACCCAATCAACGATAACTAAAGTCAGACCACATAAGTCCGTTGCTGATCCTTCGATCCCTGGTGCCTGCTATTCTCCTACGTATTCCACCTGAGGACCTGGGTCTTTGTAGGTGGGGGAGGGGGAGTGTGTTGTCAATGCCGATTAAGATTAATGATAGGTAGCGGACATTTAGGTATGACAGGTAAATCCTTTTCTCCATTTGAGGCCGAGAAAACCTCTTGGTTTCCTGATTAAACAGCATGAACAAACTCAACACTGAAACAAATAGGCTACCCAGATTGTGTGTGTGTGTGTACCAGGTGGTTATTTAAATATGTTATCTACCGGTTCCTGTGGTATCGCTTACGGAGGTTCATGGTGTCACAGACATGGGGGGGGGGGGGAGTGTGTGTGTGTGTGTGTGTGTGTGTGTCTCTCTCGTGCGCAATTTCTCTCTCAAATTTGCATTCAAAGTGCTTAATTTGCATTTAAAATGAACATTTACATCAAAAGCACAACAAGTTAAATAATATGTTTAGAAAAAGTTTAGTTTACAGTAAAAAAAGGAATTAAATAAGACTGTTATACAAAAGTGTTGTAACAACAAGTGGATCATCAATTGTGTGAAACTAGAACTGAAACATTTTTTTAAAAGTATTCTCTCTCTTTCTCTCTCTCTCTCCCGTCTCTCTCTCTCTCCCGTCTCCTCTCTCTCCCTGTCTCTCTCTCCCCGTCTCTCTCTCTCTCCCTGTCTCTCTCTCCCCGTCTCTCTCTCTCTCCCTGTCTCTCTCTCCCCGTCTCTCTCTCTCTCCCGTCTCTCTCCCCGTCTCTCTCTCTCTCCCTGTCTCTCTCTCCCGTCTCTCTCTCTCTCCCGTCTCTCTCCCCGTCTCTCCTCTCTCCCGTCTCTCTCTGTGCATATCTTTATTTTCCATGTTACATTACTTGTGTTATTTCAGGGTCTTCCTTGAGTGCGACAAAACACCGAGAGCTGGAGGACGACAAACATAACAGAAGATAAACTCTCATACGCTTTGAATTAATATTCCATCAGCCTATTTGTGTTGTGTTGTTTCCTTGACACAATATGACAGCGACTTCACTGGCATATTAACATTCTTGTCTCACAGTCTTTCTGACACCTCAGATATCTCAAATCTCCACGGTGTTCTATATCGAGCTGGGGGATAGGCAGCTTGTAAGGTAGAGAACAGAGGGTCATTACATTCAAATATACTGTGTGTTTAAGTTATAGTGCAGACTAAACTAGTTTTTGATTTCTCTCTCTCTTTTTTGGTTTCAAACCTCATATTTTTTACCACTTGCTTTAAAAAAATCGGAATTTATTTGGACTGCTCCACTGCTTCACCGAGTCGAGCAGAAGGTGATATATCTATATGTTGGATCACTGCTGCAACGCCGGGTGTGATTTATATAGTACATATATATATAGCGTCTATATAGCATCTATATTACTTCTCGCCGTCTGTATGGTGGGGTTTTTATGAGTCACTCGCACGTGCCGGCTGTGATGTCATCTCCCGATACGTCTGCGGGGAGAAGGAGGAGAGGGAGTTGGAGGGGACGATGGGGAGGAGGATAGGGAGGGAGGGGAGGGGACGATGGGGAGGAGGATAGGGAGGGAGGGGAGGGGACGATGGGGAGGAGGATAGGGAGGGAGGGGAGGGGACGATGGGGAGGAGGAGGAGAGGGAAGGGAGGGGACGATGGGGAGGAGGATAGGGAGGGAGGGGAGGGGACGATGGGGAGGAGGATAGGGAGGGAGGGGAGCGGACGATGGGGAGGAGGAGGAGAGGGGAGGGGACGATGGGGAGGAGGAGGAGGAGGAGGAGGAGGAGGAGGAGGAGGACGATGGGGAGGAGGGAGAGGAGGGGGAGGAGGGGAGGGGACGAGGGGGAGGAGGGGAGGGGACGATGGAGAGGGGAGCGGACGCTGGGGAGGAGGGGGAGAGGGAGGGGAGCGGACGATGGGGAGGAGGAGGAGAGGGAGGGGACGATGGGGAGGAGGAGGAGGGGAGGGGAGCGGACGATGGGGAGGAGGAGGAGAGGGAGGGGAGGGAGGAGGGGAGGAGGGGAGGGAGGAGGGGAGGAGGGGAGGGGACGATGGGGAGGAGGGGGAGGGACGAGGGGAGGAGGGGAGGGACGATGGAGAGGGGAGCGGACGCTGGGAGGAGGGGAGAGGGAGGGGAGCGGACGATGGGGAGGAGGAGGAGAGGGAGGGGAGGGGACGATGGGGAGGAGGGGAGGAGGGAGGGGACGATGGGGAGGAGGAGGAGGGGAGGGGACGATGGGGAGGAGGAGGAGGGGACGAGGGGGAGGAGGGGAGGGGACGATGGAGAGGGGAGCGGACGCTGGGGAGGAGGGGGAGAGGGAGGGGAGCGGACGATGGGGAGGAGGAGGAGAGGAGGGGAGGGGACGATGGGGAGGAGGGGAGGAGGGGAGGGACGATGGGGAGGAGGAGGAGAGGGGAGGGACGATGGGGAGGAGGAGGAGGAGGAGGGGAGGGGAGTGGACGATGGGGAGGAGGAGGAGAGGGAGGGGAGGGGACGATGGGGAGGAGGGGGAGGAGGGGGAGGAGGGGAGGGGAGGGGAGAGGATGATGAGGAGGAGGAGGAAGAGAGGGAGGGGAGGGGACGATGGGGAGGAGGAGAGGGACGGGAGGGGAGGAGGAGGAGGAGGAGGAGGAGGAGGAGGGGGAGGGGGAGGGGGAGGAGGGGAGCGGGCGATGGGGAGGAGGAGGGGAGCGGGCGATGGGGGCCTGGGCGTACCGGATGAGGCTTTGGCGGTGAACACGGTGTCTGCTGTCCTCCAGCTCCTCCAGGGACTGGGTTGTGTCAGGTGGTGAGACTGCTCATCACGGCCAACCGCCATTTGTCAACGCCAGCCTGCCATGAGGACCGCAGAATGCTGCAGCAGGTTTCTGGAACGGGTGATGGAGTCTCTCTCTCTCGCAGGAGAGGGAGAGGGAGAGAGAGAGAGAGAGAGAGAGAGAGAGAGAGAGAGAGAGAGAGAGAGAGAGAGAGAGAGAGAGAGAGAGAGAGAGGGGGGGGGGGTTTGGGATGAAGGAAGAAAAAAAAAATGGGTGAGTGATGTTTGCCCGGGCTTTTAGTACATCCAGATGGATGGTGGGAGAGGAGATGCTGGAGGAGAGAGAGGAGACGGAGATATGCTAAGACAGGCTCAGAGACTTGTGTTGGTGTACAGAGTAAACAGAGAGGTGGCTGGGCTTTGGAGTCTGAGTGGCTTACGTTTGTGTGTATGTGTGTGTGTGTGTGTGTGTGTGTGTGTGTGTGTGTAAGCGTGCATGCGCTTGGTATGCACATGTGTGTGTAAGCGTGCATGCGCTTGGTATGCACGTGTGTGTGTGTGTATGTGTGTGTGTGTGTGTGTGTGTGTGTGTGTGTGTGTATCTAAGCTTGTGTATAAGCATGCGCCCGTGTGTGTGTGGTGTCGGTGTTGGTTAGGCTCCCTGTGTGTGTGGCTGTGCTATGACCATGTGACGGCCTAAGGCTATATATAGGATGGTCTTCAGGGGCTCTGATGGTGTCTTAATGGGGAAGTAAAGGCCAAATAGAGAGAGGGGAGAGAGGCAGATACATACACAGAGAAAGAGAGAGATAGCACAGAGAGAGAGAGTCAGAGAGAGTGTGAGACAGACATGACGGCATGAGGGAGAGAAAGAGAGACAGATTGAGAGTAGAAGACGGATCTGAGCAGAGAAATGTAAGCAGAAAAGTAAAAAACGACACTTGCACTTACCGTACAGTACCATCTAGACTCCAAAAGACTATACTGACAGGTACCCTATACCTCGACACGTACCTCCTCTGTAGAGGTCCCGGGGAGCCTAAACCTCGTGGCCGTGAACCATCAGGCATCGACCACCACGACCGGCGGGCCGACAGGTTTGTCCCCGAGACGAGACGAGACAGACGAGATACAGCTGTATGATTTTGTGCTGGCAGGCGTGACAAGCCACTGCCCTCCCACTTCTTTCTTTACAGATTACTGTTATTACGGCAACTGTTGAAAACCGTTTCCCACGTTTCCGGTGGGACAGCGGTTAGTGAACACCAATAATAACCCACTGACCCCTCCCCCACCACCAATCCACGTTAACTTTGCGCTAGCCACTTCCTAACTGCCATGCTGTGCGGATGCTATCGGCTGTTACACGCGTCACATTAGCTTCATTAAAGTCGTCAAACGTGTAACGGATAGGAACATTTTATGCTAATAAACAGAAAACTGTTTGACTCCATAGCTCATGTTGCCGTTCATTTCTTGGCCGCGTGCAACGTGAATGATGTAATTGTTTGCTCGCCCCAAGGACAGACATCAAATAAGGGGGACGCACACACACACACGCACGCACGCACGCACGCACGCACGCACGCACACACACACATGTGCACACACCGTCACATGGATGAAATAGAAGGAGCACTAAAGAGAGATTTGGTCGAAACCTAATTATTTCTCATTCTCTCTCTCTCTCTCTCTCTCTCTCTCTCTCTCTCTCTCTCCTCTCTCTCTCTCTCTCTCTCTCTCTCTCCTCTCTCTCTCTCTCTCTCTCTCTCTCTCCTCTCTCATTCTCTCATTCTCTTTCTCTCTCTTTCATCATTTTCTCTCTCTCTCGTCATTCTTTGGTCTCTCTTTGTGTCTCTGCGTGTGATAGAAAAGCTCCATAGAGAATAGCCCCTTCACAGTGTACATGGCCAGGGTTTGAAAGAGCAAAGGACGCCAACCTGGTGTACGGCCCACTGCGCCTCACAGCCAGCGTCCTGAACACGGGCGGGGCATTTTTAATTAGAGATGTTTGAGTTGCTACTGCTTTATTTGTCTTGTGGGAAGGGGAGGGGGTCGTTGTGTGTGTGTGTGTGTGTGTGTGTGTGTGTGTGTGTGTGTGTGTGTGTGTGTGTGTGTGTGTGTGTGTGTGTGTGTGTGTGTGTGTGTGTGTGTGTGTGTGTGTGTGTGTGTGTGTGTGTGCGTGGAGGGGGGGTCAGGGCTAAAATAGGGTCCACTTTTCAAAGCCGTAGTAAACCTATTTAAAGCTCTACCCAAAGTCATGTACACACAAAGCTCTGGCGCCGCCCATTCTCCACACACTCCCCTGTGGTCCATGGGCCAGTGTTCTATCCACTCTGTCGGCACCCTGACCTATCCACTTCACACTTCAATAAGTCGCTGCACACACACACACACACACACACACACACACACACACACACACACACACACACACACACAACAGCCCTGTACAGGTATACACACACACACACACACACACACACACATCTATACACACACACACGCACATATATGCAAGAACAAATGCACGCACACACGCGCACACACAAACACATACAAATATGCAAGAACAAACGTACACACACACACACACATGCACACATGGACCCAGGCAGACCGACACACACACACACACACACACACACACACACACACACACACACACACACACACACATAGTGGTGTTAGTGGTGGTGGTGGTGATGATGAAGGTGGTGGGGGTGGTGGTGGTGATGATGAAGGTGGTGGGGGTGGTGATGATGAAGGTGGTGGGGGTGGTGGTGGTGATGATGAAGGTGGTGGGGGTGGGGGTGGTGGTGATGAAGGTGGTGGGGGTGGTGGTGGTGATGATGGAGGTGGTGGTGGTGATAGTGGTAGTGGCCAGGCTGCTATCATCTTGTCTCTCTGTGTGTGGGTGTGGATGTGTATGTGTGCGTGTGTGTTTGTCTCTCTCTAGTGTGTGTGTGTGTGTGTGTGTGTGTGTGTGTGTGTGTGTGTGTGTGTGTGTGTGTGTGTGTGTGTGTGTGTGTGTGTGTGTGTGTGTGTGTGTGTTTTTTAGGTCACTGAGATGGATGTTGTTGTCTTGTCACCATGATCGGTTTGTCAAAAGCTACAGAACTATGAAGCACACCTTGGAGTGGAGTGTCTGCCAGCAGGTTTAGCTGTGATCCACTAGGACGTATGTGACACATATTGTGATACACTCATATCACAATATGTGATATGAGTGTGTGTGTGGTTGGTGGCTGGTTTAAGCAGCCTCACCTGGCCTGAATTGGACTGATTGGCTGGTGAGGCTGCACACCTGTGTGTCCTAGTTCATCAAGGCCCTCATCACCCTGTGGCCATTTTTAATGGCTGTGGCAGTGTCATCTACTACACAATACTACTAGGAAAGTTAAGTGTGTGTGTGTGTGTGTGTGTGTGTGTGTGTGTGTGTGTGTGTGTGTGTGTGTGTGTGTGTGTGTGTGTGTGTGTGTGTGTGTGTGTGTGTGTGTGTGTGTGTGTGTGTGTGTGTGTGTGTGTGTGTGAGAGAGAGAGAGAGAGAGAGAGAGAGGAGAGAGAGAGAGAGAGAGAGAGAGAGAGAGAGAGAGAGAGAGAGAGAGAGAGAGAGAGAGAGAGAGAGAGAGAGAGAGAGAGAGAGAGAGAGAGAGAGAGAGAGAGAGAGAGAGAGAGAGAGAGAGAGTCAGGGTCGTAATTTTAATGGCTACTGGGGGAATGTATTAAAATATGCCCAAAACCCAAAAATCTTAAGTCAATAGTAACTGTCAGGGAGCTAGGGAACCGACAACAGATGACTGAGAGGAGAGGAGAGCCAAGGAGAGGAGAGGAGAGCCAAGGAGAGGAGAGGAGAGCAGATGACTGAAGAGCAGGGGAGAGGAGAGACTAGGAGAGGAGAGCAGGGGAGAGGAGAGACCAAGAGAGGAGAGCAGGGGAGAGACCAGGAGAGGAGAGGAGAGCAGTGGAGAGGACGGACCAGGAGAGGAGAGGAGAGCAGGGGAGAGGAGAGACCAGGAGAGACCAGGAGAGGAGAGGAGAGACCAGGAGAGGAGAGGAAAGCAGGGGAGAGGAGAGACCAGGAGAGGAGAGGAGAGGAGAGACCAGGAGAGGAGAGGAGAGACCAGGAGAGGAGAGACCAGGAAAGGAGAGACGAGGAGAGGAGAGACCAGGAGAGGAGAGGAGGGCAGGGGAGAGGAGATACCAGGAGAGGAGAGGAGGGCAGGGGAGAGGAGAAGAGAGAAGAATAGATGACTTGAGAGGAGAGTAGAAGAGAGCCAAGGAGAGGAGAACAGATGACTGGAGTGGAGAGGAGAGGAGAGAAAAACAGATGCCAGAAGAGCAGGGGAGAGGAGAGACCTGGAGAGGAGAGGGGAACAGAGGAAAGGAGAGGAGATAAAAGGAAAGGAGAGGAAACAGATGACAGAAGAGCAGGGGAGAGGAGAGACCTGGAGAGGAGAACAGATGACGGAAGAGCAGGGGAGAGGAGAGACCTGGAGAGGAGAGGAGAGGAGAACAGATGCCTGGGGAGCAAGAGAGAGGATGAGAGGCCAAGAGAGGAGAGGAGAACAGAGGAAAGGGGAGGAGAAGAGCTGACTGGAGAGGAGCATATAGGACCAGTGGGGGGGGGGGGGGGGGGGGGGGAGAGAGAGAGAGAGAGAGAGAGAGAGAGGAGAGAGAGAGGAGAGAGAGAGAGAGAGTAGAGAGAGAGAGAGAGAGAGAGAGATCTGAGGAAAGGGGAGGAGAAACAATGAGTGGAGAGCAGGGGAGAAGAGATGGCGGCAGGGGGGAGGAGAGAGAAATTAAAAGAGACACTTTGTCGGTGAGGAGCAAAGTGATAAACAATGCACCGATACAATTCATGATTGGTGACATTCATTCAATCGTACACCTGAAGCTATACAAAAGGGAGCTCGATTTTGAGCGAAGTATACGGGTATACGGTATGAGGGATGTCAGATGGAAGTGAGTGTGTCTGTGAAATATGTAGATTATCAGCCGAAGATCAGCTGTAGATCGTCACATTAAACATAAGTGCAGTTACTTTAAATATGTAAATAAAAACAACAATTTGGCCGCATATCTCGACCTGTCTTCATTTTACAATGCACATATTTATGTTCATATGATTATTGTTATAGTTATGTATATAAAGTTATGTATATATATATACTGTATATTTATAATTGTGAGCACATTTTTTAGTGTTTTGGAATTCCAGGAAATTACAATTTTCTGCAAGTCTGGGAGATTTGGTCCCTCCCAATGTTGACTCATCCCTCCATGGCTACAGCCTTTGTGTGTGTGTGTGTGTTGGTGGTGGGTGTGTGGGGGCGTGTGTGGCACGTGTGTGGTGTGGGTAACCCCCTCCCCCCCCTCTAAGGGGTGAGGTACTTCGACAGTCTGTCCTTGCCGTGTCTTCCCTGCTTTCTCCCTGCGTCCTCATCCTGTCGGCTGGGGAACAGACAGCTGCAGCTCTCACCTTCATCCTCCTCCTCCTCATCCTCACCTCAGTCTCTCACACGCCGCTCCTCTCTCTCTAATCACGGATGAACACGGATGACTAACTCGCCTCAAGCTCAGGGATAATCGTAGGATGCGATCTTCCCCGGTTTGGGGGTCAATAAATCACTAGCTTTCAATTCAAGCTTTCTCCTATAAGTCAATGTGTTATTATATACTTAACCTGAAACCCCCCCCCCCTCCCTCCCTACTTTTCCCTTGTTATCTTATCATATCTCTATCTAAGCTCAGAAACGTAACGTATTTTTTGGTAAATGGGTGTGTTTGGTACAGCCGGTGGGCCTAACTCTGTGTTGTTCTTCTCTCTCTGTCATGCAGTATAAAGGCCGGGTCAACCTGCATGTGTTTGAAGACTGGTGCGGCTCATCTATAACCCAGCTCAGGAAGAACTTGCACTTTCCTCTCTACCCACACGTGAGTTTTTTACCGGAGCACGCTGCCTTCATCCCAATGACCATGACAAGCTCAAAGAGAGAGCCCACCAGCACTTCATCTAACACACACACACACACACACACACACACACACACACACACACACACACACACACACACACACACACACACACACACACACACACACACACACACACACACACACACACACACACACACACACACACACACAGTGAAATTCGTTTTCTCTGCATTTAACCCATTCTGGTATTAGGAGCAGGGGGCAGCTATTGTACATACAGCTGCCCCCCCGGGGAGCAGTGTAGGGGGTCTGGTGCCTTGCTCAAGGGCACCTCAGCAGTGCCCCATGTGTTTCGGGGATTTGAACCGGCAACCTTCCGGTTCCCAAGCCCCAAGTCCCTACTGGCTGAGCTACTGCCGCCACGTTGCAATGTATTCCCTGGGGGACACTCAACCCCATAGGCCTCAACCAATCACATTATTGATCCAATATCAGCCCTCATCAGTAGAGAGCATACGTCCAAACCACACCCAAAAAGACCCCTGGATCCGGATTGTTCCGGAAAAACAGCTTCTTGGCCCATAAGTCATCGAATCAGCAAGTTTTGTCCAATTCAGACCACAACTTTTTTGAGTTGTCTTTTTTGAACGGACAAACAAACAGCAAGGGTGGAAACATAACCTCCGCCCCATCCTGGGTGGCGTGGAGGTGGATTCATAATTCATAAATACCTCTATACTATACCGTGAGACAGCTATAAACAACAACAACAACAAGAAAACAAGGTAGAAAACAATAGTTCATGTCATTTTTTTGTTCCATTCAGGGATGGCCCCATATATATATATATCTTCCACTTTCACAATCATTAAAATATAGTTTGGTAGATTAGACATGGATAAACACAAAAAACAATTATTATTACTGACAACAGAAAAGCCTTTGTTTCTATATTCGGTACCTGCAATGTTTAGCTAGTTTGCCTCTAAAAGTATCGCATCCTCCTGTTTAAGTTAAATATAAATAAGTCAAATGATATATATATATATATATATATATATATATATACATATGTATAAATATACTGTATATATACACAATAATAAACAATTTGTGCGCTCTCATGTTGACAACTTGTTTTGTGTTTTGTCTTCTTTACAGACGCGAACCACCGTGAAGAAGTTAGCCGTGGCTCCCAAGTGGAAGAACTACGGGCTGAGGATATTTGGCTTCCTTCACCCGTACAGAGACGGTAACCCCGAGCTCACGCTCGTAACAACACCTCAACCTCACACCTCACACCCGTAACAACACCCCAACGTCACACCTCACAGGCCGTAACAACACCCCAACCTCACACCCGTAACAACACCCTGACCTCACACCAGTAACAACACCCTGACCTCACACCAGTAACAACACCCCAACGTCACACCCGTAACAACCCCCTGACCTCACACCTCACACCCATAACAACACCCTGACCTCACACCTCACACCCGTAACAACACCCCAACCTCACATCCGTAACAACACCCTGACCTCACACCTCACACCCATAACAACACCCCAACCTCACACCCATAACAACACCCTGACCTCACACCTCACACCCGTAACAACACCCCAACCTCACACCTCACACCCGTAACAACACCCTGACCTCATACCCGTAACAACACCCTGACCTCACACCTCACACCTGTAACAACACCCTGACCTCATACCCGTAACAACACCCTGACCTCACACCTCACACCCGTAACAACACCCTGACCTCACACCCATAACAACACCCCAACCTCACACCCATAACAACACCCTGACCTCACACCCGTAACAACACCCCAACCTCACACCCATAACAACACCCTGACCTCACACCTCACACCCGTAACAACACCCTGACCTCACACCCATAACAACACCCTGACCTCACACCCGTAACAACACCCCAACCTCACACCCGTAACAACACCCCAACCTCACACCCGTAACAACACCCCAACCTCACACCTCACACCCATAACAACACCCTGACCTCACACCCATAACAACACCGCAACCTCACACCCGTAACAACACCCTGACCTCACACCTCACGGCCGTAACAACACCCCGACCTCACACCTCACGCCCATAATAGATTAGATCAGATTAGATTATCCTGTGCCGGTTCACACTTGGCATTAACATGTGGTTTTTAATCTCACAAACCACACGTTAATGCCAAGTGTGAACAGCTCCGATGTGGTTTTTATCCACATTGATATCCGATCTCTGACACCAGATTCGGAGTTGGTCACAAGAGGTCTAGACCACTTGGGACCACATGTTACCCAGATTACTTTTTGCAGTGCGAACGCAAATGTCCACATTAAGGACCACCCACTCAGCTGACGTCCTCCGTGTCAGCGGGTAGTAGTACTCCGACGGCCTTCCGTTAAACTCGGTAACAGGCGGTAACACCATCGCACCACCGCGCCGGAGACGGACTAAACAAGCAGCAGTTAGGAAGAAGAATCTCGTATCGCAACCCTGCCATTTAGGAATGATTATGATTATGTTTCAAGCTGAAATGCTGTAAGTGTTTATTTGCATACAGAGCGGGGAAGTGAGATCGAATCTTAAGTGGTCTTATCAGACCTGACCACATTCTTAATGCCTAAGAGTAAACGCACCTACTAACGCCGTCCACTTGCGATCAGATCTCTCAAGCCACCATGTGAACCAACCAAATGTTAATGGCAAGTGTGAACGGGGCCTGAGAGAGTTCCTCTTGCTCGCACGTCTGCGTGTGAACGGCAGAGGGTTTCGCACGATCCTCGGGCGGCGCCTGTAAGACGAGCCCCGGGTTGCCATCCCAACGGCGAGGCGGCCCCCCCCTCAAGTGAACAAGGAGTTTATATTGTCGTTCCTCCTCCAGGAAGTCGACTACAAAGCTCTGTTTACCTCTCGCTTCCTCACTCGGCAGACCCTCGGGAGACCAGCGGCTCCTCTTCAAGTGCCACGGATTGTTCGTCAAAAAAAAAATAATACAATGCCTTTGATGTCAGCCAAGTGTCACACACACACACACACACACACACACACACATGCGCGCGCACACACACACACACACACACACACACACACACACACACACACACACACACACACACACACACACACACACACTCAAACACACACAGACACTCTCACTCACTCACTCACTCACTCACTCACTCACTCACTCACTCACTCACACACACAGACACACACACGCACACACACACGCGCACACCGACGCCTCCACTCGCCCAATCTCACACTCTTGATCCGATCTTGATCCGCAGGAGACTTCCAGTTCTCCGTTTCGTCCGACGACAACTCTGAGTTCTGGCTGAGTCCCGATGAGAGCCCTCTCAACGCCCGGCTGCTGGTCTACGTGGGAAGGGTGAGCTCTCCTGGGTCCTCGTCCTGCTCCAGTACAACGTCACACACACACACACACACACACACACACACACACACACACCAACACAAACACAACAACACAAGGTTGTGACAGATTTTTACCAGGTTTGGATAATGTTCTGAAGCTAAACGCACTCCCGTGAATGACGATATATACCAATGCACATATTTATGCTTATATGATTATTTATATATAGTTGTACTAATATATGCCTTTACATATTAGACGTAGGAAACAATAATCAATCTATGCAGTATTATAATTAAACGTGCCAAATATATAGATCAAAACGAAATTAATTAACATCCTGGTGAATTGAGACGAGAAGGTTAGGCTGGAGCCTCCAGTCCCTGCTCAGGGGACGTCGTCTGAGCTCCTTGAAAGGTGAAGCTTACACCGTCAGGAGAGATGGATTGTTGTTTGTCCTCAGAAATCACCCACGCAAAAGCATAGCGTCCCATCCAACCCACCCAGCGCACCACCCACACATTCATTCACTCAGCAACCGATAAACTGCACCGCAGGCTTAAACGCCCACCAGAAGGCCACCATCGTGTGTGAGGGTGAACACCTCCTCTCCTTGAAGCATCATATCCTTGAAACACCGACCTTGTGACCGACCGCATTGGGTTCACGTCAATTCTCTCCGCCGCCCCTGTCTGCCACTGAAACATGGATCTGGTTAGCGGATGGAGGGGGAGGGGGGGGGGGGGGAGGAACTGAGTCGAGACAGATGGAGGCAACACCGCAAGAGGCACGGCCCCTCGCGGTCGGCCTCCGTCGGCCTCTTTTTCCCTTCTATATATTTTAAAGCTGTAGGTTTTTTGAGTGGGTCAAATCTAAATGCTGACCCATGTGACGATGGCCCCCTGATCAAAAAAAGTCAATTCCACTTGACTGGGAAGAGAATGCGTCGAAACTCTACACACTTTCGTGTGTAGGCGTCTCGACCTTGAGGAGGCGGGACAAGGGCAGACACATGGGAGATGGCAGAGGCTGCTTCCCTCAGACCCACAGCAGACCCATCAGTATTCTGGAGCGCTGGCAGACGTCCCCGCCAAGTTGGTATTAATTAGCGGCCTCTGAATATTGATGTGACATTTAAACTGAACGGCGACTAAGAAATATCATCTGGATAATGGCTGTGTGTGTGTGTGTGTGTGTGTGTTTGTGTGCGTGTGTGTGTCTGTGCGTGTGCATGTGTGTGTTTGTGTGTGTGTGTGTGTGCGTGTGCATGTGTGTGTGTTGGCCCGTGTTGTGTGTGTGCGTGTGTGCGTGTGTGTGTGTGTGTGTGTGTGTGTGTGTGTGTGTGTGTGTGTGTGTGTGTGTGTGTGTGTGTGTGTGCGTGTGTGCGTGTGTGTGTGTGTGTGTGTGTGTGCGTGTGTGTGTGTGTGTGTGTGTGTGCCACGTGAGTCTCATCCATGCTCCGCTCGGTTTGTGCTTCATCGATGCGGTCCGCCGGTCTCCTCTGCTAATAATCTTCTCCCTACGGGAGCACATCATCCATCTCTCTCCATGTGTATTTTCGGAAGCCGCGTCGAATAATAAATGACTTTTGTGACTTTTTTAACATTGGGAGCCGCAAAGTCGTACCCCTTCAAAGACCCAGGGGACGTGTTGCATGTATTGGTTGTTTTTTTCCCCGGCGGCGGCGTCTAGATTGGCCGTGTGCTGAGCCAGCGCTACAGCGAGATGTGCTGTCATCAGACTTTTAGGATGAGAGGATGAGGAGGAGGAGGAGGAGAACTGCTGCGTTTCCGTGGCGTTACCGCGGAGACCCCCGTCAGCGTTTCGTGACCGGGCTCTTTTGAATGCGTCACTCTGGATGTTTGTGAGAAGCGCTCGGTTTTTTGCCAACAGCACACCGTTGGGAGTGACACACACGTATGTTCATAAACACACACACACACACACACACACACACACACACACACACACACACACACACACACACACATGATCATAAACACACACACACACACACACACACGTATGTTCATAAACACACACACACACACAAACACACACACATGATCATAAACACACACACACACACACATACAGTATGTTCATAAACACACACACACACACACACACACACACGTATGTTCATAAACACACACACACACACACACACACACATACGGTATGTTCATAAACACACACACACACACACACACACACATACACACACACACACACACACACACATCATCAGTCATTAGCTTCCACCCAGCATGTATGCCCTCTCTGATCCCAGGGCTTCAGCTACAGTCCACGTACCTCTCCCCCCCCCGCTCACACAGTGCTGGGGTCTCCGTCTTGCGGACCACTGTCCCCTCCCCCCTGTGGACATTATACTTCTGGTGTTATGGGGGGGGGGGGGTGTGAGTGACTGTGTGTGTGTGTGTGTGAGTGACCGTGCATCAATCCACCGCTGCAGGATTTGAGTGTGCCTTGTCCGTCTCCAGCGGCCCGTGTGTTAATCGTATCCTCTCCATGGCGGAGGAGAGGAAGCCGAATTGTAATGATCCACGGGCCTGTACCGCCACCCCGGGATGAGGGATGGAGAGAGAGAGAGAGAGAGAGAGAGAGAGAGAGAGAGAGAGAGAGAGAGAGAGAGAGAGAGAGAGAGAGAGAGAGAGAGAGAGAGAGAGAGAGAGAGAGAGAGAGAGAGGAGAGAGAGAGAGAGAGAGAGAGAGAGAGAGAGAGGAGAGAGAGAGAGAGAGAGAGAGAGAGAGAGAGAGAGAGAAAGAAAAGAGAGTAGTATTAGAGAAATCGTGCTGAGCAAGAAAACACACGGAAAGCCTGTGTGTGTGTGTGTGTGTGTGTGTGTGTGTGTGTGTGTGTGTCACCATCACTCTATTTTAAAGTATTTATCTTATCGGACTCTATGTGTCTATCCGTCTGTCTGTCTATCACTCTGTGTATCTATTTATTTGTCTGTCTGTCTGTCTGTCTGCCTGGGAAGAGAGCGTGAGGAAAGACGAGATGAGGAATGGAGACGAGATGTGTGGCAGGGAGATGAGGGAGAAGTTGTGGGCTGTCTGGAGAAACCAGGTCTCTGCGTTACCTGATATACTCCAAACAGACAGGACAGACATCTGAACCAGGTGACATACGACAATCTGTCAGAGAGAGAGGCACAGACAGACAGACAGACAGACGGAGATGAAGACCCAAAGACAGCCAGAGGTGTGCTGTGCTTGTTGTCAGCTTCATTTTGTTTCATATTTCATCTTTTCTTCTAAGATTGTCATTCAAAGGGGACCTATAACCTTGTGTGTGTGTATGTGTGTGTGTGTGTGTGTGTGTGTGTGTGTGTGTGTGTGTGTGTGTGTGTGTGTGTGTGTGTGTGTGTGTGTGTGTGTGTGTGTGTGTGTGTGTGTGTGTGTGTGTGTGTGTGTGTGTGTGTGTGTGTGTGCGTGCGTGCGTGTGTGTGTGTTATTCTATGCTAATCAGGAAGCTCCAAAGCTCATCCGCATCTTTTTCTTTAACACCGACAAGGGAAAACTAAAAATGTATTATTAACTTTTAAAATGTATTATTACCATTAATGGGCTTTCCACAGATCATATTGAATATATTCACTATATATAGATACATATAAATATCTATATATATATACTGTACACATATATAAATAGATAGATACACACACATGCACAACACTCAAACAGTTTGACATACTATGGCTGTTCTGAGGTAGAGCATCATCTAGAACTAAAGTAACTCAATCTAAATCTGGAGGATTGAATCCTCTTTGTTGTCACACACACACACACACACACACACACACACACACACACACACACACACACACACACACACACACACACACACACACACACACACACACACACACACACACACACACACACACACACACACAGTGAAATGAGTTTCTCTGC
>CM051010.1:21601672-21609172 GCA_027704905.1 Muraenolepis orangiensis
CGCTGCAGTGTTGTTGTTTTTTGGTCCAAAAGTCAAATGACGGATGGAGCTGGGTAGTGTAGTCGGTTGGTGTAACCGGGTGATGTAACCAGGTGGTGTTGTCGGTTGGTGTAGCCAGTAGGTGTAATCCGGTGGTGTAACCCGGTCATGTAGCCGAGCGATGTAACCGGTTGGTGTAGCCGGGTGGTGTAGCCGAGCGATGTAACTGGTTGATGTAACCAGTTGGTGTAGCCGGGTGGTATAGCCGGGTGGTGAAGCCGCTTGGTGTAGCCGGTTGGTATAGCCGGGTGGTGTAGCCGGGTGGTGTAGCCGGGTGGTGTAGCCGCTTGGTATAGCCGGGTGGTGTAGCCGGGTGGTGTAGCCGGGTGGTATAGCCGGGTGGTGTAGCCGCTTGGTGTAGCCAGTTGGTATAGCCGGGTGGTGTAGCCAGGTGGTGTAGCCGCGTGGTATAGCCGCGTGGTATAGCCAGGTGGTATAGCCGGGTGGTGTAGCCGGGTGGTATAGCAGGGTGGTGTAGCCGCTTGGTGTAGCCAGTTGGAATAGCCGGGTGCTGTAGCCAGGTGGTGTAGCCGCGTGGTATAGCCGGGTGGTATAGCCGGGTGGTGTGGCCGCTTGGTGTAGCCGGGTGGTGTAGCCGGGTGGTGTAGCCGCTTGGTATAGCCGGGTGGTGTAGCCGGGTGGTGTAGCCGGGTGGTATAGCCGGGTGGTGTAGCCGGGTGGTATAGCCGGGTGGTGTAGCCGCTGGTATAGCGGGTGGTATAGCCGGGTGGTGTAGCCGGGTGGTGTAGCCGGGTGGTGTAGCCGGGTGGTGTAGCCGCTTGGTATAGCCGGGTGGTATAGCCGGGTGGTATAGCCGGGTGGTGTAGCCGCTTGGTATAGCCGGGTGGTGTAGCCGGGTGGTGTAGCCGGGTGGTGTAGCCGGGTGGTATAGCCGGGTGGTGTAGCCGGGTGGTATAGCCGGGTGGTATAGCCGGGTGGTGTAGCCGGGTGGTGTAGCCGGGTGGTGTAGGCCGGGTGGTGAATAAAAAGACACGATTATTCCCCGCCATTCCACGAAAACCCTCCGGTGAGTGAATTCAGTTCATTATTGCATTACACGAACTGCCGATCAGGCTCCATAACTAATAGAGAGCAGTGGTTTCATTGCCGTTTATTCAACGGGGGACACTTTATGTGGACAATAAATCATTCGCTTTTTCTCCAGTATCCAACCGGGAAGCTCATTACCAAAACATCCAGCGCATATATATAGCGCGCAACCAGGTTCAACATGGACTCTCATTATTCGGATTAGTATATACGCATACACAAACACTATACACACACACACACACACACACACGTGTGTCGCACATAAATACATTTTTATGTGAGCTGAAACGAGTCATATCTCGTTAGCTCACTACCGGGAGATAACAAAAGGATGAGACAAAGCTAAAGGAAGAGGAAGAGGAGGAAGAGGAGGAGGAGGGGGAGGGGGAGGAAGAGGAGGAAGAGGAGGAGGAGGAGGAGGGGGAGGAGGGGGAGGAAGAGGAGGAGGAGGGGGAGGAGGAGAAAGGTAGTTGAAAGGTTCGTTTTCTCTGCGTGCGAGAAGAACACAGACCCAAGATCCAAGCAGCGCACTAAGATGGCTGCAGGAACACCAGAACATGGGGAGAGCTCTGACAATGTGTGCAACGCCCCGGTATCAACCTGTGTGTGTGTGTGTGTGTGTGTGTGTGTGTGTGTGTGTGTGTGTGTGTGTGTGTGTGTGTGTGTGTGTGTGTGTGTGTGTGTTTGTGTGCGTGTGTGTGTGTGTGTGTGTGTGTGCCTGGGTGTGTGTGCCTGGGTGTGTGTGCCTGGGTGTGTGTTTCTGTGTGCGTATGTGCGTGCATGGGTGTGTGTGTGTGTGTGTGTGTTTAATTGCCTTCGCCATCAAAGATGGGGCGGAGGTTATGTTTTTTGGCCCATGTTTGTTTGTTTGTGTCTGTTGGTGGTTAGATTACTTACGGGCCAAGCAACAGTGAGATTTTAGCACGGATCCGGTTTGCATAGAAGCGCTATGGCCAACCGACCATGTCAATTGCAAAAAAACAGCTTGAATGTTTTCTAAGATCTATCGATGCGTCTCCAGCGTAGTTCGGTTAGAAACCAACGGGCTCACGCTCTTCCAGTTAGGGTTACTTATTGCTTACTGAGGTCACATGGGGCAGCTAGCGTTGCCATGGTTCTGTTCAACGGAAGCGAGGTGAGGTGAGTTTGACAAAGGAACAGACAGTTTGCTGAAGATCGGTTCATCGGGGTGCGATCGACAGTACAGCAGTACGTTTAGAAACATGTCTGAAAAGATTGAAAAAAACAAAAAACTGAATTGAAACAGATGAAGGTCCAAGCTGGTACTCCCACTCCCGTTGCTGTTGGTATGAAACACTCTTACTCTCCTCCCACTGATATCACTTCACACTCTGAATCATTAGGAAGCATTACATTGAGTCAGGAGGGACTGTGCTGTATGAAGTATAATTAATTTGTAAAAATACATCACTTCATGATGAGGCCTAAGGATAGATCAACCCCCTCCCTGTGGTGTCTTAGTGCCAGCGCTGATGGAGGTAGAAATAAATAGCCGGGTAGCACTAAAGCTAGGGAGATGGGGGACAGGGGGTGGATGTGGACGTGGACTCGCCGTCTGTAAAGACACGTAGGAGAGGTGCCAGCAGACGACGTGATTGGTTAGGATGTGCCATTTCTGATTGGTCGGGGTGAAAGTATAGGCTTGTTGTCGTAAATCTTGCTGAGGGAACTTGTGCTGCGCTAGCCTCAGACGTAAATAAGTCCAAGGAGGTGTTTGGAAATGATTTTCACGCAGAAATGTTTGTATATTGTTGATTTAGATTCAGGGTACTTTATTTATTCGAGAGGGAAATTGCTTCTGTCACAAGGGCTCTGCTCAAGAAAGAAACATAACAATAACACTAGAGAATAGAGAACAAATAAATACATTGTGAAAATAGAACAGTAAAGTAGCACTATAGTAGGAGTATATAGGAGTGTATTATATAGTACCTAGACATTCACCTGAAGGATTGTACTCCGTGTGTACAGTATCTGTGTATTGACAGCTTCAATGTCAAGTTGCTGTGAGGAAGGGGGGGGGGGGGAGATGGGAATATGGCTTTAATAAGTCTTTTGTCTTCTCACGCATCAACCAGCAGCCTGGACGTATGACGTCTGCTAATTAGCCGCTTCTTCACGCGAGCAAAACGTATGACCTGATCCACTGGCGGGCGGCGGTCTCTCATAATCACCGCTGCGTTCGAAGCGCCTCAACGTCTCCGCTGAGAAACATCACACAGCATCGACAATTAGCTTTTGTCTTGTCATGTTCCATATGCTCCCACGCACGCTAGGCTCTGACTCTTCTCTTGTTCATCGCGACGTGAGGCAGTCGGAGACTGGTGAGGCTCGTTCGGTGGCAGAACTGATTGGCTAACAGCAGACGACCGCAATACAATACCATTTAGAAGTCCCTTTATAAAGGACGCTGTTCTTTCCAGTCAATGTCGAGGGGTGCAAACTAAAGGACCGGCAAACGAGGAGAGGACCCAGCCAGGTGAAGCAGAGTGTGAGTCTGTGTCTGCTGGTACGTCTGTAACGTTCCACCAGAAGTCGATTTTCTGACTTGCCTCTGGCAGTGTTGCTCGAGACACCTGTGGGTGTGAGTGGTGAGGGGTATGAGGTATGATATACATACGTCACTCTATACTAAATATTCTACTCACGAGTTGTCTGGAACACGGAATTAATGAATGACACAAGATAGATCCTTGCATGATGATAAGGCTCCCCTCAAACCTCTGATTGGGTATTCACCAGCGCAGTGAGCTCTGCTGATTGGTTCACAGAGCCTCAAAATGAGGAGCTCTTGAAATTTTAGGGAGGATGTTCCTCCTTTTTCTCAATAGACGAGCTTCCACTGATGTGTGTGTATATATATATATACATGCATATGTGTGTATATATACGTATGTGTATATATATGTATGTATATAGTATATATATGTATGTATATAGTATGCATGGATGGTGCTATAGAGTCAGGGTATACCACCCCCGAGGCCTCTGGATAGAACTGATCCGGGCAAAACACTGCAACTGTTTTCTTTAACTTCAATTAGACACTTTATCCGTCCAGCATTCATCTCAAAGCACTTTGCATGTTACCATATGCGCCATAACAAGGAGCAGGCAGAGGTGAGGGGCATCTTGCCTACAGCTTAGGCTGTGGACTTTGTTAGGGTTCGAACCCAGAACCTTCCTACTAGGAGTTCAAGCACCTTAACCACTATAGGCTCTCCTCCTGCTCCCCTTTAGAAACATTGGAAACGCACTTAAACAATAACAAAGCATATAGGGATAACATAGTAGGTGTGGAGCAGTGGTTTATAGGATGGAAGGGTAGAACGAGACGTCTTGTTTTAAATCGTTATCGATAGCTGGATGGTTAGTTGTGGTTAAAAGTGGCTGAACTAATAGAGCTAATGTACTCTAAGGTTGTTTTCAGCCAGCACCCTTTTCACCAACATCAAACATGAGGAACAACATGTTAATTGATCATTAATAATGCATGTTATTTATAAATAGCATCACATGCTGTGAGTACCCATATGGGCTTATGGTTTGCTTATGATTGGTGTCATTCATTGGAAAGATTCATTACCAAACTCATTTGTTCATATTAAGATTGCATTAATTGTATTAAGGTTTGATAGAAATGTTCCGAATAACCGTTGCCATCCTTCAAAGCACCCCTAGGGGCAGGTAAACCCCGGGTTTGAGTAGCACTGCAGTAATGGACTCCACACCAAGTGTGCACATGTGTCTAAATGTCACATGTCGACATGTCAGAGTGATCTTTCCGAGCCTGAAGGGCCTGAAGGGCTCTTTCTGTCTTACCTTGTACCTTGGATTTTTTTTAAATGGGGGGAGGATAATCTGAATATAAAACCTGCAGTAGTGAAACAAGAGCTAATAATCTAATGGGGCGAATAAATTACTTTTTATCTTTAAAGGCAGAAAATTGAGGCTTCAGCCGGGGGGTTAGCTTATGAAGCATTCATTTTCCATTTAGATTGCCGCATAATTAAGATGTCTTGCTTTTCAATGTCCAGTGGCCCAAAGATCTCCGAAAATGTTGAGCTAAAGTCATTCTTGAAGTGGTGTTAGTTATTAAAAAGAGTATTTTCAAGGCAAGTGGGGTACTGCGGAACACTGTTAGATCATATAATTTCATTGTCTGAGGGTAGCTTGAAAACACACACACACACACACACACACCACACACACCACACACACACACACACACCTACATGTTGGAATCATTCTGGCATTTGAGTATACATGTTTTTCTTGCAAATATTCGACAACACAAATAATCGTCTTTATTGACAACCTCTCTCTCTCTCTCTCTCTCTCTCCTCTCTCTCTCTCTCTATCTCTCTCTCTCTCTCTCATCCTCTCTCTCTCTCTCTCTCTCTCTCTCTCTCTCTCTCTCTCTCTCTCTCTCTCCTCTCTCTCTCTCTCTCTCTCTTCCTCTCTCTCTCTCTCTTCCTCTCTCTCTCACTGTCTTCCCTTCACACAAATGCTCAGATGCACAACCTCACGGGTCATCTAGGTTCAACCAATTTCAATGAAGTGCCGTCTTGTGTTCTCAGGTGAATTGTTTAATGACCAAACCAATCTGCTTCATTCACTTTATGTCTCTCCTCCTCTCTCTCTCTCTCTCTCTCTCTCTCTCTCTCTCTCTCTCTCTCTCTCTCTCTCTCTCTCTCTCTCTCTCTCTCTCTCTTTCTCTTTCTGTCATAGCATTAATCTGTCTCGACCGCTCTATCTACCGTCACTTTTTTGCATATTTTGCTCCCACTGTGTGTGTGTGTGTGTGTGTGTGTGTGTCTGCCTGTGTGTATGTGTCTGCCTGTGTGTGTGTGTGTCTGCCTGTGTGTGTGTGTGTGTGTGTGTGTGTGTGTGTGTGTGTCTGCCTGTGTGTGTCTGCCTGTGTGTGTGTGTGTGTGTGTGTGTGGCGTCCCTCGCCCCCGGCCAGTATAAAATATTGATAACCTTTGGTGGTCTACGTGCTCTATGTGTTCTTCCAACCACGAGGGAAGCTTAGATCATTAAGCAGAGGCCATTTCAGGAGATATTTTCCTCCTCCGTCAACCCTCCCCCTCCCTCCCTCCCTCCCCCTCCCTCCCTCCCTCCCTCCCTCCTCCCTGCCTCCCTCCCTGCCTCCCTGCCTCTCTTTCTGTGGCTGTCTCCTCCTCTCTCTCGGTGTTGATACGATGACAAGCGATTAATTTCTTTTCAGCGCGTCCCTGACAGCCGGGGTTTTGGCCCGGTTGTGACGGCGTGAGAGACGCCTGGGGCTTCGACAATGCGAGAAGAAGAAGAAGAAGAAGAAGAAGACTGTCTCTCTGGCGACGAGGAAAACAAGATGTGTCTTGTTATTGTCAACGGTCTCCTGTGAAGCCAGGAGGAGAAGAAAAAAACTGATTTCCATTTCCATCATCGCAGATCTGTCCTCCCAAAAAAGATCAGTCAGACTGACCAGGAGCAGCTCTCGACAGTCAGTCCAGAGTGATGTTTGGTTCCTGTCCAATTGAACCAAAATACACCCAAATATACCCAAACACACCCACACTCCGTCAGACATCCTGCCAGATAATGACCCCTAATGGTTGGACCAAACATGTGACATTCATTAAAATATGACGTTTTTCTGATGGCAGACAAACTGAAATCTGAGTTTATATTTGTTTCGACCAATCATGATGCTTGGAGGCGGGGATCTGTCATCCTTCCTAATTGACCTCCTAACAGCGCACACAAGCTTGGCAAGCAGTAGTGAACTGCAAAATGTGTGCAAACTGGCCACTGTAGAAAAAACGCTTTATTCAAATCCCCTTCTGAATGCGTCACCCACTTTGGGCCGATGAGAATATCTCGGTAACCAAGCAGGAAGAATCCGTGACTCCGCCCCCTTTATCAGTTTCTGGTTTCCGGCCCAGGCTCTGCCCCGCCTCCTGCCAGAAGAAGTTATTTTTCTAAATGGTAGGACTGCCGGATCCGAGATGAGACATTACCTGACTCCAGGAGGGGTAAACTAATTACTATTCCTATCATTTATCTTATATTACATCCCCGCAACTCCTCCCTTTTCCCCATTTCGGCTATTACATTTTTTTCTTTAATTTTTATCTTTTCCATCAATTAACGCAATAATACACTGAAAAGAAATTAAGAAAAATAGCAACTGTGGCTAACTGTATTCCTCCCTCACGCCCTAAAACTTGGTTGTCACTCTAAACTCTCTCCTATTAAATAGTAAGCGAGAGAGCGGTATGCGGTAGTATGACATACATGCATTCAAACATACATAAATACACCCGTGTAGGGGTCTGGTGCCTTGCTCAAGGGCACCTCGGCAGTGCTCAGGTGTTTCGGGGACTTGAACTTGCGACCTTA
>CM051010.1:21619172-21624172 GCA_027704905.1 Muraenolepis orangiensis
ACACACACACACGCACGCGCATGCATGTATGTATGCGTGGACACACACACGCACGCACACACGCGCGTGCGCGTGGATACATGCACACATGCCTGCACAGATACACACACACACACATGCACACACGCGTGCATGCCTGCATACATACACACACACAGACACACACATGTATGCGTGGACACACACACACGTGTGGATACATGCACACATGCATGCACACACACACATATATACACATGCACTATGAAGGTTAATATGCTGCAAAAAGCAAAAAACTTGTAGACGTCATGTGAGAACTCAAGTACATGTACTTGAATGTTTCCATTTTCACACATTTCCCTTACGTAATTCCCTTGCATAATGCACACACACACACACATGCACACACACACACACATGCATACTGGCACGCCCTTTTAGCATTCATCTGTCTTTCCTTTTCGAAGCGGGGTGCAACATGTCCTCTTGCACACAGGCAGCAGAGTGCCGGCGTTGGGCAAACAGAAGAGTAAGAGGAATAACTCACACTGGTGTGTGAATCAGGCAATGAGAGCGCGTGAATAGGAAGACACTGTAAGCAACTGGAAAGTGATGCAAAGCCATTGGCTGTTTCACAAGATGCCAGGCTGTGTTAAACGCAATTATCATGTGTTTTTTATGTTCATGGGCTGAGGGTTGCCCCTTATCGGGCGTGAATCACACATTCTTCACAAAGAACGCGTTTGTGCACACATCATCCGTATATACCGTCCACGCCCCGGGACACGGCAGACACATTATACATCGCTCACTTAAATAAAAACCTCACTGTGTTCGTGAATGCAGATCCCGTGGCGTGAACAAAGGTTAAACGCATTTAGTGGTGAAAGAAAAAGTGTCGTCCTGTTTGGCGGGAGTAATCACACAATTATAATCACAATTTGAGTTTCTTTGTTGAGCCAAACAAAAACTAAGTATATATTTGCCAGCCCAAAATCCTTAGGTGTTTCGTTTTTGTTGGGTTTAAAGGCACTCCAGTGACACCATTATGACCGTTCTGATTTCTCTTCTTTAGGGAAACACACAGGTGGAACACCTCAGGGGAGATTGTTGGGCGCCACGCGATTGCTATGTTTTGTCAGCCTCTTCTGTCAAAATACTTTTGGGAACGCGGCGCCTTGCTGTGAGCCATTATGTTAAAGTGTATATTCAAGACATCTGAGTCCACACCACATTTGATGTTGATGTTTCTAAACCTAATATTTTATTTCACTTCTAATGGCGTACATTTGTAGCGCATCATATTTAGACGGGGGAAAATTGTTTCACCATGGGTAATTTGTTGCACAATGCAATGCAATACAAAACCATTCAATGCACTACAATTACAATACCTTGTAAACATACACACTTGGCTATTTCCTCAACACCACTGCTCCTACCGCCGCCTGTCACATGTACCTGTGTATCTGTTTATCTGTTGTGGTTTTCATCCAGCTTAAAGGCAATGCCTCCTACTCGTACCACTGTGTCATGTTTCTATGTGTCTCACTCTGTTGATTGTTTTTGCTGTAAAGGGAGTTTACCTTATGGGAATGCCAAGATGAACTGAACCTAACTGAACTAAGACGCTCCGCGATAGTACACGATGATTGCACCAATTATAATCACCTTATTCGTGCCCATGGGGCGCAATATATCTCTGATTTGGTGCACTGCCGCTGCTGGCGATACCCAACCAAGTGTTAGAGAGATTTAAATATTCAGATACCACCTGTGGTGTAAGTCTTTTGCTTGAATCTGGGGAAGGATTCGGTGGAGGACCGTATCAATATTTCACGTCATTCAGAATTCAGAATAATTCATTGCATTTCATGTTTTTTGGCTTTTCAAGGGAACTGAAAGTGCTCTCCCTATTTAAGATAGTGATGCTTTTAAAATGTGGCCAAGTGTGTACATATTACGTAGCAGAGTATTTTATGTTTTGGAAATGATACCCAAACTCTCTCTCTCTCTCTCTCTCTCTCTCTCTCTCTCTCTCTCTCTCTCTCTCTCTCTCTCTCTCTCTCTCTCTCTCTCTCTCTCTCCTATCTCTCTCTCCCCCTCTCTCTCTCTCCCCCTCTCTCTCTCTCTCTCCCTCTCCCTCTCCCAGCCTCATCTCGTCCAGGCGATATTACTTTGAGGTTCTCCACAAGCAGGACGATCGAGGCTCAGATCACGTGGAAGTTGGGGTGAGTGGCAACCTCTTTGTTTGGTCCGTCCGTCTCTCTCTCTCTCTCTCTCTCTCTCTCTCTCTCTCTCTCTCTCTCTCTCTCTCTCTCTCTCTCTCTCTCTCTCTCTCTCATCTCTCTCTCTCTCTCTCTCTCTCTGGGGCTTTCTCCTTCTATAACACACTTGTTATGTTGTGCTAGACGCTTTTAAACATCAGAGGCATCAGAGTTTAGGTTACTTACCTTTTCAACCTTTCCTGTGTGTGTGTGTGCGTGCGTGCGTGCGTGCGTGCGTGCGTGCGTGTGTGCGTGCGTGCGCGCGTGCGTGCATGTGTGCACGTGTATTGGGGTTTGTGTGTGTGTGTGTGTGTGTGTTTAATATGAAGTGGAGAGAACAGGTCATGGTGGAGACCTCTGGTGATGACATCACCGAGTGAGCGCGGCAGCTGTTTTTGTCGCTTGTCACGATCAAAGTGTCTCCATTCAAACCTCCATCACTCCATCTCTCCCTATTTTGTCGGGCCGGGTTCGTGGCTGTTGTGGTTGCCAAGCAACCGTTTTAGTCCTGTATATATCCCCTTCTGCCCCATCGGCTCTAGTACCGCTGCGTCCGCACCAAACCGCACATGTTTCCCTTTGAACAGATGTTGGACTAAGTGCTTCCCTGGAACCTGCTCAAGTAGCAGGCAAAAACCCCTGGTGGAGAATCTTTCATTTAGCAGCAGACGCTTTTATCCTATGCATACAATACAAGCATGTACTACTACACATTAAGAGTCCCTTTCTGTTATGGCAAAGGCATTGCTTACTCATTGCCGTGTGTCTGTGTCTAATTGTGTGTGTGTGTGTGTGTGTGTGTGTGTGTGTGTGTGTGTGTGTCTAATTGTGTGTGTTGTTTGTGGGCCGTAACAACCAAAAAAAAAAATGGGAAGATGACATGTCCATCTCTGCGATGCCAGCTTCTGGGAACAAACCTGTTCAGTGCTTTCGCAATTTCTTCATCTACGAATCTACAATTCAATGCAATACAAAAATAACACACAGACAAAACAGGCTTCAATACCTCCATGCCATATGTTCTCACCGCTGACCCATAGACACCTTCTAGACCCCATGCCCACACGGTTAGGTCCACCGGTCCAGGCGTTCTGGGAGAGCCTCACCCACACCAGGGGCTTGGTCTCCGGGCCGCACCGTCCCACTATCCCAGAAGCTCTGCTGACTTAGTTATGGACTCTAATCAAACACAGAACACATATTACATGAAAATGTGCCTCTTAATTAGCCTGCAAGCTAACAACACCACTCCCACGCACTCATGGCATACACAGATTCACACTCTGACCCCCATGGCACACAAAGAGGCACAAAAACACACTTATTCTTACTCAATCTCTACTTTTTTGTTCCTTATTTTCTTCTCATCCTCCATTAAAGTCCCCATAATTATTGATTATTGGTTATTCAAATTATTATTGGTTATTCAAATTATTATTATTATTATTATTATTATTATTATTATTATTATTATTATTATTATTATCGGTCCAGTTCGTTCAATGAGCTGTCCAGCCTCTGTTTGAGAATGTGTGCACGTGTGTTTGACTATTTGTTTGTCGATCAGTCAGTCAGATCAATTTGTCTGTTCGTCTGTCTGTCTGCTTGTTAATTATAATTAGTGTCAGGGAAGGGGGCGGACCCGTCGGTCTCTACCGATTGGCCAGGGACAATCCCCCCCCCCCCCCCCCCCTCGGAAATAGTTTAGAGCGGAGGCAATGTCAGACTGAAGACAGAAATGGAGTGTGACGAGTTGACAATTGTGTCTGATATCTCAGACTGGTCTGATCAGATTGTGTTGAGATTGTGTGAGATGTGAGTTGGCTTACTCACTTCAATTTCAGAGGTCTATTATTAAATACATCTGCTCTGACATTTTCCTACTGTTTACGTTGCTGGTACATTTTCGGCGCGTGAATTTCCTCTGCTCTGCCACTGACAGTGTTTGTCCCTGCCTTTTCCATTCGGTGTATGTGTGTGAGTGCACGGTGTGTGTGTGTGGTGGTGTGTGTGTGTGTGTGTGTGTGGTGTGTGTGTGTGGGTGTGTGGGTGTGTGTGTGGGTGTGTGTGGTGGGTGTGGGGGGGGGGGGGGGGGCAGACCCCCGCCCGCGGTGCTGGAAAACAACCGTATTTCCATGTCGAAGATGGCGACAGGCTGTGGTGAAAGAGCTCATTGTCTCGGTCTGAGGAGGCGGCTGCATGGCGCTACACTCTCCATCTGACAGTGTTTGCCTTCAAATGACCTCTCTTCTTATATCCAGTCAGGGTTGGGTTGTTCATTAATAATAAATGCATGCATGCATGGACGATTCGACAGCTGTATTAGTAGGAGCAGCTTTGAGTTGGATTTGTAAGTCTGTTTTGCGTGTGTGTGTGTGTGTGTGTGTGTGTGTGTGTGTGTGTGTGTGTGTGTGTATGTGTCTGCATGTCTGTTCTTGCCCGTTATCATTCACCTGGTCCTTTCTGATGGGCGGTGGTAGAGAAACATTTGCCTTTGACGAGCGGTGCTGTGACAGAACATAGGAGGGGCTCCCTGTGTTAACCATGGTGTGGCGCGATGGAGGGGAAGCTGTGAGAGTGAAAAGTGAGTGCCGAGAAAGTCACTCTTTAATTAGCTGGGCTGCGCGTTTGTGCAGCCGAGGTCTGGGATTGAAAAGGCTGTTTTTAATGGGCCTGCTTTATCACTCTCGTGTGGCTACCTTTCAATCTGCCCCCAATTAGTCCACGCACACACAGACACACACAATTCAACTT
>CM051010.1:21629172-21641672 GCA_027704905.1 Muraenolepis orangiensis
AGTAGTATGAAGTAGTATAAAGACTCTTTATTGCCAAGTAAGCTTGAACATACAGGGAATTTGTCTTGGTGTTTGGTGCATTAACATTAACAACAATATCACACAAGTAAGAGTAAATAACAAATGTTCAAATGTCAAGAACAAATACATAAAAACTAAATTAGAATAAATTACAATAGAATATAAATGGCTTGTGATGGCTGATCACACTTGCACCTGGTAGGGAACTAAGTGCCCTTAAAAAGCTTCTCCTTACCTTCCTCCCCGTCTCCTGTCTTCTCCGTCTCTCCCAGTGGCGTCCGTTCCTCCCTGGTTTGAAGTATGAGGTCATCGACTCGGCCCACATCTCCATGTACACAGGTAAGAACTGGTGGCCCCCGAACGTTCACCCAACATCATGTTCACTCTTCTTCTTTCAATCTTTTAACGTGTCTCTCCCCCCCCCCCCCCCCCTCCTCTCCCCCCTCTCCCCCCTCTGGCTTTAAAAAAACAACAAATCAATATGCCTCAGGCAATTAAAACATCTCACGGTCAAAGAGCCTCAGCAGATGAATATTTTTTTTTTTTCCGGTTCCACTTGAACGACCACAATCACAAAACAGAATCAGCAGCTAAATAAACAGTTCAATAATTTACATATTAATTAATAAAATAACATTAAGAGCTGTCACACGGACCACAATGTGTTGGCCTTGGCAAAGCATGTTCCCCCGAACCGACGTGCCAAATAACACTTGCAGTATTCATGTGCTCATGTGTGATCCCATGTGTTTGCGCTTGTGAGAGTTGAAAGTGTGTCGCCCCTTTCATTCCACCAAAATACCAACTGCTAATTAAGAACATTTTTGAAAAATAAAAACAAAAACCAGAGCCTCTTCATCTCCATGTTAATTACAAAACTGCTGAAGAAGAAAAGTGTCAAAGAGATCCAACAGAAAAACCTCGCAGATGTTCCCCCAATGAAGTTAACGAGGAGAAATAAGCACTCCTCCGTGTCTCCACGAGACGGTTAGACTGTTAGACTGTTAGACTGTTAGACGGTTAGACGGTTAGACTGTTAGACTGTTAGACGGTTAGACGGTTAGACGGTTAGACGGTTAGACTGTTAGACTGTTAGACTGTTAGACTGTTAGACTGTTAGACGGTTAGACTGTTAGACTGTTAGACTGTTAGACGGTTAGACGGTTAGACGGTTAGACGGTTAGACGGTTAGACGGTTAGACTGTTAGACTGTTAGACTGTTAGACGGTTAGACGGTTAGACGGTTAGACTGTTAGACTGTTAGACGGTTAGACTGTTAGACTGTTAGACGGTTAGACTGTTAGACTGTTAGACTGTTAGACGGTTAGACGGTTACCAAATCGTTTGAGAAGGATCTGAATGGGACCGCAGAGCTGGTAGTAACTGAGGTCAGCTATTTGGCTGGAAAAACATTCCTCGTCGGCCCTCTCTCTCTCTCTCTCTCTCTCTCTCTCTCTCTCTCTCTCTCTCTCTCTCTCTCTCTCTCTCTCTCTCTCTCTCTCTCTCTCTCTCTCTCTCTCTCTCTCTCTCTCTCTCTCTGGTCTTTAAGGTGTGAATTCATGACAGCAAAGCACTGAGGAAACTCGGGGACGTTGACAGTTAGTTTTCCCTCCAATGTTTGGATGACACAAACAACGCTGCGATCTGATTGGACGGGGTTTTGGCGCTTCCAGAGGTCTTCCAGAGGTCAAAGAAAAAGAAATTGAACTTTGAACGTAGCGGGAAAGGTGGAAAGTCGGAGCTACGCCCGGGCTAGCGCTGAGTAGCTAGGTGGGGCTTCGACGTTCTAATTTATCCTACATCTGTGCCGGTGTAAAACTGCACCACCCGCCTGAGTTAGTGCAACGTGAATGGAGTCGTCGCTGTTTAAATCTCACTGACTAATTAAGTTGTGTTTTATTGTGTTTCGGGCCGTATGAAGTAACACTTAACGCTAGTCCCCGGGGTTCAACCCACAGGGAAAAGCCAAGCGGTGAACGTCTATAGCCGACTCCTGCTTCCAGCGCTGTTCTCGTACCGCTGTTAAAAACCAAGGAATCACACGGTTTGTTATTCCGTGCAAACAGATGGGTGGTAAATGGACACACAGGAACCGAGTATTCCTCTACCCAGTAAACACACACACACACACACACACACACACACACACACACTCCCACTCCCCCTCCCTCACGGTTACCCTCTCCAGAGTATGAAATCCATGCTGACTCTTAATTATGAAAGATTTTTCATCTGGCGTGTCATTAATCATCCTGCCCTCCCGCCCCTTTTATCGATCCTCAGGTCATGTGACCGTCCTGTCGCTATTATTCCGTTATTTTCTTCTTTGCAAAAATTCTCACAGCAGCATCATTTTAGTTTTTCCTCTCTATTTGTAGTTTTGTTCCATTTATCTTTTTTTCCTCTTCTGTGGTCAATTAAAAGCTAATTAATAACGTGGTTCATTTCCTCTGGTGTCCACAGACTGTCTAATTGCCTGTCACTCTAGGTGTCACTGTTCTGTACCTAAAGGGGCCACGGCTCTCTCTCTCTCTCTCTCTCCTCTGGGCGTCCACAAGCAGAGACTCTCATCCTCACTTACTGATCCTCTCTCTCTCTCTCTCTCTCTCTCTCTCTCTCTCTCTCTCTCTCTCTCTCTCTGTGTCTCTCTCTGTGTCTGTGTCTCTTTTTCTCTCTCTCTCTCTCTCTCTCTCTCTCTCTCTCTCTCTCTCTCTCTCTCTCTCTCTCTCTCTCTCTCTCTCTCTCTCTCTCTCTCTCTCTCTCTCTCTCTCTGTGTCTCTCTCTGTGTCTCTGTGTCTCTCTCTGTGTCTCTGTGTCTCTTTTTCTCTCTCTCTCTCTCTCTCTCTCTCTCTCTCTCTCTCTCTCTCTCTCTCTCTCTCTCTCTCTCTCTCTCTCTCTCTCTCTCTCTCTCTCTCTCTCTCTCTCTCTCTCTCTCTCTCTCTCTCTCTCTCCCAGATGAAGCTAGTCTGAAGATGAACAGCGTGGACCACATCCCACAGACCTTGGCCAGCCACCCCCCTCCCCCCCCCGCGGACCCCCAGGCTCCCCCGGGTCAGGGGCCCAGCTGGGGCCGGGGCCGGCCGCAGCACGCCTCAGACATGCTCAAGCCCGATCCCAGAGACACCTTCTACAGAAGTAAACACTCACACACACACACACACACACACACACACGTGTTTATTGCTCCCTCCCGCGATGCAGGAAACCGGAAATGGTTGAGCTCTGCTCGAGATAATGGAACAAAAACAATGGAATACATTAAAGTAAATAATAGAAAAGCACAAAAAGTATGCAAAGGCAGTGGATAAAATAGCAAAAAAGGATGTTTATGTGCAAAAAAAAAGTTGTGACACAATGTGTTGCATAGGCTATTAAAAATATAGAAAGACATTTGCATATGTGCAAAAACACGTGTGACGAAATTGCGACATGAATGTGCATGCGTCTGCTCCTCTGACACCTGACATTTCCCATGTGTGTCTTCTCTGTGTGACTTGTCATTCCTAACTATTCGTCTGTGTGTGTGTCTGTCTCTCATTCTGCCTGTCTGACGTGTCTGTCTGCTCCTCTGTGTCTCACCCCATTGTCTGGCTTCGTCTGGGCTCGGTCTTCCTCAGTCGCCCCTTTGTTCCTCGTGGTTGTCGGCGCAGCGTGGTTCAACGGATACAAAGCAAAGCGAGTGTGACAACAATTTCAAGAAACTTGTGAACTTGAGGTTCTTCATTTGGTTTACAACAACAGTTCCGACAGTTCCCCGGAAAATATTTCCCGACGCAACTTAGCAGGGAACTTCTCTCGTAGCGACGCTCCGATCAGGGTTTTTGGGGCCTATCACAATCAGAATCAGAATCTGCCGATACCATCTATTGTGTAGTATTTTATTACTATTAAGAGCAACATAAATATTAACTATAACTATTCTGAAATGCATTGCAGACATAAAATTAACATTTTGAAGAAACTAAAACCAATATAACAGCCTATGCTTGGCTAAAGAGCAGTTTTGGCCTTCCTGTGACCTAAAAAGCTAAATGTGCTCAACACTGAACTGTTTCAAAGCATAATAACCCATTATAGGCTTTATAAGGCGATACAAATCAACCAATAGAAGGAATAAAAAAATACATTTCAATAGAAGGAACAAAACACAGGGCCTTTCTAAATGAAGGCCTACTTCAGATGTAGACATAAAACGCCCCCCCACGATCTGTCTGAAATTGCATAAATAATTCATCAAATAATTTGCAGCGCACCGAGAAAAGTTTATTTTTTGGCGTCATCTGATCGGCTCTTCTGATCGGCTGTATTTGAGAGCTCCGATCAATCGGTTCATAGTGAATATGGGCCGATAATGATGGGCGGCCGATCGATCGGAGCATCCTAAGTCTCGCGTTGAGCCCCCCGCGTGCTGAACAGATCCAAGGTGCTCGTCCAAAACTGAAACGCATGCAAGTAAACGTCACCTATGCAGAAAACTCGTGGTGTACAAAACCGGTACAAAACCAACGCTAATCGCAGTTTGCACCATGTTAGTAGTTGTTGGCTCGTGCCTACAAATCATTTGAGATTTATATACAGGAACTTTATGAGAACTTTCAAGCTTTATTATTTTAATTACAAAAAAAACACACATATCAAATATATTCATAGCTTTTAAATCAGGCATCTCCTGTGACCCCCATATGCATATATCAGGTGATCCCACAGGGGGGCCTGCCAACACCACATGTTGGGCAACCCTGCTCTACGGTAACACATGTGACATCACCAGGTCCTATGCTATGCCGTGTCTCATTGGTAATGGTAATGGATGCTTTTATATAGAGCTTTTATCCAAAGCACTTTACAAGTCATGCCTCACATTCACACATTCACATTCACACACCCATTCAACCACCCACGGCGGAGTCAGCGGTCAAGGAGACAGCCAGCACGTCAGGAGCAGTTAGGGTCAGGGGGTCTTGCTCAGGGACACCTCGACAGTTTTTGCTAGGAGGAGCCGGGGGATCGAACCAGCAACCTTCCGGTTGGTGAGACGACCGCTCGACCTCCTGAGCTATACTGCCACCATATTCGCCATGATTGCCCATATCTCTCCTCCTCCTCCGCTGCAGCTCCTCTGATCCACCCGTCCAGGCTGAAGAACGTCCTCCCAGCGTGTCTCTACTCCCCCACCTACGTGGTCAAAGACTTCCCCATCGCCCGCTACCAGGGCCTGCAGTTTGTAAGTATCAGCATCAGCACCATCAGCACCATCACCATCAGCATCAGCATCTTCTCCTGGCAGGAGATGCTGCTCGGTGTGGGAGCGTGTATGTGTGTGTTTGTGTGTGTGTGTGTGTGTGTGTGTGTGTGTGTGTGTGTGTGTGAGCGCGTGCGCGCATTTGTGTTTGTGTGTGTGTGTGTGTGTGTGTGTGTGTGTGTGTGTGTGTGTGTGTGTGTAAGTGGATGCGCATACGTTCATAAATGGGCGTGTGATTAAATGGGGCCACTCCTGCGAACAGAACCCCTCTGAGGGTCATTAGAAGTAGTGGTTAATTACTGCGATGGTGTTCCAACTACTTGCTAAAAACAGCACATTACATCCCCTGCACATTGTTCACGTGATTTAGACTGAACACCAAGCCACTTTAATTAACGTCACCGGAGTGAGGGCTGGGAGGGAAGAGGCTGCCCTCTGCAGGACGACACGTGTTACTGCAGCTGCAAGCTGGACACATTTTTATGGGGATTAGGGTAATGGAGCCGCAGTTGCGGAGATACTTAAACACCAGGGAGAAATACTTAAAGGGAAGCGTTAAATGCCTTACACGAATCATCGACGTAATACGTTATGTAAGACATTCATTAAACCCTGAATTTGTCTTTTTAGTTTTTTTGGGGTGTTTTCAAACTGTTGCATTTTCAGCTGTGCTTTTTTTCCTATCAGAAGTCTGTAATCGATTGTGTTGTGTCTCGTGCGCAGGTGTATCTGTCCTTCGTCTACCCCAACGACTTCACCCGCCTCACCCACATGGAGAGGGAGAACAAGTGCTTCTACCGGGAGTCTCCCATATACTTGGAAAAGTGAGGACATAGAGCGGATAATGCACATTACTCTGGCGTGTCTGAAGAGGGTGTCCGGTGATTCATGATTCATGTGACAGCTCTCCGAGCGTCTGAACCGCCGTAGCTTCTTAATATCCGCTTATTTCTGTGTGTGTGTGTGTGTGTGTGTGTGTGTGTGTGTGCTGCTTCATGTCGTGTAGGTTTGGTTTCTACAAGTACATGAAGATGGATGAAGAGGAGGATGACAGGCCGTTCTTCTTTCCCAACCCAGACGGTAGCTACTAATTAATGGGTGCACGTACACACACACACACACACACACACACACACACACACACACACACATTGACACACACACACACCTGCACACACATGGACACACACACACACACACACCTGCACACACACACACACCTGCACACACATGGATACACACACACCTGCACACACCTGGACACACACACACCCACCCACCTGCACACACCTAGACACACACACACACACACACACACCCACCTGCACACACATGGACACACACACACCTGCACACACATGGACACACACCCAGCAGCACACACATGGGCACACACACACACACACCTACACATGCACACACACACACACACACACACCCCCAGTCTCATCGTTGTTGTCTTGCCTTCAGACTTCCTGGAAGAAGAGGAAATGGTCGACCCCGAAGACGAAGCAGAGATCGTCGGCACCCAGCCTCCGAAGAGAGCCCCTCACCCCAGACACACCGGCCACACCTCCAGACCCTCCCGCCAGCGATCAGTATCACACGCCACTACTGCCACCAGGAGGAAGGACAGAGAGGAGGAGGTGGAGGAGGAAGAGGTGGAGGAGGAGGAGGAAGTGGAGGAGATGAAGGTGGTGGTGGGAGGGGAGGAGGCAGAGGAGGGGGAGGAGGAGGTAGGGGTGGTTAACAGCATACCAGGGGTCGGTAGAGAGAGGGGAATACAGCACCCCCAGAGGGACAGACAGACGGAGAAGGCGGTGGAAGGGGACTGGGGGAGGGACCGCGCCAGGGAAGGCAGGACCCCGGGGGTCCGGGGCAGCAAGGACGAGGACGAGGAGGAGCGCGAGCTGGACGGTCTGCACTCGCCGGAGCACAGGGTCAAGGGTCGATCGCTGAACTGGCTCCAGACCGGTGGCTCTGAGCGGAGCCTTAGGCCTCAGGCCGAGGGAGGAAACGGAGGTGGAGTCGGTGAGGCGCCCGCCAAAATAAGCAAGGCGTCCATCCTGTTCCCGCAGAAGACCTCGGCTCTGTCCGCCCTCGCAAGCCGAGCCAAGAGGGTCCTCGGCAACTCCGCCCACGGCAACGCGGGCCGTCCCCGCGGCGACAACAAGCTCCCTGGCAACAAGCCAGAGAAGCGGGACGAGAACAAGATCTACATCACGCGGCCGCGGCCGGCCAAGGACAGGGAGGCGCAGAGGGAGAGGCGGGAGGAGAAGGGCTTGCGGCGGCCCAGGGAGGTGTTCCCGGGAGTCTTCCTCTACCAGAACGGGAAGACCACCAGGCTGGTCAACCTGGGCCCGAGGGCCCGGACGGGTGCAGGACCAGCGAGGACACGGGAGAGGGTGAGCGCCCCCCAGCTGTGGCCTAGGGCCTTCACCAAAGACGGTAAAACCTCTCCGCGTAACGCCACGGCCAACAGACACAGGGCGGCACCAAGAGCTGCTGCCAGCAGGACGGCGGCGGCGGCGAAACCTCCGGGTCGGAGTAAACGGAGAGGGGGGCACCAAGGGAGGACCACGCCGAAACCGGAGGCTGCCGTTCCTGCCGCCGTGCCTCTGAGCAAGGCGGCCTCTCCGGCCCCGCTGTTGCGTCACCACGACTCGCCCCCTCCTCCCCCTCCGTACGCCCCTCCCCGGAGGTTCAACGCCACCGATCCGGGGACGACCCGAGTCACCTCGTACCTCCGGACCTCGGAGATCACAGAGTCCCAGCGGCCTGAGCCGGACGCCGACCTCTCGGAGGCGGACCGCGACCCCGAGTCCCGGAACCCTCCAACCGGAGCCGGAGTCGGAACCGGAGGCCGAGCCGGAGGCGGAGGAGGGCGGCGTGTCGGACTACAGCTACGAGGAGGTGGAGGCCCGGCCGGGCTGGGCGGAGGAGAGCATCAACTGGCAGCGGACCTTCTCCGTCAACCCCATGGACTTTGAGCTGCTGCGCTCCGACTGGAACGACCTCCGCTGCAACGTGTCGGGGAACCTGCAGCTGGCGGAGAGCGAGGTGGTGGACGTGCTGGCGCAGTACATGGAGAAGCTCAACGAACGGAACGGAGGGTGAGAGAGAGAGAGAGAGAGAGAGAGAGAGCGAGAGAGAGAGAGAGAGAGAGAGAGAGAGAGAGAGAGACGGGTGTGGTGGCGAAATAGAGGCGCCACCGCTTCCCAACTGTGTCAAATTGAACCCGTCGTAGTGTGGAACCACAAGTCATTACCCTCTGAACATATTGGTCACAGCAGAACCGGCCCAGGTTAGGGGCACCGCGTTTGCTAAATATGGTTTTCTGCGGCGGTGCTTAGCAGCCCCTGCAATGCTATTAAACCAAAGTAGCTTTCCTATCGCTTCTCCGCTCTGCTTCACCCCCTTTATCGCTCCTGTGAAAATTCCACTGTATCGCATACATGATGAGTGGCAGCAGTTGGGCACTGGCAGGGGTTGGCTTCCAACACAACATGAAAGCTTAATGTCTGTGAATCTAGTGCAGAGTGGGGGGGGGGGGGTTGATGCAGAGAGAAAAAGCTTAGGTTTTCTCTCTTCTTTTCCCTTGAAGAAGGAAGAAAACTGTTTCTCTTCCCTCTTGGGAATATTTATTAAAGGCAGACTTGTTGTTGTTGGGGTGAAAGGTACGGTGTGTGTGAGTAACACGTAGTACATAGTATAGTATATAATATAGCCTATCATAGGTAGTATATACTGTTGTTTATAGTGTATAGTATAGCATATCATAAGTAGTATATAGTGTCGTTTATAGTATATAGTATAGCATATCATAAGTAGTATATAGTGTCGTTTATAGTATATAGTATAGCATATCATAAGTAGTATATAGTGTCGTTTATAGTATATAGTATAGCATATCATAAGTAGTATATAGTGTTGTTTATAGTATATAGTATAGCATATCATAGGTAGTATATAGTGTTGTTTATAGTATATAGTATAGCATATCATAGTATAGTATTGTTGTAGGACATTCATACTGCGGGAGTGAATGGGGAGTTAGCATTCCATTGAACATTGTAAAAAACTTGAATCTTGAGTCTTTGTGCCATTTCGGTCAGATATCAGAGCAGAGTCAAGTTTATATTTTTCTAACCTTCCTGCTCTCTATTCTCGGTCCCATCCCGCGACCCCACCCATCGGCCGGCGTCGTGTCCAGGATCTACACCCTGCTGCGCATCATCAACGTGGAGAAGCGGCGGGACTCGGCCCGGGGGAACCGCTACCTGGTGGAGCTGGAGCTGATGGAGCGCGGCCGCAGCGTGGTGCGCCTCTCCGAGTACATCTACCTGCTTCTGCACCGCAGCCGGCTGGGCGACGAGAGCCCCGAGAGCCCCGAGAGCCCCGAGAACACGGAGGGGGGGGCGGCGCCCGCCTCTGGCCCCGCCCCAGCCCCGCCCCCTTCTTCCTCCGCCGCCGCCGCCGCCGCCATGGCAGCCGCCATGGCGGCCATCGCCGCCGCCTCCAGCCTCGACACGCCTCCGCCCGCCCCGCCGCCGACCTCCACCGGGGGCCCTGCGCTGCCGCCACGACGGCCCGCCCCCACCGCCTGGAGCACGGCGTACGCCAAGCCCCTGCTGTGCCAGCCTGTCATGCTGGAGTGGAGGAAGGACGTCATGGTGCACTTCGTGGTGCCGGGTGAGACGGCGCTCAAAAAACGATGATGAATAGTTTGATCGCCGCCGGATTTAGTGCAGCTGCTCACGTTTTAGTGGTAGGCGTCGTGTCACCAAATAATGGTGCAGGAGTGTGCAGAATGTATAAATAAAATAAAAATGGTCTCCACAGGGAACTGAAGGCTGGAAGGGCTGTTTTATATATAAGGAGAGGAAAGAAGGGGGAACCAGAGGCTAAGCAGGCACTTCACGCTTGACTTTGACTTTGAGGGGAGGGGAGGGGTGGTGGTCCCCCCCCCCCCCCCCCCTCCAAGGAGGTTTAGCTCCCCCTGGAACTGAAGTGATATGCTCTTATCTTGTCAAACGGAAACTTACTTAGCCGCCTAGTTTTCGCCTTCCCCCTGATGATGGCTCCAAATGAAACCGGTTTGTCATTCATCCCGTAATAAGCCACCGGGGTTCTGCTAAAAAATAAACCCAGTGTAAGAACCCTCTTCTGCATCCGTAGTACAGTTTGTACTTGAACGAGCGGTCATCATTTATTCACCGCATGGGTCTGTTGGGGGCCGCCATCCCAGCAGCGCTGTTTATCATCCACATCATGCTTGGTTGTTGTGTATTGTACTTAAAGTACTGCCCTTCAGGGACATGAAGACGTATTGTACTCCTGAACCTCGTCAGAATTATGCAGAATTACTTTGAACGTCCTACTGTGTTCTACTACTGAGAGACCGCAGTTCACAGGAAGGAATGGAATTATACCGAGAGGGGATTTTATACTCTCTTTATGTTCCGGTGATGTGTCCTGATTGTGTCACATTACCGTGGCCGAATAACTTATGACTGACCTTCGGAATTGTATTACTCTTCTGCCGTGAATGGGACCAGCTCTCCTCCGAGCCACGGGGTTACGAACGTACAAATATGTGAGATGCGGCGACGTTGTGATTAAACCCAGCGTCCCAGATCTAGAGAGATAGATATAGACACTGTGGCTGTTCATATCGCGGCAACCACATAAATATGATATATCGAGCCGCTGCCGTTTTATGCTCTTAACTCCCTGAGTGATTTAATAGGAGAGGTGAGAGATTATTCTATATCTGCTCGACTCCGCTCGAACCCGACCGTAACTCAGATTTATTCAACCCTGAATTAATATTGATAAAGGGTTTCGGTTTTCACCACTCCTTCCCCTGTTCCCCCCCCCCACAGTGAAGAACCAGGCACGCTGGGTGCAGCAGTTCATCTCGGACATGGAGAACCTCCATCGGCAGACCAAGGACGACAACTTCAGCGTGGTCATCGTGGACTTTGAGAGCGAGGACATGGACGTGGAGAAGGCTCTCAGGGAGAGCAGCGTGCCCAGGTATGAACCCCCGCAGACACGCACACCACACAGAGGTTAAGACTGTCAGGGTAAGGGTAATGGATGCTTTTATATAGTGCTTTTATCCAAAGCGCTTTACAAGTCATGCCTCACATTCACCCATTCATACACACATTCAACCACCGACGGTGGAGTCAGCCATGCAAGGAGACAGCCAGCACTCAGGAGCAGTTAGGGTTGGGGTGTTTGGCTCAGGGACACCTCGACAGTTTTTGCTAGGAGGAGCCAGGGGATCGAACCAGCAACCTTCCGGTTGTGAGGCAACCGCTCTACCTCCTGAGCTATACATCTTACGTTGCGTTTTTTTTAGCAGACTACACTTTTATCGTACAAGTGAGGCTGAGAACAATCTAAGCATATACTGAAACTGAATCATTTTTATTTAGCTTTATTAGTGGTAGTGCAAAACCGTTAATCTGTTAAGCCCCAAGACCTTTTTCTGGGGGGGGGGTAATCCTCGCCTTAAAACGACATGCCCGAGTCAACCAAGAATAGAGCTACATCTGTCAGGTTTGCATACATGAGGTTGGTATCCATAGGTACCAACTATCCCGTTTCAGACTAAACTACAAATATATTAGGAATGTGCCTTAACAGGTTAAAGTACATCCAAGTTCTTTCTAATTCCCGTGGGGATTTCCGACAGTTCCATAACAATGGTAGAGCTCAGCTGAATGTGTTCTGTAGTCGAGGGCTCGGGAGAGCTCCACTCACTTCCACTCACTTCCTCAGGCTGCTGTAGGGGAAGACGTCTTGTGAGTGTGAGTGTGTGAGTGTGTGTGTATGTGTGTGTGCGTGTGCATGACCAGAGTTGTGCGGCCTGTGTTTTCCCCACAGATACGAGTACCTGAGGAGGGAAGGGAACTTCGAGAGGTCGGCCGGACTGCAGATTGGAGTGGATACCATCGAGGTGAGGAAACACTCTCTTAGATTACAGCATCGTGGTGGAGGTGGGGGGGGGGGGGGGGCAGGTTCCTGGAAACCCAACCGGCAGCACATTGACGCCTGACTACAAGGAAGAGAAACTGGACACAACACAAACTTTTAACTGAACGCAGACTTTTAACACACACACACACACACACACACACACACACACACACATACCCACACTTTCTGCATTACACATAACACAAATTTAATGCACTTTAATACAAACACACACACACACACACAC
>CM051010.1:21666672-21671672 GCA_027704905.1 Muraenolepis orangiensis
CGACAGGTCTGGTTAGAGATGGTTTACTGCTAGGTGTCTCGGGACACTCCCTGGTACATCCCCTCCAACACACCCCGTCATGTGCCCATTCTCTCTCTCTCTCTCTCTCTCTCTCTCTCTCTCTCTCTCTCTCTCTCTCTCTCTCTCTCTCTCTCTCTCTCTCTCTCTCTCTCTCTCTCTCTGACACATAGACACACACACACACACACACACACACACACACACACACACACACACACACACACACACACACACACACACACACACACAGATGTGCCTTTATTGTCATTGCACAAGTACGAAATTGTGTAGCAATCCTCATGGTCACACACACACACACACACACACACAGCACACACACGCACACACACACACACACACACACACACACACACACACACACACACACACACACTCTGGACTGGACCGCACATTAAGATTGTGTGTGTGTGTGTGTGTGTGTGTGCTGTGTTCTTCCCCCTGTGTGTGTGTATGGTCAGGTGGAAGTGTCCTCTATCAAAACAATGCCATGTCAGTGATTGGGTGGTCTTGGGTGGATTTACTGCCAGTCTGTCTTCCCCCACCCGCCCCTCCCCCAACCCCCACCACATCCCTGACACATATGCCCCATCCATGACATTGATTTCCTGATTGACAGGGTATTGTACCAGCTTCTGCTTCCCCCATCCCCCCCCAACTCCCATCACTCTGCATTTCAGCCAAGCATGCCACTGACTCAAGGCCCACCTCCTCCCATGTGATCCCCCCTGACCCCCCTCCCCCCATGTGATCCCCCCTGACCCCCTCCCCCCATGTGATCCCCCCTGACCCCCATTCCCCCTGACCCCCCCCCACCACGGTGCTCTTCTTTATGTGTGAAGAGGGGACAGAACTTGTTGGTATTGTGGTTGACAATGTGGCTGTAAACTGGTGGGGTCAGCCCCGCTCATCAGTGGGGGACAAAGGGGAACGCAGCGAGGCCAGGGGGCCCTCTGGCTCAGCGCCGGGCCCCTGGTGTAAATCTCTGCAGCAGTTTGTGTCGTCGACTCGTGGGGGTCTGTATGTCTGTCTGTCTGTCTGTCTGTCTGTCTGTCTGTCTGTGGGGTTTTTTTCCCAGTGACCGCCCTGTTCAGCTATGCCAGACGTTGGAAGGTGTTCGATGCAGCTTTGTGTTCGGGCTGATATTCAAATAAAGGTGTTTGTATGGGGGGGGCTTTGGCGCTTTGGTGGTTGTATGGTAAAGGAGGATGAGAAGACAGAACCCTAGGTTAACCACCATCTACAGCATGTGCAGTATATTCTGTATTAAGACACACACGCATGCTAACGTACACACATGCACACACACACACACATGCACACACACGTACACACACACACACACACACACACACACACACACACACACACACACACACACACACACACACACACACACACACACACACACACCCAAACACACACACACACACACACACACACACACACACACAAACACAAACACACACGCACACAGCCCTACATTCCTTTTGTTGTTGTTGCTTTTAATAGCTCGCCCAATCCTGAAACACATTTTCACTTTCTTCCCAAGCGGCCAGAGAATGTTAATGCCCAAGCAAGCTGGATTTCCCAACCAGGGAAATCAAAGGGCTAATCTGGACGCTGTTCTTTAAAAGGTCGGCTTTTAGAACGTGAGAAACTCTGCGATTGTGTACATTCTAAGTCTCTGCTGTTTTTTTCTAAATGAAAGGCCCAAGACTGGCCAAAACTAGCCAATATTCAGGTTTTTGCAAAGATATACTTCAGATGTACTTATGTACTTACGGTATATGCTTACTGAAATTAGATATATTTATATATATACACAATACGTGTAGTAGAAATGGACATTGTGGACGGTGGAGGTAGGCATTATTGACAGTATACTACGGCTACAGCTACAGTATTTCCACTAGCCCTACCTCACCTCGCTAACTCCAGGGATGAATGGAGATGGGTCTGAAGCCTGCACTCTCTTAGGTCTGAAGCCTGCACTCTCTTAGGTCTGAAGCCTGCACTCTCTTGGCCCTCTATGGTGCCTGATTGCTTTGAATCTAATGGTACTGCTGGAACCAGTTAATTAAAGTCTGGCCTAATAATAGTTTGTGTGAATGAAAGAAAGAAAGAAAGTGAAAGCAGTAGAGGGAAGAGGAAGGAACGGATGTACATTTGCGTTTCATGTAAGTCTATGAATGTTAAGTTAAGTTTCTATTTGTACACAGTAAAACAGTGACATCAGGGTAAAATGTGACCGAGGAGAGAGGGAGAGAAGAGGGGGATGGAGAGAAAGAGAGGGAGGAGAGAGAGAGAGAGAGAGAGGAGGGGGGGGGGGGAGGGGGGAGAGAGGAAGAGAGTTTTATATCTTCCAATACGAGTAAGACTCAGATCTGTTTACCCTCTTTCTTTACTTAAAACTAAACCACCCAAAACACACACACACACGCACACACACACACACACGCACGCACACACACACACACACACACACACACACACACACACACACACACACACACACACACACACACACACACACGCACACGCACACCGGAAGGGAGTGTATGCCACCAGAGGTTTGTCAGTGGGCTTACAGGAATGTTTGTGAAGAGAAAGAGGTGTTTGAAAGTGGGAGAAATGTTTATTTGTGCCAATAGCTCTGCATAAAGCTTCTCATTCAGAGTTCTGATCACCGCCGGTGAAGCCTCTTCTAGAAAACCTTGCAGCTCCCCGGTACAGCCCATAATATTATCCACCCAGGCAGCGCACAGGCCTGTTTCCTAATGAACGCAACACAAGAGCATGTGTGTGTAGAAGGGCGGGTTCTCTGAGAGAGTGTGTGTGCTTGTGTGTGTGTGTGTGTGTGTGTGTGTGTGTGTGTGTGTGTGTGTGGTGTGTGTGTGTGTGTGGTGTGTGTGTGTGTGTGTGTGTGTGTGTGTGTGTGTGTGTGTGTGTGTGTGTGTGTGTGTGTGGGAGCTGAGATTACATGCCAGGCTTATTTTGGTGTGAAAAGTCTTCAAAGTCTACCGGGACGTGGAAAGTACAGTTTAGCGTTTAGTTTAGCGGCTCAATGACTGTGTTGTGCACCGGCTTGAACGAAGGAGCTCTCTGTTCACACACACACACACACACACACACACACACACACACACACACACACACACACACACACACACACACACACACACACACACACACACAACATATATAACATATTCACATTCATCTTCTGTGATTCTGAATAAATTCCAAAAATCGATTTGTTATTTTTGGTTAGGTTAGCCTTTGGTTGTTGTACATTTTTGCTCAGTTGATAATTTGATATAACTTTAAAATATAAAAACTACATAACCTTATGTACACACTGTACTCTGCTTCCTTGGCTGGGAATCATTTTTATACAATCGACTTTTAATCTAATTGTGACCCCGAGAAATGAAATGTAAATCTAATAGCTAGATACCCCAAAGAGTCACACCCCTAGTTAGCGATAATTCCTTTCTTATGGCTATCAAACCAAAACAATTTTAAGAAACAAGCTTCTTCACAAAGCCTGGCGTTCTATACGCTCCACAACACTTCACTCATACACATCTGAAAACCCACATTAAAACGCAAACTATCACCCAATCCATTCTTGATTGATTGAAACAAAACAAACCAAGCAGAGAACCAACCAAGCAGAGAACCAACCAAGCAGAGAACCAACCAAGCTGAGGCACGGAGTTCCAATGTTTTTATGTGTCGAGGACCTCACTTCCTCGCCGTGTTTTGGGAACGATGACATCATCCCAATCATAAAAGCGGGTTGAGTCACGAGAGGGTGGAATAGGCCGCTTTGGTTTGTGGTTAGATGTTTACGTTTGTGTGCGTCTGTGGTGTGTGTGTGTGTGTGTGTGTGTGTGTTTGCGCGCGTGTGTGTGTGTGTGTGTGTGTGTGTGTGTGTTGTGTGTGTGTGTGTGTGTGTGTGTTGCGTGCGTGTGTGTGTGTGTGTGTGTGTGTGTGTGTGTATGCGTACGTGATCCTTTCATTTTGATCATTAGGGGGGTAAAAAGCACCAAAAAGCCCCTCCAACTGTACATTAAGTCAGGGGTAGCTTGTTAAAAAATCCGGCGGTGGACGTCTGGTGAGTGGAGCTACGGAGACGCAGGGCGCAGTAGTGTGAGACCAGGAGACCTCAAATACCCTAGTTAGCCTGGAATGTGTCTTACACAGCGTGAAGAAAATGAGAGAGACGCGCACACACACACACACGCACACAGACAGACAGAGACAGACAGACAGACAGACAGAGAGGGAGACAGACAGACAGAGAGGGAGTAGAGAAGCAGGCAGGCAGCAGGCAGAACGTGGAGGAAGCTGACGTCATGGTTAGGATTAAAAGCATATGGCGGCAGATATCAAGAGATGATACAGAAACACACCCAGTCACCATCCCCACCCTACTGTTCCTTTAACCCTTCACGGTGGTGCATGCCTGTGTGTGTGTGTGTGCGTGTGTGTGTGTGCGTGTGTGTCCTTACACATTTACAGCATGCTACGACTATTCTATACAAAGCTTTATACTAACTTAATACATTAGACATAAAGTATAGAATTATTATATATTAATTATTATAATGTTGTTCTGCGCCATATTGCCTGGCCTGAAGATCTAAAAACCAAATGTAAAATAAGAATATAATGTAGTATAATCTAATGAGAATAAGGTCATTTTGAAGTGCTTCACTCATCATTTTAAGCAGTGTGAAAAATAACTGTGTTCTGTGTGTGTGTGTGTCTATATTTTATACAATGTCTGTATGTCTCTATCTTGTCAGTCTAATGTCTAAGTTATCAGAAATGAAATGAAAATGATGAAATACAAATCATATATGGTCCAAAGAGGAACTAGGTGGAGCTGGGTGGGGGCCTGGCCCTCCCCACCGGGACGGGGGACGTGATGTTCTGACCCCACGACCCCA
>CM051010.1:21681672-21686672 GCA_027704905.1 Muraenolepis orangiensis
GTGGTGTGGGCTGTGGGGTGTGGGGGTGATTTCCTCCTCCAGATGAACCCAACACTCTGCTGGATTGTTGGCAGTGCACAAGGCCCCCCGTTCATGGGAGCCCCGGGTACCGCTCGTTAAAGGGGGCATTAAGGAACACCGAGGCCAACAGGCGTCCTCTTTATCCCTTATCCTCACGGCCTCAGTGCCCTCTTTGTACCGGTTTGGGGTTCTGCGGTACCAGCTGGGCCCGGGGCCTGGTCTGGGCCAGGGGAGCCCGTATCCCTCACAGCCCCCCCAGCATACACATGTGAGCCGCGAACTGGACTCACTGGACACACCTCTCTCAGACTATCCACACACGTACATGTGTAGGTGCACGTCACACGTGCGCCGCCGTCTAAACACACACGCACGCACGAACATGTCCGTGTGTGTGTGTGTGTGTTGCGATGTGATCTTTGTTTTTATGTACATCTTTTGTTCAAGGTTGCAGAGCTCGGCTTCATTTCATTTGACCTTGACCTGAGCTCAGAATGTGTATACATAACGATCACGTTCACAGCCGTGTTTAAAGGTAAGCACGAGATCTGCACGCCAGATGAAGAATGTTACGTAACACCACAACACGTTGCGAGGGATCTCTTGAAGGCCTCGGTAGGACAGTACGGACGCCTGGGAAGCAGTGAGCTCCTTCTAACCCTCTACTGCAGCTGAGAGGATCCAGGATGAGACCTCGGTGAACCCCAGGAAATGAAAACCAGCCTGTGGTCCCTGTGGACGGACCAGGAGCACCCAGATTGAAAAAAGTTGCCCCCTTATGATCCGATTATAGCGCAGTGACGTCCTTCTGAAACCAGAGCAGGCTTTCTCTCTCGCAATTCAACCCTTTGAGGCCTTTCTTGGAGACATTATTATAACGTCTTTATATCTGTGTTGATGTTAGGCCTGTCCTCTGAGCTCCGCTAAGCTTTCCCAACGATGGGCCCAACAAACACATACTGTCTCGACATCACAACATGATTTGGACCAAAGCAAACACAAACAAATAAAGCTGGACCCCCCCCCCCCCCCCCCCCCCACGTACATCTTTGGAAGAAACTTCTGACTTCCCATCCAGCAGAGTCTTGGAGCTCAGCTGAGCCCCGGGCGGGACCTAACGACGGGATGGGAAGCCCAGGCGGAGCTCCTCTCTGGGTGTAGTTCCTGGGAGACCCCCCCCCGGAGACCATGGCACTGCTTGGGAAAAAGACAAAGGGGGCTCTTCAGCTTTAAGTGGGGTCCCCCCCCCACACCCTAACTACCCCCACCCCCACTACCACCACCACCAGCCCCTTAAGTACTCCAAGCTCTGTCTTGTCTTACACGCACACACACACACACACACACACACACACACACACACACACACACACACACACACACAGACGCACACACGCCACACAATGCTTCGTACATATCCTTGGAGTAAATCCAGTCAGAAATACACCCAGGGGGTAATCGTGCTGAATGTGAGTCACGTGATCGCCCACCACCAAACTTGCCCTCTAACCCTGTCTCTCTCTCTCGCTGTCTGTCTCTCTCTCTCTCTTCCTCTTTATTACTATCAGTCCCCCTTGCTCTCTCTGTCCAACTTTCACTCTCTTTCTTTCTCATCTCTCTCCCTCTCTCTCTCTCTCCATGTCCCTCTCTCTCTCTCTTTCTTCACCTCTCTCTTACCCACGCTCTTTACACCTCTCACCAAACTTGCCCTCTAACTCTCTCTCTCTCTCTCTCTCTCTCTCTCTCTCTCTCTCTCTCTCTCTCTCTCTCTCTCTCTCTCTCTCTCTCTCTCTCTCTGTCTCTGTCTCTGTCTCTGTCTCTGTCTCTGTCTCTCTCTCCCACTCCCTCCTTTGTTCCTCCACAACTCTTCTCTGAAGTCAGTCTCCTTTCCTTTTGCACCCTCGGTCACGTGAAAGGATTCTATCCACATCCTCTCTTAGTCTCTTATCTGACCTGTCTGTTTATGTGAGTGTGTTTATGTGTGTGTGTGTGTGTGTGTGTGTGTGTGTGTGTGTGTGTGTGTGTGTGTGTGTGTGTGTGTGTGTGTGTGTGTGTGTGTGTGTGTGTGTGTGTGTGTGTGTGTGTGTGTGTGTGTGTGTGTGTGTGTGTGTGTGTGCGCTCGCCCCTTTAAATCAATGACTAGGTTTTCCTCTCTCTGGGTCTCTCAGATGCATGGCTAAACCAGTGTTTCTGACAGCATGCCGTTTCCTGTACACTATCTCCACACACCAGTGTGTTTTCTATAAAGATACTAACCCAAGCCCATTCACATCCCCCACTTACAAGACTATGTTAACATGTCAGCTGGCTGAAGGATTGCGCCTCTCTGATCTCGGTTCAGATTCAGGTTACTGAATCCACCCTAAGGGGAAAATTGTTACATTTGCATAGCTCAGAATTTACAGGATTTTAAGAAGGCTTTTCATAAAACTGGACTTTCTATGCAGTAGAAAGGATTAACAAAACATACAATTGGTGCAACATGACCAGAGGACAACGATTGAAACAACTGCCCTAGAGAACTGGTGCTACATGACCAGAGGACAACAGTTGGAACAACAGCCCTAGAGAACTGGTGCTACATGACCACAGAACAACAGTTGGAACAACAGCCCTAGAGAACTGGTGCTACATGACCAGAGAACAACAGTTGGAACAGACAAACATTTCTGCAACACAATACAATTGCAGAAAAAATGTTTGTGTGCGTAAATAAATGGAATGTGCGTATAGAAATATACATGCAAGGTATGCACATACACATGAAATATACATAAGTGTCACTTGGTGATTGGAGGCTGTCAATAGATGAGCAGCTGAGGGGTCATCAGAGGGTGGGGTCGGACTAATAACCCCTCCAGTGTCTACAGATGAAGGGCTGTTTAGGCTGGCTGCTGTGCTCGCCCGGTAATTACTCTGCTAAGGAGATGCACCACCTCAGCTGTGAGAGACAGGGGGGTGGCGGTTAGGAGGAAATCCAACTCTAGGCCCTACTTCCCTCGCTCCTCCCCCCGTCTCTCTCCCCCTCTCCCTCCCTTTCTTCTCTCTCTCTCTCACTCTCTCTCTTTCGCCCCCCTCGGTCTCTCTCTCTCTCTCTCTCTCTCTCTCTCTCTCTCTCTCTCTCTCTCTCTCTCTCTCTCTCTCTCTCTCTCTCTCTCTCTCTCTCTCTCACCCTCTCTTTTTCTCTCTCTCCCCTCTCCCTCTCTCTCTCTCTCCCCCCTCTCCCTCCTTTCTCTCTATTCAAACAAATTCAAAAAAGCTGTTTTGGCATGCCACATACACACATGCCAATAATGCCTCCATGCCTCCCCTCTCTCTCTCTCTCTCTCTCTCCCCTCTCTCTCTCTCTCTCTCTCTCTCTCCCTCTTTTTCTCTCTCTCCCCACCCTCTCCCTCCATTCTCTCTATTCAATCAAATTCAAAAGAGCTGCTTTAGCATGTGCACCCCATACACACATGTAATAATGCCTCCTTCTCTCCCTCTCTCTCCCTCTCTCTCCCCTCTCTCCCCCCCAGGTGACCTGGTGTCCCGGGCCATGCACCACATGCAGCGGCTCAGCGCGGTGCGTCCCGGCATGAGCCCGGCCCGCCACGCCCGGCCCCAGCAGTCGGTGTCCTGGTCGCCCGACGCCCTTCACACACTCTACTACTTCCTGCGCTGCCCACAGATGGAGTCCATGGAGAACCCCAACCTGGACCCGCCCCGCATGGCCCTGAGCAAAGAGAGGTGGGTCGCCGGAACGCCTCGGGGTCCGTTAGCTCCGCCCCATCCAAGATGGGAGGAGCTAATGTCTTCGTCTGTTTTTCCTGTCAGCAAGATAACTAACTCAACAGGTTATCTACGGAATTGGGCAAATCTTGGTGGTTAGTTATTATTGATAACTTATATATATATATATATATATATATATATATATATATATATATATATATATATACTATCTATACTTTATATTCATATATTTATATATTTATATATTTATATATATATATAACTATATATATACTTATATATATTACCATGCACTTTACTGCAACATTTGCACTCTGGTTAGATGCCAACTTATTTTCGCTGTACTGTACTTACCGTACTTACCGTACTGTGCAATGGCAATACATTTGAATCTAATGTAATCTAATGTTATGGGCCAAGAAACAGTTTTAGATTCGATTTTAGACACCTTAACACCTTAATGACTTAACTGGCCCCAATAGCATTAATAGGAGGTGCGAGTTAAACATATAGCCATTAGCCAATTATTAGGACTATTAGGACATTTACCGTTGATGTGGGGAGCCAAAAGCATTATTAGTTTAGCAAAACAAGTTGTGGTTTTATATGAACAGCATTTGGCAAAGAGAGAGGTGTGAGTTTAGTCACGTTAACAGTACTCATTTGATCAGTTGTTGAAGTTCGTACTGATCATGTCTGGCAATGATTGAATCGCAATTACCGCCTGTGTTTTTTAAGCCATATGGCAGACTTCCAGCCATTTTGAATACACAAGAGTTCGCCGCAAACTATCGGGCCTGATCACACGTTACTCTTATCATGCTATGTGTCTCGTGATTGGTCGAAGCGTCTCGTGGTTCCCAGCTCCGCCCCATGGCAAATGACAGAGGGGTGTCATCCAGGTGTCGCCCCCTGCGCTGAATTGCAGCGCGGAGGTGTGAATTAGTCTAAAGACATGGAGTTAGAAGGGGGCTAATAGCCTTTAATTCCTTTAGCGGCGTCTGCTAAGGGGTCTGCCTGTATGTCTTTGTAAACGTGGTGGCTTCGCTGCGGCTTCATTCCCATCGGCCCGATGATGATGAGCTGCTCGGTGGATGTTGTGGCTGTTTTGGTCAAGAGCACTAAAGACACACACACACACACACACGCGCGCACACACGCACACACACACACACACACACACACACACACACACACACACACACACACACACACACACACACACACACACACACACACACACACAC
>CM051010.1:21691672-21734172 GCA_027704905.1 Muraenolepis orangiensis
CACTACATTATACATTATACTATGCAAATCAAACATCTTGAATCAATAAAACAGCATTACCCAACGGATAGCTAATAAAAGTTTTATATTTACTGTTGACTATGCAACTGTCATACTGCAACGCCCTCCCCCCGCTCCCTATCGGGAATCCGGTTATTTTTGGGCTTTTGTCTGAACTGGTATGACACCAGAGCTAGCGGTCTTAGTGTGTGGCTCATGGCATGGCGGTGTGCCTCCCTTCAGGCCCGAGTGCTGCTTCACGTCCTTCAAGCGTCTGGACTCCAAAGCCGCCACGGACAAGTTCCACCTGGACCTCGGCTTCCGGATGCTCAACTGCGGACGGACCGATCTGATCGGCCAAGCCATCGCACTCCTGGGCCCCGATGGGGTGAACAGCATGGATGACCAGGTGGGTGTGTGTGTTGGTGTGTCAGTACACGGTGTACAAACCATGAAGGATGTTTCAGGGTGGAGTTAGGGGGGGGGGGGGGGTGGATAATAGGGAGGTGGAGGGTTAGATAGTAGCGAGGCGGGTGGGTGATTCAATACAGGCAGGTGGAGTAAGTAACAGGCGTTGTCTGAATCACTCCATCGATGCTGCACCGCGGATGATCCTCTGTCCTGATGGGTCCCCATCTCCGTCACCCCGGAGTAAGCCTGGTGCTAGCAGCCGGTTGACCCGCCCTCCGTCTCTCCCTGCAGGGCATGACCCCGCTGATGTACGCCTGCTCCGCTGGGGACGAGGCCCTGGTCCAGATGCTGATCGACGCCGGAGCTAACCCCGACGTGGCGGTAAGATATTCAAATACTAAAAATACAATTGATCTTATCTTATCAAAGGCCTCTGCTACAGCCGTAACCGGACGCTTCGTGCCTCAGAGTGTTCCTCTTTTTATATTTTTCATTTGATATATTTATTTTATTTTTATATAATTCTATTGATGAACCTTTTGCAATTCCAGGTCCCGCCCTGCACTCCTAAACACCCCTCAGTCCACCCTGACAGCCGCCACTGGGCAGCCCTCACCTACGCTGTGCTGCACGGATACATATCAGTGGTGCAGGTAAGACACACACACACACACACACACACACACACACACACACACACACACACACACACACACACACATAAACAGACAGCTGCACATGTAGCCGCTGTATGCTTTGCAATTCAGCCACTGTACAGACCTCCATCACTGCCAGTGTGTGTGTTGTCTGGAGCCTGCTAAGGAGAAGGCACTGAACACACTCAAACAGCATGGAGCAACAGGTGGTTAGAATAACCCTCTCTCTCTCTCTCTCTCTCCCTCTCTCCCTCACTCTATCTCTCTCACTCTATCTCTCTCACTCTATCTCTCTCACTCATTTTCTCTCTCTCACGCTCTCTCTCTCTCTCTTTCTCTCTCTCTCTCTCTCTCTCTCTCTCTCTCTCTCTCTCTCTCTCTCTCTCTCTCTCTCTCTCTCTCTCTCTCTCTCTCTCTCTCTCTCTCTCTCTCTCTCTCTCTCTCTCTCTCTCTCTCTCTTCCCCCCCCCCCCAGCTCCTCCTAGATGCGGGGGCGAGTGTCGAGGGAGCGGCCGTGCGGAACGGACAGGAGAGCACAGCGGACACACCTCTACAGCTGGCTTCAGCTGCAGGTACGCGCGCACACACACACACACACACTGCTGTTGAAACGTGCTTCTGGGAAGCAGCTGTTCATTGTGTGTGTGTGTGTGTGTCTTCCAGGGAACTATGAGATGGTGAGTCTGCTCCTGGCTCGAGGTGCGGACCCCTTGTCGAAGACCCACGGGGGCAACGCTCTGACATCGTCTCTCTACGAGGACATGAACTGTTTCAGTCACGCTGCAGCACACGGCCACAGGTATGTCCCCCCCCCCCCTCCCCTCTACTGGGTGCAGCCGGTACTGCGAGGCAATACATCTTATAGATACTTCTTACTTGTGTACTTTCTTTATAAAGTAGGACAAGATCACAACATGAGTTTGATTTGAGGCTGGCCTGATCTGCCATAAACATGGCGCCATTTCACATCTGGTTAATATTAGTGGTACTATTTTACTGTTTTGTGTGCAGAATATTTGTATGTCTCAAAAGATCAACTTGGCATTGTGTGTGAGTGTGTGTGTGTGTGTGTTTCTTTTGGATGTTTATCAATGTAATGTTTTTGTTTTCCTCCCCCTCCCCCTCCCCCTTCCCTCCTCCCCCCCTCCCTCTCCTCCCCCTCCCCCTTCCCTCCTCCCCCTCCTCTCCCCTCACCGCAGGAACGTCCTGAGGAAGTTGCTGACCCAGCCCCAGCAGGTCAAGGAGGACGTTCTCTCCCTGGAGGAGATGCTGGCCGAGGGGGTGGAGGGCGAGGAGAGCGGGGGCCCGTTCCTCCCCCTCTCCCCCCTCTCCAGCCAGGGGCCCGGGGCGTCCCCCGAGGAAGGGATCCCGCGGCTCTGCAAGGCCAGGATGAAGGCGCTGCAGGAAGCCAGCTACTACAGCGCCGAGCACGAGTACCTGGACGTCACGGTGGAGCTCCGGGCCATGGGTACGCCAGGCTGTTTATTCTGTATATATGTATTTCTATCTATTATTTTACCATTGTATGCCCTAAGCACACCGAGCGTGGATTTAGTCTCGTGTCTTTAGTTCGACCCACAAAAGACGATTCATTAATTGTATGACTCCCATTAATCATGTCGTTTTAACGGAGCAAAGCCACACAGACATTTCTCTTCAAATGATTCTGTGTTTCTTAGTCAATCGATGATTGATTCCCTTCCTCTTTTTTAAGTCTTTTAATGCCTTTTAATGTTTTAATGATTGTTTAATGATTGTCCTTGTTAGAAATATATTTCTGCCTTTTTAAAGCACAAAGGATGGTTTGAAGATTAATGTATTAATAATAACTCTGTGTGTGTGTGTGTGGTGTGTGTGTGTGTGTGTGTGTGTGTGTGTGCGTGCGTGCGTGTGTGCGTGTGTGTGTGTGTGTGTGTGAGCAGGCGTGCCATGGAAGCTCCACGTGTGGCTGCAGTCCCTGCGTAGCGCCCAGCAGCAGTCCCGGTCCGGCGTGACCCTGTCTCTCCTCCGGGACTTCACCTCCATCAGGGAGGAGGACCACTGCCAGGACCTGGTTTCCGTCGGCCTTCCTCTCATGTTCGCCATCCTGCGCAGTACCAAGGTACGTCCCCACCACCTGCCTCCTTCCACCTGCCTCCTTCCACCTGCCTCCCTCCACCTGCCTCCTTCCACCTGCCTCCTTCCACCTGCCTCCTTCCACCTGCCGCCTTCCACCTGCCTCCTTTCATCTGTCTCCTTCCACCTGCCTCCTTCCCCCTGCCTCCTTTCATCTGCCTCCTTCCACTTGCCTTTTTTCACCTGCCTCCTTCCACCTGCCTCCTTCCCCCTGCCTCCTTCCACCTGCCTCCTTCCCCCTGCCTCCTTCCACCTGCCCCCTTTCATCTGCCTCCTTCCACTTGCCTTTTTCCACCTGCCTCCTTCCACCTGCCTCCTTCTACCTGCCTTCTTCTACCTGCCTCCTTCCACCTGCCTCCTTTCACCTGCCTCCATCCACCTGCCTCCCTCCACCTGCCTCCTGCCCCCTGCCTCCTTCCACCTGCCTCCGTCTACCTGCCTCCTTCCCCCTGCCTCCTTCCCTCTGCCTCCTTCCCCCTGCCTCCTTCCACCTGCCTCCTTCCACATGCCTCCTTCCACCTGCCTCTGTCTACCTGCCTCCTTCCACCTGCCTCTGTCCACCTGCCTCCTTCCACCTGCCTCTGTCTACCTGCCTCCTTCCCCCTGCCTCCTTCCCTCTGCCTCCTTCCCCCTGCCTCCTTCCACCGGCCTCCTTCCACCTGCCTCCTTCCCGGGTGGTTCCTCATTGGACGTTTGACAACATGCTATTCACTGGGTTACCATTGGTGTGAAATCATTCTGAAATGTTTTTTTTACTAGTTTTACTAGTTTTAACTAGTTTTAACTAGCTTGTGCATAACTTCATTTTTCGGTAGCCACCCCAGTTTTGACTTCTAGAAGTCTGCTGAATGTCTAAATGTCTTACTAAATGTCTTACTAAATGTCTTACTGTGAAGGTGTAATGCTGTAAGTGTACTGGGTACAAACGGATAACAGCCAACCCGGGGTTTTCTTTTTCCAGAATGACGCCATTACTCAGCAGTTGGGCACCATTTTCAGCCACTGTTTTGGCCCGGCGCCCCTGCCTTCCATCCCCGAGGTGAAGGCCTCGCTCTCAGCTCAGCTCGGTAAACACACACCATCTATTATATTTGGTTGTTTAGAAAAATATCTATTGAATATACATGTCGGTTGGTTGTATAGTTATCGTTATAATCTTCTCGGAAAAACGAGCATGTATTTTCCCGTTCATGGTGATGTATTAGCAACCATGTGTCACAATTTCAGAGACAAAATCAACCGTGATTAGAAATGACAGCATAAAGTATTCAGGTGTAATTTTGTTATGTGGAAGGTATGAAAGTCAGTAATAGTACTGTGATAAAGTACTGACTGTGATACAGAAAGTACTGCGTTACAGTACTATTAGATACAGTCGATTCAACAATGACTACAATACATTACATTAGTGATTTAGAAGACACTTTTGTCCTATAGTGCGTTCAACAAAGGTAAGTATATATATACAAGTTACATAATAACTTAGTACAAGTAATTATATAATACCAGTTGGTTGACTGGAATTTGGTTGAAATCGAATAATTAGCTTGCGTGTGTTATGTTATTTAAGGTTATTTCATTATATTGATTATATATGAATATATCATTTGTTTTCCTCCTCAGACCCTCACTTCCTGAACAACCAGGAGATGTCGGACGTGACGTTTATAGTTGAAGGGAAGCCGTTCTACGGACACAGAGTGCTGCTGATCACTGCCTCGGACAGGTGAGGAAACACAACCCCACGAGAGAGCACAGCACCAGGGTTAGGAGTTAGGCTCTGGTTTGAGGGTGAGGGTGTTTTCGTTTTTAGGTATAGTTTAGGGTTACGGTGTAGGTTTTAGTGTTTCAAGTGTTTGGTTTTGTGTTTAGGGATAGACTTGGTTTTAGGGTTTGGGTTTATGGTTAGGGTTAGGGCTATATATGTATATTTATGGAGGGAGAGAGGGAGAGAGGGAGAGAGAGAGAGAGAGAGAGAGAGAGAGAGAGAGAGAGAGAGAGAGAGAGAGAGAGAGAGAGAGAGACAGACAAGTACAATGGAATGCTTACTCTCCATTCCCTCCCGCAGTATGAATTTCTAAAACACAATACTATAAAAAAAAACAACCATACACAATAAAAATGAAAATAAAAAAAACAATAGTAAGAACAATAAAATGACGGATGATGGATGTGTTGAAAGCAATACAAATATAAGATATGTTTCCTGTTTAATCTAACAGAAGTACGTTTGTGTGTGTACGTTTGACTTCAGGTTCAAGAATCTGCTGGTGTCGCCGGGACCCGACGGAAACCCGGCCAAACAAATCGAGATCAGCGACATCAAGTACCACGTCTTCCAGGTGCGCCGCACAGCGCTGTCTATTCACCCACCCCCCCCCTCCCCCCTCCCCCTCCCCCCTCCCCCCTCCCCCCCCCACGCAGATGTGATGCGATGTGGACCCCTTGTGGTTGTCATGACGACCGGTTGACTCATTGTATGGTGTAGTAATAATAGCCGTTCCCTCCTGTGTCAGATGATGATGTCATACCTGTACTGCGGGGGAACAGAGTCGCTGAGGACCAATGTGGGCGACCTGCTCCAGGTAAACTAAAATTATACAAATAAAGTACAAGATTTACTTTATTAATATATTCAAATGTGAACCTCAACCTCCACAGGTCTTCAAATGAATATTTAATACACACATTTAATAATATATATATATATATATATATTGGAGATAATAATAATAACAACACAATAAATATTTGTGTTGAAGAAATGTTTATTTTGTAAAAACACAATAATTAAACAATGATTATTGCTGTTAAATGATAATAAATAAAGAAAAAAAAAGTAAAAATAAAAAGACACAGCTGATTAATCGGCCATTTTAAGAGATTTTAGCTTCATGCTAATGGGACCTAACTTCTTGGACCTGAGAAGATTTAGTAATACAAGGTGTGTGTTGCCTTCTGTCTTTCAGTTGCTGTCAGCTGCCAGTGTGTTCCAGCTGGGGGCGCTGCAGAGACACTGTGAGCTCATCTGCTCTCAGCACATTTCTCTGAAAAACGCTGTCAGCATCTACAGGACTGCCAAGGTACCCTCGACACACTGAACTACAAATCTGTTGTTCACTATTCAACACTACCAGCTGTTCTCTCAGTGGGCTTACCACTGCAAACCACCACCAGAGGGTGACAGAACTGCTTAAGAGTCGGTCTTGAATCCACCTGCAGCTTTGGCCTGCTCAGGCCTGCGTTACTTGCTGCAAAAGATTGTCTTCGCAGGGCCTAACGCAGTTGCGTTTTCAGCATATACTGGACACAAACACACACACACATACAAATACACATACACACACACACACACTGTATATATATATATATATATATATATATATATATATGTATACAAACACAGATCCACACAAAAGAGTTTAGTGGAAATGTATTGCATCCTAAATATCTCTCTCATTTGACATGTACGCAGTGATTTTATAATATAATGAATATGTTCTTTCAAATTCTCACTAGTTTTGCCTGTCAATTAATCCCCAATAATAAGTGTTAATTATGTATTAAGTTAACCCCCCCCCCCCCCCCCCCCCTTCTGTCCAGGCTCACGGTTCTGTTGAGCTGAGAGCGTTCTGCGAGGGCTACTTCCTGCAGAACATGCCCGCTCTGCTGGAGAAAGAGAGCTTCAGGGGCCTCCTGCTGGGGACCCAGGGTAGTGCGCGCAGCGGGGCCAACGGGTCAGGCTCCCTGTCCCGCCCGGACTCTCCCCTGGAGCAGATGGAGGCCACGCTGTCGGTGAGGCTACGCTCCCTCTACACCAGCTCCAGAGTGTGAGACCGGTTGGGATTTGAGCCAAGGCTAACGGACGATGCTAACGCAAACAGAGGAGGAGGAGGAAGAGGAAGGGGAGGAGGAAGAGCAGCGGGCGAGGAGAGACTCTTTGCAGTGAAGGATACGTTCTGGCTGGTTCGATTTCCCTACTAAGCGGTTTTGATTTTGATTCTACATCCGTGATGGGGAGCAGCTTCTACGTTGACACTGAGACAGAGACTCCTGTGACTGCGTGTACAGTATGTTCATAGAAGGTGGTGGTGGTTTGAAGGTTATTTTTTTTCAAGGCTCTGGAAGCTGAAACGGAGAAAGTGAGAACAAGCTGGGAAAGTATTGGACAATGCTGCCCTCTAGTGGCGAACTGGGACCATTACAGGACAATGCTGCCCTCTAGTGGCGAACTGTGACCATTACAGGACTTTGCTGCCCTCTAGTGGTGAACTGTGACATTACAGGACATGGCTGCCCTCTAGTGGCGAACTGGGACCATTACAGGACATGGCTGCTCTCTAGTGGCGAACTGGGACCATTACAGGACATGGCTGCCATCTAGTGGTGAACTGGGACCATTACAGGTCATGGCTGCCCTCTAGTGGTGAACTGACAATTCGAGAGCGTAAAGAGGGCGCCCCTTCTGATGTACAAAAGCTGCCATTAATAAATTATTTTACCCTGGAAGAACGAGGTTCAACAGTAACCCTGGCCGAAACAAAACAACAAAATATAACATTAAATCATTTTAATAGGATTAATAAATACAGAAATGCAATCAAAAAGGAAATTGCTGTTGTGGGGTGAGAAGAAGAGGTTACCATTAACAATGAAAGTTTTGCATTAACAAACTTTGGTTTGTGTAAACGTATTTTGCATATTCCGCTTTTATGAACGTAAGAGAGCCTGAGTGCAAACTGGGATGATATTTTATATTTAAAGAAAGAAAAAAAGATGTGAGTATTTAACAGGGAGTTCCCCCTTTTTTAAATTCTGTTTTGGATTGAAGCTTTTTATTAATATTAATGTTCAAACGTTGCTTTTGTGTTGCTATCTGCGTCCGGCTCGTCTATAATTAACGGTTAATGAAGCTGAGAGGTTTTCCAAAGCTTTAAGAGCCGAGTGGTAACCTGGCTTACTGTCCACAGTCTGGTAAGTCTTATTACACTGCTATAATAAAGCTATTGGTTGCATATCCTCATTATTTTTTTCCAGAAATCACAATATATTTGTCAGTTAAACGACACTCCATCAATGTTTTGTTGGTCAGGTATTATATAGATCTATATATATATAGATTATTTTAAATGTGCAATAGATCTATATATATATATATAGATCTATTGCACATTTAAAATAACTAATCAGATTTGGGCTTTCCGGACGCGTGGCGTGTGCCACGGTTAGCAGAATCCATTGAGATGCTGATGCTATCGTTGAGATTATAATAAAGATTCAAGCCTGGCGATCACAGAACAGCATGTCTCTTCATTTGAAAGGTAAATAACAGAAGACGTTTGTCGAATAACAAATGATTCATTCTGAGATTCCCAAAAAGAAAACTAAACTACAGCTAAATGTGGCAAAATGACATTAAACCAAATCCGAATAAGCTGGGAGGAGACCACAGGGCAGACCGAGGTACAGGCGGGGTGATTACATCTCCACGCTGGCCTAACCACACCACGGATAAGTGGTGGATGGATGGATGGATGGATGGATGGATGGAAATCCGAATATGCTGAAATCCACACCAGTTATCAGGGGGACAGGCTGAGAAGCAAAGGGGGAACATAAACAAATCAAAGGGGATGAATCTATAGGCTAAAGCAAGATCTTGACCTAGCTTAATGACCTAAAACTGAAATTGGAGAAATATTATTAAACCACGTTCAATTCAAATTATCTTTATGTGTCAGATGGACTTTTGGCACCCTTGTGATGTCATGTGAAGTGGTGGTGCAGTGGATGGTGCTGTTGCCCAACACGGCAGTTGCTTATCTCTAAATCATGTGAATTGTTAAAGTCAAGTATAACTTCAGATCACCTCCCACAGCAGTGGAGAGAGCTGTTTGATAGCACTCGGTCAACCTAGGTTCAAGTCCAGCCAAATCCATTCACGTCTGTTGAAAATGAATGTACCTTTTAATCTAATGCTGTCGTGTCAATTGTAATGTCATATATATCCTCAGTAAACAGCTTGTTCTCTGCGGTGCAGTGGAGTGAGCGGTTGCGTAACACGTAGAAGACAGGGGTTCAATTCCCACTGAGATTTCCCTAGATTGCAGTATTTATTCATGTCAAGTCATGTGAATTGTAAAGTCTAATTTATGTTTCAAACATGTCCTAGTAGGTGTCTTGGTGTCACAGTGTGAAGCCTATTGGTTAACACTCTGTAGACTCCAGTTCGAGTCCCCACTGAAACTGGCCACCAATGAGAGGGCCTCCCCAAAAACATTGGAGACATGGGTTCAATTCCCAGTGAGATTTCTCTAGATTCTCTTGTATTTATTTTCAGTCATGTGATTTGTCAAAAAGTCAAATATACTCAGTTGGGAATTGCATTTACCGGTGGCTTTTGGCAGTGCTACCGAACCCCTCAGAAACATGTTTCTGGCTCAGGGCCTGGAACATTCTCGCCCCGGGCTGTCAATACAGATTTGGATTGTACTTCATATATTTTAGTTTATACAAAATAACACCCACACAAGAAACAGCCACACGGCATCAATGAATGGGTTTATTTGTTTCAGCACTGAAGATGCTCACAGTCATGTTATACATGGGGGGGGGGGGGGGGGGGGAGTTCAAGATCTTTCACTGTCCTTTAGTGTCTCTAGCTTCCCACTGTGGAGAACAGATAGGTGGAGGTGCAGGAGGAGGTGGTGGGGGTAAGGGGTGGAGGGGTATTGCTTTGTGTCTGCAGTACAGAGATCCCCCGTCCCTGTCTCTTCTACAGGAGAGGTCAAGGGTCGGAGCCATCCTTTCCTGAAAGAGGTTCACATCAGAGGAAGCACCGGTTCGTAGAAAGTTGTGCACGCGATGGAGAGGAGGAAGAGGAGGAGGAGGAGGAGGCGGAGGAGGAGGACGAGGAGGAGGAAGAGGAGGGAAGAGAAGGAGGAGGAAGAGGAGGAAAAGGAGGATGGAGAAGGAAGAAAGAGGGGCACAAAATTAAATAAAATATAAAAATGTGAGACCATCCCGATCTTGCAAGTTCACATTCTGTCACATTTCTCTCTATAGGTCAGTGTTGAAAGCCAACAGCTGACACAGAGCGGGCTTTTGTAAAACATATTTGGAAATCAATTGCCATTAGCTGCCCAAAATGCGAACTATGTGACTATCGCGGATGGTCTCACATCGAGGCAAAGGGCAAAAGGAGAGTTAGAGAGAGAGAAGTGTAACAACGTGCTTTGCCTTAGAGAGGAGAGGGGAGAGAATGGACGAGAGAGGGGAGGAGGAGGAGGAGGCGGTGTGGGAAGGAGGGAGGGAGGAAGGGCGAAGTCGTGGGAACACTAACACTAAAGCCATGCAAAGAAAAGCTCCTGTTGGACATGCACACAGCAATACAAGCTAAACGCAATAGAGCCGGACGCATAGAGCAGGACTCCCCGAGAAGACAAGTCTCTCCACACAGGGAGGAGCGGCGTGCTCTCCAGTGGCCTAACACAGCGTCCTAATAGGAAAGACTATACCCCCACCTCCCCCTCTTCCATGAGAAGAGGCTACGTCTACATTCGAAAATAAATCGGCAAATCATTGTTTCGAATCCCCCCCCCCCCCCCCCCCCCCGAACAGATAACACATCTCTTTCCCATTGATTACAAACGTACAAAGAGGGGAGAATTAGGAACACTGGTTCATTTCGAAAAAAGGAAAAAAAATTCTTAAAAAAAAAAGAAAATCGTTTTTCTTCTTTCTTCGGATGTTGCCCCATTAATGAACACACGAGAAGATAATAAATAACATTCAACTGCCCTAACGGCAGCTTCTTTTATATAAATAGTCACGTTATAATAAATTAGGGGGGGGGGGGGGGGGTCAAACTGTGGCATGATGAGGATAGGATGAACGCATTGGGGAAGAAGGAAAGAAAAACGAATGAAACCCCAAAATATACAAAAATATCCACAACTGCAATTTTTTTGTACACAATCGCGTTTTCCGGGTGTTCCTTCGTCATGGTCATCGTCGTCTTGCTGCTGCTGGTAAGTGAGCGTGAAACAGAAAGGAATGACCACCAAAGCGACCACACACACAGCGATAGGAGCGGATTATTCGGTCGATCCAACCGAGCAGTTAAACACAATGTACTGTAAAAAAATAAAATAATATTAATAATAATAATACCGGAGAAAAAAATACACAAACAAATATTAAATGACAGGGTAGTGTGTCGGGCACAGGGAGTTTTTTTTTTTTTTGGAATATCTTTTTGTATTGATTTGCATTTTTTTTTTTGTTACCTGGCCCTAATTTGATATGGTATATCTAAACATGGCGTCACGGCTACACATTTAAATAGTAATTTTTTAAGTTTAAGGTTTTTTTTTTTACAAACAAAACAATATGTCTGTACAACAGAATAGATTCATTCAGGTTCATCGAGTGCCCACCTCCCCCTCCCCTCCCCCCCCCTGCTTCCATCCCACAATCCTTTGCAGTGGTTTATTTATTGTAGTTGCTGTCGTTGCTATTGTTGTTGTCGTTCACCGCTTGTTGTTGTGGTTGTTGTTGTTTACTCCCCTCCTCATCTGATGGTCTGTTCCTCCTTCTCTTCTCCAGATGAAAAGACATTCACATCCAAGTCATACAATCCACAGAGTGTCCGTGTGCGAGGGTCCCCCTCCTCTCTCTCTCTCTCTCTCTCTCTCTCTCTTTCCATGGGTTATAGGTGTGTGTGTGTGTGTGTGTGTGTGTGTGTGTGTGTGTGTGTGTGTGTGGGTGTGTGTGGGGTGTGTGTGTGGGTGTGTGTGTGGTGTGTGTGTGTGTGCATACACTGTAGACGTGTACCAGCTTCTGTGACATGTGGGGGCGGTCAGGTCTCCTCCTCCCCAATGACTAGTTCCGAGACAATCGTAAAACACAAATAAAAGCCTGGTTGGTTAACTCTTATTATCTGTGTGTGTTTGTGTGTACGTGTGTGTACGTGTGTGTGTGTGTGTGTGTGTGTGTGTGTGTGTGTGTGTGTGTGTGTGTGTGTGTGTGAACTCAGGTGTGTGTGAGTGTGTGTGTATGAAGCCAAGTACAGAATGTGTATCTGTGGGTCCAGGTGGTTGGGGGGGGTTGAAAAGGGAAGGAGGAGAGAGGAGGAGATGAGAGAGGGTGCAGGAGAAGCTCTAGATGGATCAACCCGAGGTGCTCCCGTGGAATCGTCACAAAAACCAAAAGCCTAAGTTGTCCTCTTGGTCGGGCGCCAAGCGGGATGGAGAGAGGGCAGAGCGAGCTGAGAGAGAGAGACGTGGGGGCCCGGATTCGGAGCAGAGAGGAGAGGGAGCGGGAGGAGCAGCAGCGGAGGAGGAAGAGGAGGAGGAGGCGGAGTAGGAGGAGGAGGAGGAGGGGCTTAGTAGCTTTTCTGGATGATACCTGGTACAGGGGGAGAACAACTGAAGTCATCATACAGGAGAGCGGCACGGCTTGCAGAAAGAACAGCTTGTTTGTGGAGTGGAGTGGAGTGGAGTGCGGCTGGGTGGGAGCTGGTGAGGTGGAGGACGGCGATGGAGGTGGAGGACGGCAATGGAGGTGGAGGAGGTGGAGGTGGAGGTGGTGGTGGTGGAGGTGTGAATGTTGGCTTCATTTATGTGCGGTGCACAGCGTGCAAAATAAGATCAAAATAGAGGAGCCTCTCTATATATTCATATTCATACATATATATATATATATATATATATATATATATATATATATACAGTATATATATTTATCTCTGTCTCTACATAAAGTCACTTTTTCTTCATAATACAAAAGGTAACGCGATAAAGTGTCCATGTGTTAGGTTTTTCTGACATCCAGCCGGGCTCCAGACCGAGCTACAGACTGTGGTCCCAGCAGTCTTACATGGGGTGGAGCTAGGAGTCCTCCGGGACCGTTGGCTTGGGGCCCCCCCCACCCAGGCTCCCGGGGTCACTAGAGTCAGAGTCGTGCCTCCGGACGGGCAGGGGCGAGGGGGGGTAGTGCTCAGTGGGCGTGGGGGTGCCTGGGGGGTGGTGGAGTTGGTGGTGGAGGTTGTGGTGGAGGTTGTGGTGGTGGTGGAGGAGGTTGTGGTGGTGGTGGTGGTGCTGTTGTTGGAGGTGGTGGTGGAGGTGGAGCTGTTGTGGGTGGTGCTGCACCTGGCCATTCTTCTCGTCTGAAAAAAGTGGTTTAGTTTACGCACCGAGGAGGAGGAGGAGGAGGAGGAGGAGGAGGAGGAGGAGGAGGAGGAGGAGGAGGAGGAGGAAGAGGAGGAGGAGGAGGAGGAGGTCGTGGAGGACAACCTTGTATTTCAGATTCAACTTGGCTCAGTGCGGAGGCAAGTCAGCATATAAGGCATCTGCTACATGTACATCCAAAGGCCTACACTATGGACTATGTCAAAATGGGTGCACTTCAAAGAGACAAAGTGACACTGACATAAAATAAGGGAAAACGTACTTGTGTCGTAAACAACACAAGCAGCTGAACTGAAGTGACACCGGGGGGTCACAGAGCTCGCAGACACAGCCTCCCTGGCGGCTTCCCAGGGGCCCACGGTCCAAAAAGGTCTGCACTAGACTAAACACACGACACGTATAACCCCACGAAAACACTTTAAACAGCTTATCGCCCACTCCTGATTTGAAATGACTACTACTAGCCGCGTCCTTAGTGTACTGCACACCATAGATATACAAAGTCCACGTAAAATATATAAAAAAGGAGGATTTTTTACAATGACTTTCACTGTGACTGCTATTTACAGTACGGTGTGTGTGTGTGTGGGCGTGTGTGCTTGCGTGTGTGTGTACGACAGGAACGTAAATGATCGGGTGCTAAACACTATCTCTGCTTTTATGGGGCCTTAATAGGCCCCTGCTGGCTGGGGGAGGGAGTCAGGACAGCGCCGATGAGAGATGGGCCCAAATAAAAACCTAATGTTCTTCTTCTCCTTTTCCGTGGAGGCGGAGCCTGTAGCACCGTCCCGGGAACCAAACATCGGCCAATAAAAATAACTCCTTCTCCATACTTTGTACAGTTTTGTATGAAATACTTGGCAACACAGCCAACTGTGAAGTATATAGGCGGATAATGATGATAGTGACATCGGCATTAAAAACACACATATATATATATATATATATAACTCTGGTCCAGAGGATATCCATGTTTCAGTTGGTATTCACAGGATGCCGCTTCATCATCTCTTTATAATCAGTTTTATGGCCTTTTTATTCTACCAGCTTACATTCCCAGCTGCACAGGAAGTCACACCGCACCCAGTGAATGCTGTGTGTGTGTGCGGTGTGCGTGTGTGTGTGTGTGTAAATGTGTGTCTCTGTGTATATGTGCACATGTGTACGTATGTGTGCGTGGGTGTGTCAATCTGTAAATGTGCAAATGTCCCTTTTTTCATAATGTTTGCAGCAAACTTAAAAGCAAACGTAAAACTTACAAAAAAATGCATACATATATAAATATATTATATAAAAATAAACATTTCCAATCATGCCGTGTTTCCACCTAAACATGGTCATATATGTCATGTTTGAGGTCCTCTGGTGTAGCATGTTTGACGAGGTGAGCGAGTTTGTGTCTCTTCTCCATCATCCTCGCTTTTTGGTTACACTTTCTTCTACTTGTTCGACTCATGCTTTGTTTGCCCTGCCAGGTTTCACCCTCAGGTAGTTAGGCTGATTAGCATTAGAAATAATGAGCTGGTTTTGATGAGAGTCCTTTTTTCGTTTCATTGTTATGCGACGAGACACACATCCTTCCTTTAATCACTAGCTCCTCGTCTGCCAGGAAAGGTAAAGAGATTTCAACAATGGGTTTTAATCACGCTCCGCCAGTACGGGCACAGAGGCTCAATTCAAAGGAACAGACTTCGATTGACTCACGTTACCATTCTCGTACGTTTTTGATGAAACTTTAGAGCGGTTAGATCTAATTTATTCAATCATTCACTAATATATACAGTAGATGTGAGACTTTATAGAAGTGAAGAAGGGAGAAGGAGTGATTTAGAAGGTCGAGAGGTCGAACAGCTCGTTCAACTATCTTAAAGTTCCAACGTTTCTTTACTTTCACCACCAGGTGGCGATAGTGCGGCGCAGATCAAACAACACACGCTGGAACACACAAAAGGAGTTAAAGGAAAAGACGCCCATTCCTCTTGGCTTTTGTTCGCCGGTTCACTGAGTATTGTCGATAACGAGGCTGTCCACACAAGCGCAAACAAAACCGTCTGAGTCTGTCTCGTTGTTGTGGTGGTTGTTGTTGTTGTGGTTGTTGTTGTTGTTTCACAACTAAAACTCTTTCACGGAAGGACGCAGGTTTTCTCTCAGTTGGAGAAAGAAAATAACTATTCAAAGAGTAAATAACTATTCAAAGAGTGTAAAAAAAACCGGCGTCAATATCAGAGAGGTTTAAACCAAGCTGGCTTTGAGTGTATGACCCCGTGGGTGGGGGTTGTATTCGATCGCCAGTGGTTCTGCATGACGTGTCCCTGACATGTTTCAGCCACCAGGGGGCAGCATTGAGCGCATCGACAGACAGATCAGGGGCCTGTACCAAGGTGTCCGACAGGGGCAGACGCAGGTTAGGCATATAGGGTGATTGTGGGTGGGTGGAGGTGGATGGAGACGTGGTGAGGGGAAGTGGGGGGGGGTTGGGTGGGTGGCGCTGGGTTACTCACCACACAGCTGCTGTACGGCGGGCTGGTCGTGTGTGCTTAACAACTGACTCTGAATTGTCTCCACCACCCGTTTAAATCGCCGGCTGGGTCCTGTGCACACGTTCACGCATACACACGCACGCGCACACACAGACACAGACAGACACACACACACACACACACACACACACACACATTAAGATAATGCAGTATGGAAGGTATCACTGCCTAAACCACAGAACAGTAGTAGAACGTAAACGTATATAAAATGAAACTAGAGGGCACTCAGTAGAGCACATATCTCCTTACGCTCTCATTACTGAGGCTAAATAATACCTCTAATGCAACAGTTCATCACTTCATCCGGTCCATGGGATTAATCATTTACTCTTATTTATCCAGATCCAGATTCGGGTCCAGATTGGTGGCGGATCCGGATCCCGATATGTCTCTAAATATTCTTAAATTATAATTGGCATTCCACCTAAACCCTCACCAAGTTTTATGCTAATATATTAGGAACTTTGTGAATTTTGGGGAATTTTTGCCCTACCTCCCAATGCCAAAGAATCCTTCAAAAAATTCCTGGATCAGAAGCTGGATCTGTGCCAAAATCGTCTAAATCAACTGTTCCTTGGCCCATTAGTAATCTAACCACCAAGTTTTGTCCAATTTGGAACGTAACTTTCTGAGTTATCTCGTCTAACAGACAAACAAACAAGACAAACACACAGGGGCAAAAACATAACCTCCGGTCCATCGTATAAGAGTCAAAACGAGTGTGTTTTAGCGTATGCATGTGTGTGTGTGTGTGTGCGTGCGTGCGTGCGTGCGTGCGTGCGTGCGTGCATGCGTGTGCGTGTGCGTGTGCGCGCGTGTGTGTGTGTGTGTGCGTGAATGCGTGCGTGTGTCTCCAGCGCTCCCCACCCGAGAGCAGGGTGAAGCTGACGGAGTAGATGCCGCTCTCCTTGGTGGCGGCGGTGCTCTCCGTGTAGGTGATGTCCACCTGGAACTTGACGGGCTTCTGGAAGACGGCGGGGCCGGCCGCCGTCTTGTACTCCGCCCGGAAGCTGGTCTGGGAGATCACACTGTGGCTCAGGCTGGGGATCTGGGGGTGGGGTGTGGGTGGAGGACGTGAGAGGTGGAGGTGGAGGGGTTGTGGATGGGTGGAGGAGGAGGGGAGACATGAGAGGTGGAGGGGTTGTGGATGGGTGGGGTGGAGGACGTGAGAGGTGGAGGTGGAGGTGGAGGGGTTGTGGATGGGTGGAGGAGGAGGGGAGACATGAGAGGTGGAGGGGTTGTGGATGGGTGGGTGGAGGACGTGAGAGGTGGAGGTGGAGGTGGAGGGGTTGTGGATGGGTGGGTGGGTGGAGGGGAGACGTGGAGGGTGGAGGGGAGACGTGACAGGTGGAGTTGGAGGGGGTGTGGGTGGAGGACGTGAGAGGTGGAGGGGTTGTGGATGGGTGGGTGGAGGATGTGAGAGGTGGAGGTGGATGGGTGGGTGGAGGACGTGAGAGGTGGAGGTGGAGGGGTTGTGGATGGGTGGAGTAGGGGAGACGTGAGAGGTGGAGGTGAGGGGTTGTGGATGGGTGGGTGGAGGACGTGAGAGGTGGAGGTGGAGGGGTTGTGGATGGGTGGGTGGAGGGAGGCACGGTGGCACCACAGATAGGCCAGATGATGATGAAGAAGAAGAAGAAGAAGAAGAAGAAGAAGAAGAAGGAGAAAAATAGCGGATATTCAATTAAAGGAAAGTTTGTATTGCACATTTCATAAAGACCGTATGTCGTTCTTTACGTCAAACATACAGTTAAACAATAAGTAACGCAACAAAATACAACGTGTGTGCAGTATAATGTCATCAAAAGGGCTTATTTTAAAATAAAGGAAAATATAGTCGACAAAAGAATGAGGAAATGCAATGAAATAATACAAACAGATGATGAGGTGGAAGCACTGTTGAAGCACACTAGGTGACTTGAAACATGTTTCATTTACCACACACACACACACACACACGGTGACTTAAATACTGTTAAATTTACCACACACACACACACCTTGAAACACACAAGGTGATTTAAATAATTTTTAATATACCAAACACACACACACCTTGAAGCACACAAGGTGACTTAAATACAGTTTAATATACCACACACACACACACACACACACACACACACACACACACACACACACACACACACACACACACACACACACACACACACACACACACACCACCGCTAACCTCCACAACCCCGCCGACCCCGAAATGAAATTGCACGCCCGACAGAACAGTTGGAACGCCTCACATTTTTTTTGTTGCAGTTACGATTCAAAGACAGACAGACGAGGGTTTGACATTCCCCTTAATGAGGAACGTCATTCCACCGTCCACATGCCAATCCAACCTGCCAATCGTACCCGCCCCCCCCCCCCCCCGCCGCCACGCCATGCCGCCACGCCATGCCGCCACGACGCCATGACGCCTGGGCACGTGGGCATTCAGTTCTCCCCCCTACCGCCTGGTCGCCGGTTGCGCAGCATCCGTACCTTAAGGACTAGCAGGGTTAAGGATGCAGTGCGCCTACTGAACTGCTAGGAGTGCTGCCACTACAGTTACTGCACTGTATTCATGATGCTACTGCACTACTGGCACTTTAAATGCTTTTTGAAAGATTTTTTTTAACAGCTTTGTGTCACTTTGCCGTTCTTTTTTTGTTTATTTTCATTGTATATATTATTTAAAATTGTATGTAAGTATCAGCATTCCAATGTACCTGTTGCAATTGGCCAGTAACAATATTTTGTATCTTGTATCTTGTGTGTTAAGAGTTCTCCCCCCCCCCCAGCGTGCAGCTCAGGGATGGCCCTGGAGCTCAGGGCTGGAGGGGATCCCCTCTGAAGCCCCTCCCACTTCCCGCCGGTTAGTGGGCGGGGTTAACACCTTCATAGAGCTGTAAAGGGCACCCGTTGGGACGTAATTGGGTGTGTGTGTGTGTACGCCTATTAGACACCACACGCGGACACACGGACACACACACACACACACGTGCATTAACAAACAAGCTGATGCAATGTATTTCTCAAAATTTATGTGTTCTACACACACACACTACCAACGCGCATACACACGTTGGTATTAACCTGCATGGTCAGGATAGTTGGACACACAAACACACACACGCACACACACACACACACACACACAAACAATACAAGACTTTGCGAGCACAGCATCTATATGCTAATGACGGCCACTCTGTGTGTTGATTTTCTATTGACCTTAAGCCACAGAGAAAACAGAAGCGCTGAACACAAGCAGTTTACTGAATGGCGACATAAATCAGATGCATGTTAGCAAACACTCAGGAAGAGAGAGGGGGAGAGAGAGAGAGAGAGAGAGAGAGAGAGAGAGAGAGAGAGAGAGAGAGAGAGAGAGAGAGAGAGAGAGAGAGAGAGAGGGAGAGAGAGGGGGAGAGAAGGAGAGAGAGAGAGAGAGAGAGAGAGAGAGAGAGAGAGAGAGAGAGAGAGAGAGAGAGAGAGAGAGAGAGAGAGAGAGAGAGAGAGAGAGAGAGAGAGAGAGAGAGAGAGAGAGAGAGAGAGAGAGGGACAGAGGGAGAGAGAGAGAGAGAGAGAGAGAGAGAGGAGAGAGAGAGAGAGAGAGAGAGAGAGAGAGAGAGGGAGAGAGAGAGAGAGAGAGGAGAGAGAGAGAGCCTCGCGGCAAAGGCAATAGCAGATTCTGTTAGACTTGGTAAAGTTCTCTATCAGGTTCAAGGGCACACCAAAAAAACTCCATTGACGCACACATCAATGAAGACAGAGAGACAGAGAGAGAGAGAGAGAGAGAGAGAGAGAGAGAGAGAGAGAGAGAGAGAGAGAGAGAGAGAGAGAGAGAGAGAGAGAGAGAGAGAGAGAGAGAGAGAGAGAGAGAGAGAGAGAGACAGAGACAGAGACAGAGACAGAGAGACACAGAACCGCCGCTGCAAGAGAGGAACGATCAGGAACAAAAACAAACAGAACCAAAGTTTCAGAACCAAGAAGTATGTGTCAGAATGTCAGAACTTTTCCCTTTTCAACAGAGCAGCAGCTCAAGCAGCTGCACCAAACCATGTCCCTGATCTGGTGTGTGCGTGTGTGCGTGTGTGTGTGCGTGTGTGCGTGTGCCTGTGTGTGTGTGCGTGTGTTTACGTGAGTGCGTGGGTACATACCGAGAGGAAGGCGTGGACAATGTCAGCCTTGATGGAGCTCAGAGGCTTGTCTTTGATGACGATGAAGATCTGCTCCTCCTTTTCCAGGCTGATGAAGTTCCCAAACCAGGATTTTTTGGCAAGTCTGTGGGTGGAGGAGAGAGGTCACAGAGAGGTCACGTGAGGTGAGTGGACTGCATCCCCTATACAGCCCCCTTTTTTTTTTCCTGTGGCCTGGGGACACTCAAAGCGCTTCAAAATCAAACCACTGACATTCACCCATTCATACACACATTCACACTCACAATCGCACACACACACACACACACACACACAAACACACACATTAACAGCCACACCCACGGCGGTGTCAACCGTGCCAGGGAACAGCCGGCTCGTGGGGGGCGGTTATATATCTATATATTCTATATAGATATATATAGATATATATAGATATATATATGCTGTTTATAACACTGTCATCACACCCACAGGTCTGTGGATGTAAAACAGCATACAGGGTAGACAGCCACACTGGGCTTAGTCCTCGTCGTGTGTGTGTGTGTGTGTGTGTGTGTGTCCTTCCATATGTTGCACCCCAAATTCATCTGTTCACTTACCATTCATTCATTCATCCACCCATCTATCCCTCCCTACTTCCATCTATCCATCCATCCATCCATCCATCCACTCATCCATGCAGAAAATGTAAAAATGTGAGGAAATCAAAAGCCAATGGGAAAGAGGGAGAGGTTCATTCTTCTTCCATCGGGAGATGGAACATCTCTGGGGAAATGAGCCGTAGCTGTTACAGGAAGAACACTTCCTGGCCCATTCGGAGTGTGTTGTTAATAAGAGAGGGAGAGAGAGAGAGAGAGAGAGAGAGAGAGAGAGAGAGAGAGAGAGAGAGAGAGAGAGAGAGAGAGAGAGAGAGAGAGAGAGGTAGAGAGAGGTAGAGGTAGAAAAAGGGAGACAGAGAGTATGTGTGATGAATAAGTGAAGCAGAGGTATTTGGTGGTGAAAGATTGACTTGTGAGTGTGTTGAAAGACATGAAAAGAGACATGAAAGAGAGAGAGAGAGAGAGAGAGAGAGAGAGAGAGAGAGAGAGAGAGAGAGAGAGAGAGAGAGAGAGAGAGAGAGAGAGAGAGAGAGAGAGAGAGAGAGAGAGAGAGAGAGAGAGCGAGAGAGAGAGAGAGAGAGAGAGAGAGAGAGAGAGACAGGAAAGAGACTATCATAGAGAGTGGCAGATAGTCAGATGATGCAGAGAGAGAGAACAAGAGAGAGAGGGGAGAGAGAGTAATATCGAGAGTGGTAGATGGTCACATGCATGGTGCAGAGAGAGAGAGAGAGAGAGAGAGAGAGAGAGAGAGAGAGAGAGAGAGAGAGAGAGAGAGAGAGAGAGAGAGAGAGAGAGAGAGAGAGAGAGAGAGAGAGAGAGAGAGATACTAACACAGAGAGTGGTAGATAGTCAGACGATGCAGAGAGAGAGAGAGAGAGAGAGAGAGAGAGAGAGAGAGAGAGAGAGAGAGAGAGAGAGAGAGAGAGAGAGAGAGAGAGAGAGAGAGAGAGAGAACCAGCTCACCCAACTCTAGCTGCCCCTGCAGACACTCGTACACTCTTGAGTTATGTCACTTGTTCATATTTTATTGCATTTCCCGGGGGGCTAAATATCCTAAATACTTAATGAAGGCCTAACTTGTGGAGAAGGGGGAAAGTTTCCCCTACAGTCTGATCCACTGCGGCTTTCCCTTCTCATGTTGTGTCCGTCAAGGCGCTAGCTCCGAGCCCCCTACCGTACTAATGATCTCCAACGCTAATGATCTCTCCCAGACAAATGTCCACATCGCCCTCCCAGCGAGGCTCAAACTTTTGGTTTTTTCGTCACACACACACACACACACACACACACACACACACACACACACACACACACACACAAAATACCGCAAAAAGGATATATATATATATATATATATATACATACACAGTATTTATATATATATATACAGTATTTATAAATAAATAAATAAATATATATATATATATAAATATATACAGTGTATATCATTTTAGGTTTTCCGTAGCCTTGGTCCTCAAACAACTTGGGTAAATCCTTAAGACCTCCTAAATCCTCCCTAAGAACCACGACTGTTTCTCGTTTCTTCAAGGAAAAAATAAAAGAAAGTCCAGGTTCCGTCAACTCAGTAAGCTGGAACTAACACCATGAAACATTCAGCGAGACATGCTGCCAACAGCGTTATCATATCAAAAGTGATGCTCTGACTGTCTTGACTGTTTGACTGGTTGTTTGGTGGACTGTTTGACTGGCGGCCTGACTGCCTGGTGGAATCTGACTGGTGGTCTGTCTGTCTGTCTGACTGACTGACTGGTGGTCTGTCTGACTGATGGTTTGTTTGTCTGTCTGACCGATCATCTGTCTGTCTGTCTGAACGGTGGTCTGTCTGTTTGACTGACTTACTGGTGGGCTGCCTGTCTGACTGAGTGGTGGTCTGCCTGTCTGACTGAGTGGTGGTCTGCCTGTCTGTCGGTCTGTCTGTCTGTCTGACCGGTGGTCTGTCTGTCTGACTGGTGAACTGCCTTTCTGACTGCCCAGGGGTTAGTCTGTCTGTCTGGTGTCTGTGTCTGTCAGACTGTGTTCTGTGCATGGTCTGAATGTCAGTGGGTGTACTTACTCAGGGGACGACTCTGGGGTGAGGCTGGACATCTCCTCTTGTGTGGGAACTGTAAGACCAAGTGAACAGAGCAGACAGGGGGTCAGAGCTCTGGGTAGACGCTAAGTAGATGAATGACATCCTCAGACACACAGAGGAGGAGCATTAAAAGCAGTAGGTCTTACAACTAAAAGATAAATGCCTGAATTTGCGCTGAGACAATTTATCGGTTGGCCAACATTTGATTTATTTTTCTAATTTTTGAGAATTGATTAATCGTGGTTAATGAAGTAGAAAATACTAAATATTTTTGCTGCGCAGCTTCAGAAATTTTATCAGCATGGAATGAATACTTTAGCAGCATTCTTGGCAAGCAGACGCATCCGAGAGATAACTTTGGGGTCCGGTAGCTCTCGGCACTCCCTGTTATTTATAACATTTTATAGACTGACAAATGATTCATAAAAATAACAGATGAGACGTGAGCCACCGTAAAAATAAAAAGGGTTTTGGTGTGACCCCCGTCTGAAAGCCAAGTTCGTCTGAAGAACGCCCTCCCCTCCTCTCCCCCGTCTCTCACCTTGGAGCTTCCGGCGGTGGAAGCGTGGGGACCCCAGGAAGCTGTTCTTGATGGAGTTGAGCCGCGTCCTCCAGGGCATGCCGCCGATGGACGGGCTGGGCGGTGGCGTGGGCGTGGGCGTGCCCGCCGGGCTGTCCTTGGGCGTGTGCACCGGGGTGCCCTTCGGGGTGGGGAGGGGACTGCCTCGGGGGGAGGGGTGGGGGGTCACCTGTATGAGGGGGATAGATTTGGGCGGGCGGTCAGACACGGCGGAGGGCGCCGCGGGGTGGAAACGGTGCAGCCGGATGGGCGACCGCGGTGGCGTCGGCGGGGGCGCGGCGGCTGGACCGCAGGGGCCGGCGGGGGGGGGGAGCCGGGGGGGAGCCTTAGGGCTGCCGGGGAGGAGCCCGGTGGGCCTGGCGGGCGAGGTGGGGGCCGCGGAGACGGAGGGCGGCGGACGGGAGAGAGTCCCCTGGGTGTGGGCGGGGGGCTCCGGTTTGGCGGCGGAGGAGGCTTCCATACCGGCCCCGGGGAGGGGGTTGGAGCGCGTGGCCTGCAGGGGCTTGGGCGCCAGCCGGGGCTTGGTAGGGAGGGTCTGGGTCTTGTTGAAGTCGACGGGGAACGGCTCGGTGTTGGGACTGAGCGAGTTGGGAGTGGATGTGCGCTGGCGGGCCGCAGGGTAGAGGGTGAGGGGGGCCTCGGGGGACGGACAGGGGCTGGCGGTGGGGGACAGAGACGGGGACTGGGGGGGGACGCAGAACTTTCTGACGGGCTGCTCAGCACAGCAGGGGGTTGTGAGGACAGGTAGCAGAATATAATACCACGACAGTACAATACAGCACAGTGACACGGGACGGAGGGGAAGAGGACAGAGCACACAGGTGGACACCAACGCAAGGTAGCGAAGCAACAGGCAGGACGGGACAAAGGAGACAGACGATGGACAATAATAGAGATGCGAGAGGACAGAGGACAGAGGAAGACAAGAGGAACAAAAATAAAAACATGCAGTTAGACCGTCAAATCAAAGGCAGAAAGAACTAAATAAACAAGCATGCAACATCCTACAACAAAAGTGAGACAAGAAGCACAAAATATATTAAAGAAGAAAAAAAAGGCAAAGAAGAAGAAGAAGAAGAGATGATTATACGAACAAGAGACGAAGCAGGCAGACACAGAGAGACTGGAGTGAGATACACACACTGCTCTGGTATTTCCGCAACGTCATATCTTTCGGTGAAACACGGATGAGATATTGATTTTAAAGGGCTATCATTAAGGGGGTGTTTGGCCGGTCAATTCTCCCGCACGCCGTGCTTTTAAACTCGCCAGAATTGGTATATTTGTACATTGGTGAGATTCTCCGCAGGAGGTTGTGAGGGAAAGATTATTTTGGATCGGCTCCACATCGCTCTTGGCTTTGGTGTATCTGGTGATGTGTGTTGTTTGAGAGCATGTTTCGAACCGGCAAAAGAACGCAATTCACACTGTATGTCACGAAGCGCTCGGCTAACAGATCCCGGCTCATCTCTCAGCCTTCAAACTAGTCAGCTGGAAAACCCCCCGAGCTCCTTTCCCCTTAAGCGGGTAAAGCGGTATGGTTCTGTAGCGACCGCTGAGCTGGATTTCCATGGAGCTCAGCCCACGGAAAGAAACAGACGGAAGACATACCACGAGTCAGAGGAGGGAGAGAAGAGAAGGTTTTGTGGGAGAAAAGGAGAGAGAGAGAGAGAGAGAGAGAGAGAGAGAGAGAGAGAGAGAGAGAGAGAGAGAGAGAGAGAGAGAGAGAGAGAGAGAGAGAGAGAGAGAGAGAGAGAGAGAGAGAGAGGTTTTCTGTGGGGACTGGTGGTATGCTGTCTGCGGATGACTGTCTCTTGTTCAGCGGGCTTAGCGGAGTGGACATGCCAAAAAACCACGTACAGACAAACCGTAATCGGAAACAGCCGACGGGAACAGACTGCGGACATATGGTAGCCAGATCCTCGCTTCCAGGGAAGGCAACTCTGACTCATGCATTAAAACATAAGGCCTTACTAATAGCTCTTAATTTCGGACTAATAACGCTGTAAATTGGCTAACAAAATGACATTTGCGGAGCTCAACAGAGTGATATTGCCTTTGCGCTGCGCTAACGCTTGATTCGCCGGGCTTTGTAAAAGGTCACGGTGGCGGCAATCATGGCGTAACCATGGCGACCGTATTTATTTTCATCCGGTGACATGGACAGGAAGAGCAATAAGATGGCCTCTGTGGAGGTGGACGGAGAAGGATGCTGCCTGAAGGTAAAATGTACCGAAGTGTGTGTGTGTGTGTGTGTGTGTGTGTGTGTGTGTGTGTGTGTGTGTGTGTGTGTGTGTGTGGTGTGTGTGTGTGACAAAGAGAGAAAGAGATAGTGAGTGAGTGTGTGTGTGTGTGTGTGTGTGTGTGTGTGTGTGTGTGTGGTGTGTGTGTGTGTGTGGTGTGTGTGTGTGTGTGTGTGTGTGTGTGTGTGTGTGTGTGTGTGAGAAAAAGAGAAAGAGATAGTGAGTGTGTGTGTGTGTATGTGTGTGGTGTGGTGTGGTGTGGTGTGTGTGTGTATGTGTGTGTGTGTGAGTGTGCGTGTGAGTGTGCGTGTGCGTGTGAGTGTGCGTGTGTGCGTGCGTGCGTGCGTATGTGTGTGTGTGTGTGTGTGTGTATGTGCACTGTACTTACCCGTGGGCTACTGAGTGGGCTGGTAGACAGACCAGAGGAGGCTCCACTGATAGATCGTGACCTATCAAGATACACACACACACACGCGCACACACACACACACACACACACACACACACACACACACACACACACACACACACACACACACACACACACACACACGCGCGCACACACACAAAGCAATCCGTGATTATAATTGAACACTACCATGGGTGCCTGTTGGTGTCCATTAGAACAGGGAGAGGGAAGCTTGAAGCGAGGTAACAAAGCATCACAACGACAACATTAGTAGCTCAGCACAAAGCTTTAGGCGCCAAGCAACTCAAGCGGCTTCACTCAGCCTCCCATTCGGTTAACATCACGTCACTGCAAGTATCAGACTAGCCTAGTCTCACGCCTTGTCACAGCTACTCTGCATGGTGCGCTTTGATAAAGGCAAGGGGGTAAAGATTAGCTTACTTAAATTAGCATATTGGTAACGCAACATTGACGATGAAAAAGGAACGTACTGGAACTGCAACGGTTCTATTTGGGTTGGAATGAAGTGGGGACATTTGTCGGTCAACACTATTATGTTTGCATGTTGCAGTTTAATTCCGGTAGATGCGATCAGCACTCAGTCATCAGGAAGGAACATAGGGGGACAATTTGTCTCCATGTACATGTATGGAGACACACACGCACGTGCGCACACACACACACACACATATAAACAGACACACACACACACACACACACACACACATATAAATAAACACACACACACACACGCCCACACACATTAACACACACACACACACACACACACACACACACACACACACACACACACACACACACACACACACACACACACACACACACACACACACACACACACACACACACACACACACACACACACACACAGGATGTCAACACTCAAGAGACACCGGCTGTACATGTATTGTCACAACACTTTGTCTCTCCGTCGTCTCCTGTCTAATATTTCACCCTCCGCCGGCGCCTCTCTTTGTTCCCCCGTTCTGTCAGTTTTATATTTATTAATTTATTGTTTTTCATGTTTGTATGAATGGTGAAGATCGCTCTTGATCTTCACCCCACAGTCACCCTCTGAAAGTGAACATGCTCCTCCATCGTTATGTTTTTGGTTTTGGTTTAATATTTCTGATCTAAATCAGAAATATCAATCTTCTTTTTCATTTTCTCTTCAAGGTCTTAGGGTTTTGTGTTTGGGTGGTTGGACTTTCCATCTCCAAGAATCATTTGATTAAATTATATGATATTAGATTATTAGTGATATATGACGATATTACGGATAATCACATCATAACATGGCCATTCACACTATGAGGAAGACCAGACTATGAGGAAGACCAGACTATGAGGAAGACACAGCAAGATAAAACGGTGGAACCATCTTGGCCTGTTGCGTCAGTTGAGCGGGAGGCGGGGCCTCGGTCACAGTGAAGAGAACTAGGGAACTAAGGATGTGTCAGTCAAAGTCAACGCTGTGTCTGCGGGATTACTAGGAGGACCGAAGAAAAGGCACATTGTGGAGGCTGGAGGAACGACCTCTTACAAGCTAAAAAGCAAACACACACAGACACACACAGACACACACGGCGGACGTCAGTTTAGCTCAGGAGGTAGCGCGGTCGCCTCACAACTGGAAGGTTGCTGGTTCGATCCCCGCCTCCTCCTAGCAAAAGCTGTCAAGGTGTCCTTGAGCAAGACACCCTAACCCTAACTGCTCCTGACCTGCTGGCTGTCTCCTTGCATGGCTGACTCCGCCATTGGTGGTTGAATGGGTGAATGTGAGACTTGATATGTAAAGCGCTTTGAGTAACCATTGGTTAGAAAAGCGCTATATAAATGTCCATTTACCATCACACACACACATGTGAATATGAACACACACATACATAATGCAACTTTTAATTTTAAAAGGTGACACCACCATCGATCACGACCTCCTGAGAACAGGTTTTATGTCCCACCTCACACATAAACCTATCATTTACAAAACGGTGCCCAACGGGGGATCCACCCGAAGCAGGCCTACAGCCGCTCATGTTATCATGGGGAGACAAACCTAGCCTCCAACTACCTCCTGTCTCAAGCCCCAGCAGAGGGCCTCCAGGGCCATGGCTAGTGTATTGTTCTGGGCCTCCGTTAGTGTGTGTGTGTGTGTGTGTGTGTGTGTGTGTGTGTGTGTGTGTGTCTTTTAAAGCTAATGTTACAGATGGTTATGCTGTAACAGTAATGAGCTGTCAGGGCCTCAGCCTCGCTGCGGCAGGACGATGAATTACTGTTGACGTGTGTGTTATTAATAGTGGGCCACACGACACACACAGCTAAACAATCATTTGTCATCTGTCTAATGGCCAAACCTGGCCAGGGAATGATGTGTGTGTGCATGTGTGTGCATGTGTGTGTGCATGCTTGTGTGTGCGTGTTGTGCATGCGTGTGTGTGTGTGTGTGTGTGGGGGTTTGTATGCATGCCTGTGTGTGTGTGTGTGTGTGTGTGTGTTTGCATGCATGCCTATGTGTGTTGTGTGTGTGGTGTAAGTGTGTGTGTGCACGTGTGTCTGTGCGTGTGCATGTGTTTATGTGGGTGTGTTTGCGTGCATGCGTGTGTGTGTGTTGTGTCTGTGCACGTGTGTGTGTGTGTGTGTGTGTGTGTGTGTGCACGTGTGTGTGTGTTTGTGTGTGTCTAACAGTTATAACTAATAGTTATCATACTAAGAAATAATGATACGATTCCACTATATGTGCCATTTAGCGAACGTTTTTCGCTCCGTATTTTTGGAACGAGTCTCCTGCTCCGTCTCCAGAGGCCACCGTGGGTGCCAGGCGCTAACCGTTCTCCAAGAAAAACTGGATCAGAAGAACAATCCCGAACACTCCTGGAGACAAACCCAACCCAAAACTCAGATAACAGACGGCGCCGGGAGAGAAAGAGGGGACGAAAGGCAAGGGGGCACAAACAACATGGCAGGATGACGCCGGGGGGGGGAGAGAGAGACGTTTCCTCTGATCAGGTTATATTTGGGAATTTTAAAGGAAGCCACCGCCGCCGCTCTGTGCTTCCCTGCTCTGTCGCGAGGCATTACCACGGCGTACCTCCTCTGCCGTTGATCAAGGAGCGCCCCGCTAGGAGCCTGTTTTCACACAAATCAAGCCTCCTCTGAATCACGCCTTTGCCTCCGCCGCTGGAAATCCCAGACTTATTTAGTGCGTTAATAGAACTCTTTTTTATCCCCCTGCTCGGCTCATCGGCGAACATCTAAACACACACACACACACACACACACACACACAAACACAGACAGACGTCCCTGCCGGCTCCCGGAGGAAAGATCAACCTTTTAAGGTTCTTCTTTACTCTTCACGTTACGCTTGACACGCTGAAATAAATTAAAGTCAATAATTAGCATCAGAGCACAAATTGTCAAGTCGACTCTAAACCGAAGCACACCGGGTGGAAGCAACTTGAGCTTAAGTGGAAGAAAAGGGAGGAAACAGATTGATATTCTGAGCCTCATGCTGCAGCACTCTATAATTCATTTACATATCATTAACCTCTAATTTCCTCTGGCTCATTCTTAGGATGTAGAATTATTCCTAGTTTGTGCATAAATAAATATCTATATCTATCTATATATATATAAATATCAGACAAGGACTGGGGTTCAGGCATGACTGCTCTGTAATGTGATATGGTGTGTGTGTGTGTACTATTATATGAAGCAGTGCCTGGGCATGCTTGTGTTGATGGAAAGTGTCACAACATGTGTTTCAAAGCCACTCTTCCCTCTCCACACACTCTGATCTTGAGTTCCCTGGGAAACTCTTCCTATGCTGTCAAAACTAAGTTTGGAGCCAAGGAGGGCATAAAGTTGTGTTCAGAGATTGTTATAATTTATTTTTTGCCAAATCATCGGGACACACACACACACACACACACACACACACACACACACACACACACACACAGGTTCACACAAAGTGTGATCATAAAAATTTAAAAAGGAGAAAGTTGTGAAACCACAGAGACAGTGATATGAACTGAGTTGTGAGAAGAGGTAACCTCATTCCCAGGCGTCCCGAAAGCCTGGAAGCGGATGCTTTAGAATGTGTGGATAGTGGCGAGAGAGAGAGAGAGAGAGAGAGAGAGAGAGAGAGAGAGAGAGAGAGCGAGAGAGAGAGAGAGAGAGAGAGAGAGAGAGAGAGAGAGAGAGAGAGAGAGAGAGAGAGAGAGAGAGAGAGAGCGAGAGCGAGAGAGAGCGCGAGAGAGAGAGAGAGAGAGAGAGAGAGAGAGAGAGAGAGAGAGAGACGGAGGGACTTCCCAGAGAGGGATATTCGTCCTCTTCTTCTTCTTCTGGCCCCGGGGTCTATATTAGTGTTTCACCGGAGACTGTTAGCTGACCTACACGCAGCTCACAGGAAGTAAGAGATCTGAATTAGCACTTCTGACAGTAGGAGTAGTAGTAGGTGACCAGAGCTGACACAAAGCTAGCTGATAATGGTCATGGCAACCACCCCTAGCATATATATATATATAGTTAGATGGCAAGGTGGAGCTGATTGGCTGAGAGAAGTGGTGCTGTGTCAACTAATGTTAGCTAGACGATCATATCTTTTACTCTGCTTTCCTCGATTTACCCGCTTGTTCCAATTTCTCGACAAGACGCTCAATCGGCAAACGTGATTGGCCACAAAGTCTGAAGCTTGTGATCAGTCCCTCCCCTTTATATAATGATGCTGAAGCAGCTCAGCTGTCCTAATTGGTCCATCATTACAGATTGCTCCTGTATCCTGCATGGTGCTCAAAAGCTCCAGGGGGAATCTGAAAACATTTTGGACTCCAGCCCATTAAGGTACCTGAGGTCAGGCGGCATGTGAGGGACAAAAGAGGGCAATAGAGAGAGAGAGAGAGAGAGAGAGAGAGAGAGAGAGAGAGAGAGAGAGAGAGAGAGAGAGAGAGAGAGAGAGAGAGAGAGAGAGAGAGAGAGAGAGAGAGAGAGAGAGAGAGAGAGAATAAATGTAGGGAAGAGAGAAAGTACTTAAGAATATGAAATCCGAAAAGGAGGAGACGCCAAACACACCGCCATTAAAATCACCACCGAAGGAGAAGAGGAGAGGAGAGGAGAGGAGAGGAGAGGAGAGGAGAGGAGAGGGAGGAGAGGAGAGGAGAGGAGAGGAGAGGAGAGGAGAGGAGAGGAGAGGAGAGGAGAGGAGAGGAGAGGAGAGGAGAGGAGGGAGAGGAGAGGAGAGGAGAGGAGAGGAGAGGAGAGGAGAGGAGAGGAGGAACCCCCTCGGCTGCTCACTCTTCTTCAGCGTGGCATTTGGCCACTGATGAAAGAATCAGGGATGATGGAGTTGTTTTCAATGTGCCGCCACCAGTTGGAGTCAGGAAGGAGCCGCTCCGTTATGGAGATTTATACGAGTGGAGCTTAAAGGTCGGCCCATAAACAAGAGTTCAGGGCGACTCGTGGGATTGGCTCCTCCTCTCCGTGTGTGGCGGGGATTTGATTGTCTATGATATATACGGACCGCGGCCTGGCCGGGGGGGGGGGGGGGGGGTGGTGATAATATGATGCACGCTCAATAACGCCACAGCGGCCGGCATGGCATCTTATCTGGGAAACCCTGAGGTTCCCAGCAGGAGGTCTGCGCCAAACAAGGGGATGAAGTGACGACACATGACAATAAACATACAGTGTGAATATAATTATATATATATTGTATACACATTTACATTTTTTATATATTCATCCTGCTTTCAATAACTGCATACCCCTGATCACTACCTGTTAAATACTTACTTACCTGTATATATATATATATATATATATATATATATACCTATTATTATGCTCCTATCCCACTTAATACCTAGTAGTCTTTTAACCTGTACATTTAACCTGTACATGATATCACCATGCACTTAACTGTAACATGTGCACTCTGGTTAGATGCTAAACAATTTTCGCTGTACTGTACTTGTGCTGTGCAAAGACAATGCATTTGATTCTAATCTAATCTAATCTAATATATCTTGAACGGTATATCATTTAGACTGAAAATGACCTTCTCTTGTCGCCTACCTGACCAAAACAAAAGCTCAAATGAATGTTTTATGTCAAAAGTACTGAGGGGAGAGTTGAATGAATCTGGTCAAAAATAGATGTTCCAACACTTCAATGATTTGATAATATGAGCATAAACGGCCACACAAATAATTATATATTTTGGACATTTCTCACAAAGTCTTCACAAGAAAGCCACAACGTGAGTGTACAACTTAGCGTGCTGGCTAACTCCACGCGCAAAAGCAGGGCAGCAGGTAGCAGACATGAGAGGGGGAAGCGAGGGGGGAGGCAGCAGTAGGTGGGGTGAGAACAAGGCGGTAAGGGGGAGGGAGGGAGGGGAGGGGAGGGAGGGAGGGAGGGAGGGAGGGAGGGAGGGAGGGGAGGGAATACCTTTCCTCTTTGCTGCGTTTCATACTGCCGTCAGGTATATCCAAGCTTTTACTGTATATTGATTTACTACAGCAAGACAGGAGACAGTGTCAGGGGTCAGTCTCTACACACACACACACACACACACACACACGCTGAGCAGTCATTCTCCACACACACAAGCACTCGCTCACACACACTGGCACTCGCATGCACACAGACACAAATGCACATGGAAACATGGATATATACGCCGATAGACAGACACAGATACACACAGCGAAAGATACATTTGTGTGTGTGTGTGCATACCTCTGTCCTGTGTATGTTTGTGTGTGTCCTGTGTGTGTGTGTATGTGTGTGTGTACCTCTGGGTATGTGTGTGTGTGTGTGTGTGTGTGTGTGTGTGTGTGTGTGTGTGTGCGTATATCTCTGTCCTGTGTGTGTGTGTGTGTGTGTGTGCGCATATGTCTGTACTGTCTGAACTGTGTGTGTGCGCATATGTCTGTAGTGTGTGTGTGTGTGTGTGTGTGTGTGTGTGTGTGGTGTGTGTGTGTGTGTGTGTGTGTGTGTGTGTGTGTGTGTGTGTGTGTGTGCGCATGTGCGTGTGTGTGTGCACACGCCCGCGTACCTCTGTCCATGCTGTGTCATGTCTATGGCCCTCCTGGCAGGGACCGGCGACCCCCCGTCCGTGACACTCAGCACCTCCATGGACTTCCTCTCGGGACGCCTCTTGCCGTGGCGGTTCAGCATGGGAGAGTCCACACGCTTCTTGGGGGGGTCTGGCGGGGACAGACAGGCTGCTTCAGAACACCCCCTGTGTCATGGTTTAATAGGGGAGGGGGGGGCCTCCCACAACCTTTTATTAGGAGGACCTTGGCGCTATTCTCTATTTTCCCCACAGGTGCAGCGTCAGCGCAAATAGGCTCTGAGTAGAAGTCAGTGGAAGGTGCCGTAAGAGCTAAGAGATATCATTGTGTGTGTGAGTGTAATTGGTGAGGAATGTGAAATGCCACGGCCGTCCGGACGGCTTATTAGCGAAGGGAAATGCGCTGTGAGAATATCGGTTTCTATAGCTGACCGTGCCCGCCTCTTGTGTGCGACCATTTCGATTGTGGAACCCCCCCGTTCGATTCCCAGGGCACTTCTGAACCCCGGTCCATCTTGTCTTGTCTGTCCATCACCTGTACGTGAATGGTACACTTCTCAACGGTGGGGAGAAACGTATAGGGAGGGACCAACAGAGAGGGAGGGGGCGTTTTTGTCTTTAGGTTGTTAAGTTTCTAAATTGTTTCTGCTCTCCCTCTCTTACCTACAGAAGCTTCAAACCGAGTGTTTTACCCACCTTTAACGAGGACTACATCCCTATTCTGTCCCACAGGTACAATATTAGAGCACAGGACATATGGAAAACACATTGTGAATAGTTCATTATATGTCCTTATTGCCATAGTTTTATTGTTGCATGTAAAATCAATTCTATATGCTTGTGTTTTATATATATATATATATATATATATATATATATATATATATATATATATATATATATATTAATCATAGCCTGTGGGAACCACCTACCCCTAAAAAAGTACACTGCAGTCTATAAGTGAGTAGTAAAAACGTACGCTACTGGTTTTATGTTATGTTTTACTGTTGTACATTCAACCGAGAGGAAATTGGAATTTCAAACTGGACGAATGGCTGTACGTTCCCCCCCGGTGAGTTTCATGTTTGTGATAATCTCGTCCTATTCTATCCCACTGACGGCTGATGTCTGTGTGTGTTGTGTGTGTGTGAGCTGTGAGGAGAAGGCTGAGGGTTAAGTAAAGTGTTTTCCCTGTGGCGGGTATCTTATCACTCTGAAAAATGTTTTTTTGCAGTGTCTGGGGAAGTGAGTAGAAGTGGGTTCTCCGTTCAGACATTGAACGGCCTGTTGACACCCTCCAAGGCACGTTTTTGGTTTTTACGTTCTTACTCTTTATATCTTTCTGCGTGCAGAGTTCTCTGTCCAGTGGAGAATGTTTTCCGGTCTTCTCGGGAATGTATACAACCGCAGTAAAAAAATTGTCTTACGGGTGTTTTTTGCTTTTTCAAATAAATACTAAAATATTGCTGCATCCTTGGGCTTACCCCGGTCTAAGTAAGTAGCATCCTCCTATTCACTTCACTACATTGAGTCCCTGCAGGGACGTGGTTTAGGCTGGCAGTCAGCCAACCCCCCCCCCCCCCATTCCAACTGCCCTCGAGTCACATCATCGTACTGAAACTGGATCCGTGTTCACAGCCATCCCATTATTTTTGCGCTGTCACTTTGTTTAGACTTTTTGGATTGGTTCCTGCTGCGTAGGAAGGGGGTTGTGTCAGCTCCCCCGGGGCCTTACCGATCTCGTTGCGGGGCGGCAGGTTCTGGTCCTCCTGGCTGGGGTAGCGCTCCTTGCGGTCCAGCAGCAGGAAGTATATCATCTTCTCCTGGTTGTCCCTGCACAGGAGGGAGGGCAGAGAAACTTGTTTGTTTACGTCGTCCATATCTTCTCTACCGTCCGTTTATCCGCTGTAGGCCATTTTGCTGAGTGCTGCCGGGCCTGTCCTGTCCATACGTGTTGTGTTTATGATGTCAGCTTATTTAATATAATGTTCTTTAATGTATGGCCTACCCAGGGACTGCAGATGTACGCATAGCCTTCCCGGATAACGCATTTACAGAAACGTTAATTTGAAGTGTACTGTCCCTGACAAATATGAGAACCTGGAGGCCACTGACAAAAACAGGGTATAACTGAACATTTTATTTAGTTAAAGACACCATATTCTCACAGAGTAAACCTCTCTATACGAAAGTCCGGGACACAGCGTTAGCACAGCGTGCAAAGAACTTCCTCAAGAAGAGGTTTTGATTGACAGGCAAGCACGACCAATCAGGAACAGTGAATGGTGTCTCGAGTTCCCTCAAGGCGCCGATACGTAGAGCTTAACTAGCTCTCTGTTTCAGAGACTTTTCAGGATGAGTCCCGTGGTGACGTAGTGAAAATTAACGGAAGAGGCCCGGGATTACTGATACCCACAACTGTGCCCACTATACCTCCTCCCAGAACTAAAGCACCACACCTGGGGTGACACCAGGGTGCCGTCTCCATTACCTTCTGGTCCCTCTCTCCATTAGAACCCGGCGCCCCTTCCTCCCAAACCAATATGTGACCCCTGTGACCCCTGTCACTCTCCACGCTTTTGAAGCGGCACTCAAAATGCACCTTTTAAAAATTGCTTTTCACATCGCAACTCTCCTCACCTCTCTGTCCCTCGTTCTGCTAGATCATCCGTATGCTTTTTAAATGTTTCTCTTGATATTACTTTCGGTTTTTTTTAAACTCTTGTTTCATCACCTGTGCAAAGTGTCTTTGTGTGTGTGTATATGAAAAAATCGATATAATGTGTTATTGTTAAATATATATATACAAGCGCATGTATGAGTCATGTGCATTTCAAAGAATATTTCAATGTCCACATACACATGCACACATAGACACATACAGAACGCATGCTGAAAGGAAAAGACTAACACTGAGTGTGGAGAGACACACACACACACACACACACACACACACACACACACACACACACACACACACACACACACACACACACACACACACACACACACACACACACACACACACACACGCACACACCACAGGCACACTCAACACATATCTGCAAGCGCATTAACACATGAAGGCACGATGACTCATGGTGTTTCTGCTTTGATAAACATTCATCTTTGCTGCTGCAAAACCCTGGATTCCGTTCCCCATACATGAAGCCTTTTTTTGTACGGACCAGCGGGACATCGTCGTACGTCATCGAGTGCCGTGGAGCCCCCTGTGCTTCCACCGTGCAGTTTGTACCGAAGCATCACAACACACCATGAGCTCCCCCTCGTGTCTCCCTGGAGAGTGACCAAAAAAAAACCCCCTAAATAAAAGAAGCGTCAGCAGCAACTCATCTCTTTAGCCTCGTCGGTGACCGGCCAGCGTGGTGTAGTTAGTGGTGGCCAGGGCTTGGACGCTCTGATGAAGACAGCTTGGACGGTGGCAGGGGGTCGACCCAGAGACAAGAATCTGCGCCCTCAGCAGAAAACTGGCAGAGGGGCGAAGGGGCGAGAGACGGAAATGTCCGTCTACTCCCACATAATAATTACAGGGCTTTCTCCCCCCCGGAGCGAGGGAGAGACATACAAAAACAGGGGGGGGGGGGGGGGGGAGTATGTGAGTGTTAAAAGTAATAATAATAAAAAATGTAAAATTATTTAAGACACCCACTTGCAGGGCTACCCTCAAACACACACATATTGTCTATGTAATTGTGTAATTATATATACTATAATCTATACACTATAAATATTACACAGTACATACAATTGTATATACACAAAACAGTATATATATGAACGGTTGTGTATATAATTGTATGTATAACATTTATAGTTGTCATGTGTGTGTGTGTGTGTGTGTGTATATATATATATACACACATGACAACCAAACCCTAAAGTGATGTATGCTGTTGAACATGTAAGGTGACAGCTTCAAAGTAAAGACACGCCCCACTTCCCCACTTCCCCCCCCCCCACACACACACACACACACACACACACACACACACACACACACACACACACACACACACACACACACACACACACACACACACACACACCCACACCACACCCCCCACCCACCCATCCCTCTCGCCCTCCTCAACGCCTCCTACGCACTCGCTCCATTTGATGTAAAACCCGTTGGAATTAAGAGTTTCCCTCCTTTTCTTCAGGCTCCTTTAAATTCCACTTTATATTCTTTATTAGCATCATAGCTGCCTTCGTAGCTCCTTTGAATCGCCTTTCAATTACACTTCCTCTTTTACTACCCTACTACGTCCTCTGCATTTTGAGTTCCGCTCGGTGATATCTTGTTCCACTCTGGGCCCCCTTTCACCTTTCCAGCAACCCCTCTCTCACTGAGACTCATTATAATTATTATTATTATTAGGAATTCATAGAGGATCTGTGGATACCTATTGTATTCATCTACATTATTATTATATATTTGTATTATTATATATTTCTCTCTCAATCTTATATCTCTACATGTCTACGTTTTTTTTTTCAAATTTGAAACTCAAAGGTAAAGCAGGTCCTCAAAACGTTTGGTTCCACTTTGACCATAGGGGGGGGGGGGAGGGGGGGGGGGGTCAAAGTCAAGCTATCAGCCCCGACCCTCAGATGAACGAAAATGAACACGATATGCTGAACATAATTGCCTCTTGGACCCATGAGGTCCGTCCAGATAGATTTCTCTGTACGGCGAAGGTTTCCCTAAAACTTCAGCACCACAATTCTAAAGAACCCCAAAATCTAAATCTAAATGTGGAGGATTGAAGCTGCTTTATTGGTCACACATTTCACACACAGTGAAATGTGTTTCTCTGAATTTAACCCATCCTAGTATTAGGAGCTGTGGGCAGCTATTGTATATACAGCTGCCCGGGGAGCAGTGGAGGGGGTCAGTTGCCTTGCTCAAGGGCACCTCGGTGTTTCAGGGACTTGAACCGGCGACCTTCCGGTTCCCAAGCCAAGTCCCAACAGACTGAGCTATCTTGCCACCCAAACAACAAACCGAAATGACAAAAAAAACCATTGGAATAGATGCTCTATGGATGTGTCGCATTAAAGAACCGAAAGGGAAAGCAAAGTGGCAGAGATATGCAAAATTGAAATGATTGTCTCAATAACTGTTGCGGTTGCTGAATAGCCGATCGATTGTAATTATTATCATACGAGCATCTCTCACCCACTCCATAGTATTTATTGTATATTACACACACACGCAGTTGGACCCGTGCCTGGCGCCTGGCCATCTCAGTCCTCCCAGAGAGTTTTTTTAATTCCCTTTATCTCCATAAATGACACCGAAATGGCACTTTACAATCAAATGGAGGCAAATGTGAGGGGCAGACATTCAACACATCACACCGACTCACGAAGCATCTGATGTGGCTATATATACATATAAACTGAAAGTAAACCACCACTATGATCCTTTCAATGTGTTCTTTCCCCCTTTGAAACCTACTGGTTTAAATGTGTGTTTAACTACCCACCTGGGAAAGAGGTCACTTTGTGTATCAAAGGCGAGCTACATCTATTAGTAGTGACAGTTCAGTCACTGTTTGAAGACACTGTTTTTAGACACTTAGCTGTGTATGCATGATTGTCAATACTGTATCATAATTGTAATAATGTACTGGTACTAATTATACGGTTAACAATGTATATCTTTTTGAATTGATATTTTGTATTTGATTGAATTTTTCTCTTTTTCTCACTTTTGCCGAATCTTCCAACAGACGGCACACATCAGACCAGTACCAGCTCATATAAATCTTATAAATAAGATCACACACAGACACACATTCATAGACACACGGTGTGGTGTGTGAGTGTGTGTGTGTGTGTGTGGGTGTGTGTGTGTGTGTGTGTGTGGGTGTGTGTGTGTGTGGTGTGTGATGTGAGTGTGTGCTTCAGGATCCAGGATGTGTCATTAGTCATTAAGTCACAACCCAAAAATATAAAATGTGTTGACAATATCAATATTGCATTAATTAACAATGCCTTCATGTACAGCTAGAAACACAGAGCGAACAAACAGCTGCAACAATTGGGGCCAAAGTCAATAAAACAGTAAGCCATTGAAACATGAATTAACATTGAAACACAAGCTAATTCATGGCCTTCTTTCTCAAGATTATGCCCTGGACCCACCAGTTGAGAACCCCTGCATTGGAACCTTAACACCGGCCGAATGAAGAGGTGCCGTTCTTCTTCCTAGAAGAGCGTTTGTGTGTGTGTGTGTATGTGTGTGTGTGTCGCTGCGTGTCCACTCACTCGTCCGAGAGCAGGTCCTTCAGCAGCTTGTTCTTGTCCCTGAAGCAGCCCAGCGAGTGCATGCTGTCCAGGACGTCCGGGTCCACGTCCTCCGCCGCCGGCAGGTTGCGGATGGTCACCTTCCGGGGCACGGGTTGCTCGGGCTCCGGCTCGTTCTTCCCGCCGCTGGGAGGACGCAGATCGATGACACGGGACATGAACCAACCAAGCCAAGCACAGGAGCCACCCACCCCTCCCTCACCCGCGCACGTTAGCCGCTTTGCACAACATCTACACATAATGAGCGTTCATTATGTGTATGTGGCGCTGCTGTGTCACCACAATACTTTATGAACAAACACAGAGAGCTTCGTTCATCCTGAAAGTGGCTGACGACGAGGAAGTTAGTGAGAGTTGGATTTTAGGTAACCGCCAGCCTCTCTCCCTCTCTCTCTCTCTCTTCCACTCTATCTCTCTCTCTCTCTGTTTCTCTCTCTGTCTCTCACTCTCCTCTTTATCTCTCACGAGTGTGAGACTCAAGAGGGCTCTCTCCTCTCTCTCTGTCTCTCTCCACTCTCTCTCTCTCTCTCTCTCTCTCTCTCTCTCTCTCTCTCTCTCTCTCTCTCTCTCTCTCTCTCTCTCTCTCTCTCTCTCTCTCTCTGTGTTTATGGGCTGGCAGGGGTTGTGTTCTGTGAAATCTAAAAATGGAGTAGACATCTGTACCGTTTGGCAGCGGTCTGGGTGTGACAGGGTGCCAAGGCATTTCATTTGGTGGGATAGAAAAAAAGAAAAACCCTGCTTTGATGCACTTCAGTCGGTGAGTCAGCCCCTTGGTGGATCAGCCAGCAACCAATTAGTGTCATCCATCCATTCATTCATTCATCCATCCATCCACCCATCCACCCACCCATCTAACCATCCAGGCAGAGGTGGGAGACAGACAGATGCTGGGTGATAACTATGCCCCTCTGTCTTCTTGCTTGTTTCCTCCCGTTTTCCTTTGCGTGAAAGAACGGATCAGTGCCCATATGTGCAGGACAACATCCTGTGTGCTAACAGTTTAGCCCTCGCTCACCCTGAGTGTAGATGTGTTCAGCAGCTCATGTGTTCAGGCGACATTCAAAGTCATTCATCATCAGGCAGCTGTTACTAGCTCGCCCATTCCAGCACATCAAGACGAGATGGAATGGAGGGCGGGGGAGAGAGAGAGAGAGAGAGAGAGAGAGAGAGAGAGAGAGAGAGAGAGAGAGAGAGAGAGAGAGAGAGAGAGAGAGAGAGAGAGAGAGAGTACTTACATGTACCACGTGTGTTTCTGGATCTTCTCTAACTGTGGAAGACAGAAAGGTGAAACACAAAGTCAACACAAGAGGTCTTTTATGTATTCATTATTTGTTTTGAATTAACAAGAAAAGAGAAAAAAAATAACCAGACGTGCAGTATTTTGTACATGCAGAACAGATCTTGTTCTCTGGTAACACGTGAACTCACTGGTTTGCCAGAAAGTCATTCATAAGAAATAGACAAGCAATAAACAGCTAAAAACGAGGTATGGCCAAGTTCTTTAAGGCCACTAGGCGACAAACACGCGTATTCTAGACTTGGTCGGGGAGAGAGGCGAGAGATCGGGCCCGACTCATGTAGTGTGGGGAGCACTGAGACTGAGATCATGAGATTATGCCGGCAACAGCCAATCGCATTTGAGATCAAGAATGGCCAATGGGGTTTGAGATCAAGAACGGCCAATGGGGTTTTGTAGGTCGAGAACGGCCAATGGGATGTGAGGTCAAGAGGAAGAAAATGGGACCAAATTTGTGCAGTTCGGAACAACAACCACATAATGAAATGGTGTCAGAAGTCTCTTATCGCAGTTTTAGTCTAAGTCCAACTTTCACAACAAACAAGGGAAGGGGAAAGTGATGTGGCCGACCAACCATCAAACACACGCGCACACACACTCACACATCTACACTCACACACACAGACAGACACAAACAGACAGACACACACAAACTGACACACACACACACACACACACACACACACACACACACAAAGTTATAGCAGGCAGCCATATGGTTGAATGCGGTTCATTGGAAAGACACACGTCTCTGAGATGGATGTGGTTGTAGCTGCAGTATCAAATCAATCAATCTGCCAGCACCACCTGCTCTCACTCCAACTACCGCTGGTACTGTTCAACCCATAGTCGTATTGGCTTCTCGCGTGTGTGTGTGTGTGTGTGTGTGTGTGTGTGTGTGTGTGTGTGTTTCTCTATGAAATGCATTGGGCCACATGGCTACCGATTTCAACTGTGGCCATAGCCAATCATTTTCCACCCAACCATCCATCCGTTCAGGCATTCATCGATGCGTCCCCAAGCCTCCATTCATCCAACCACACGTCCATCATCTTCCCTTCATCCTCCCATCTATTCCCGTGCGCACTATTGTCACATTGTCAACTTCACACAAAGGCAAAAAAAACCACAACAGATGGAAAGATAGACAACACAGTACACAGACTTGTGTCCAGATATATAAACAATCATCATAAACAGCTATAGGTGGACAGACCGGCGGACCGACAGACAGACAGACAGAGAGACAGAGAGACAGAGAGCACAGCTAAGACCCTCTCTAGTTCTAGTAATTCTGTGGCTGGTTTCTCCCCCGAGGGAGCGACTCTGCCACGATAGACTCTTGGTCCTTTAATAGAAAAAGCCCCCGATATCCTCCTGGTTAGCCAGGGGACCGGGAAGGCCGTGGTTTCATACCAACGCCGTTGAGGCTGAGATGAGATGTCAGGAGCCCTGTAGCCTCCCGGGCTCTCAGGGGCCCAGACAGGATATTAAGGAGGGGTTTAACTGGGCTAAGCCCACCTTAAGCCTGGATACCCGACTTCGCCCGAACCTTAACAGCGGCATTTCCTGGGAAGCCTGAAAGCTGAGGATGTGTGCGTGCATGTGCTTGTGCCTGTGTGTTTGTATGCATGGGTGTGTACGTGCATGCCCGTGTCTGCTCACAAACCAAGATTTAAATAATGTGGCTGATATTTGTGCATGTTTGACCATAAGAGGGCAGGCCGACCCCTGTGCTGTGTGTTATCGTCTATATCCGATCAGCTCTGGTCCCTCCTAATCC
>CM051010.1:21739172-21774172 GCA_027704905.1 Muraenolepis orangiensis
TATTGCATTAAGATTCATGAAGCCCTCACGGAACCCGTGTGCAGGTCGCACGTGCAGGCGCCTGCAGCCGTAACCGCTGTGGAGCTGTCGACACGTCCACAGGCGACATTTGATGGCGTTCGGTGCGACAAGAGAGGAATGGAATGATGGTCGTTTTGTTAATGTGTTTTAACGTCCCTGGCGCCTCTATAGAGTCTATAGAGAGCCGGAGTAGACCCGCACCGATACGACATGTGTTCAAAATATGTCAAAATATAGTTGTCATATGACAACTGGCAACTATAGTGACCAGATCCCAACACAACAGAGTTTGTTCCACACAAACGTACTCTTTGTCCCAGAAAGAATGTGTTAGTGTGGGACAATGCAGGACACCTTGTATTATCAATTCAAGATTCAAGATTCAAGAGACTTTATTTATCCCGAGGGAAAATAAGGTGCAACAGTTGAAACAGGGGGAATAAATGCACACAAAATATGCTAATACCTAAAACTAAATAACAACAAAAAATCACATTGTTTACGCCTCGTAATGCGGTGGGGGAACTGGGAAAATGTGTGAGTGAACGTTGAAAACAGTTCACAGTTTTTCCGTTGTATTCCTACATTTTTCGGGTGTAGTGCGAGGCTGTAAATTACGGAAGAGTATTAGGGCCAGGCATAAAAAAATGAGAGGAAGATTTTTTATTTATTTTGCATTTTGAATAAAGTCGAAATGTCGAGATTAAAGTCGAAATGTTGAGAATAAAGTCGAAATACCGACTTTATTCTCGACATTTCGACTTTATTCTCGACATGCAAAATAAAAAAAATACTTCAAATAATTTGGTACATCGATCACATAAACACATTCAAGAGAAAAACAGGTGAAGAACACATATGAAACACAACACTAATGACACATTAATGAGCAGTTCTGAACAGGTGAGCTGTGGTGAGGGATGGATGGATAGACCAGTACAGTCACGGGGGTGTGACCCTACAGCCAACCATGACCAATGAGTGATTGGCACATTGGCCATGGCGGTTGGCGTCTGGTGTTTCTTGGGCCAGTGTCACTCTGGTTTTGAATGCCGCCTCAATGCCTAACTCCTGAACCCTGCCCATGCTGAACGCCTGGTCCTTTCCCGAAGGCCTCTCCCCTGCCTCTCCCCTGCCGCCTCCTCCGCTAATGTGGAAGGAGGGAGCGGGGAAACTAATAGCAGGATACAGGCCCCTTAATGAGAGGCCTGTCTCCCCGCTCTGTAAACACAGCTCCCAACGCGCGGGACTAACAACACGCTTCTTGGTGTTCTCGGTGTTGTTGTTATTGTTTGTCGTCTCGTGTCTGCGGCGAACAGCAGCCCCCCTGCGGCTGTCAAGAAGACAGTCACAGGGGTGAAGAAATAAAGCGTGGCCTCGCCCGGGGGCCGAGTCCCGGGATTGGAATCATCGTATGCAAACATGGTTTGAGCTGATTGCAGGTGTCACAGTGTGTTTATGCAGATGAGGGGGGAAGAGCGGAAGGAGAAGACGCTGAGGATTTGGGGTGAGGAAACAACCTCTGCAAGGCGACAGCATGACACGAAAAACACTCAAACAAGAAAGGACTGCAGGGTAAAGCTGGCGAACCCCCCCCCCCCGAGGTAAACACAATCAGCTTCCTACCGTACAGGAGCTGAATGTCCCTGTTCTCTTCAGTCTTTGTTTTTTAGCTAATAGGGTGGGAGACACCAGTGTGGACCATGCTGGCCACACTTACTGCTGTATTTTTGCAGTTAAATAAGACTTCTAACCTGTCATCCTCTCTCTCTCTCTCTCTCTCTCTCTCTCTCTCTCTCTCTCTCTCTCTCTCTCTCTCTCTCTCTCTCTCTCTCTCTCTCTCTCTCTCTCTCTCTCTCTCTCTCTCTCTCTCTCTCTCTCTCTCTCTCTCTCTCTCGACGACTCACAGTTTTACAGTTTCTTTTGATACAGCACTTTTAGTGTGAATGTCTTTTGATTGCGGCAAATGCGTTAATTACTAATTAGATAAATGCCAGATGTGTGTTTTATTTTCTAATTAACAATAAATTAACACAACATGAGGCCTGGGAAGTGTGCAAAAATATCCGCGTTGTTAAACCTCAACACGTTAAACCTTAACACATCTTGCTTGTCGCGGCAAAATATCGGACCGTAATGTAAGTCATAAATAAACGGACCGTTGGAAAAGAAGCACCAATAAACCCAAACCGCTTAGTAATTACCAGAGGTACTCATTAAATTCTTAGATACTAAGAAAAATTTAAGTAATTTGTGGCCTGTAAAATTAAGCTATATTATTTCAATCTGCCTTGCAAAAACCTGGCCCCAAAATAGTGGTAGTAACCGAGGAACTAAAGGAACTAAATGCATAAATAGTAAATAAAAAGAGAGAGAGAGGTGTGGCAACCGTGGCATGCGATTGGCCTGCAGTCACCTCGTTAATCTCTGATTGGCTGAGCTCATCTCAACACAAACGACACCCACCACCCAAAGGAGAGCGAAAGATTGAGGGAAAAGAGGGAAAGAGTCACAAAGATGCAGATCGATAGTCAGGAAGGACGTGCTCCGGAAAAAAATGGTGGACTTTTCTAACAACGCCTGCAGGAGTGACAAATAGCCCCCTCGGATTGTACCACCGTGGCAGCGCGTGCGTTTGTGTGAAAGCATCAATTATGGAAGACGTTGACGGAGGTTCAAGTTAAAAAGATCTCAGAGGGGAGGAGGGGGGGGGCAGCAGCAGCCATAATATAATACATCATAGTGTTGAAAATACTTTATATCGAGACGTCGACGCAACGAGAGAGAAAAGGTGTTTATTTGTGTGTGAGCATCTGAAATACAGCGTTACTACCAGGTGATCTTGTCATCTGAACATTTAAGTGTCGACCAGAAAACACAGAATTGCGTTCTCATTGTCACGCACGTCAAGAAATAAATAATAAATAAAGTTTTAAAGGTAAAACTGTCTTTTATTTTGCAAAACAGTAACAGAACAGTAACATATCAGAACTGATCTGCACACAAGTGCTAGTGATATAAGAAGAACTGTGTAGTATGAGCATTTATAATAACATATCTAACCTCATGCAAAGCAATGACATAGAAAAACTGCAGTGTGTACATACATGCACCTATTTATAGCAATGCAGTAAAACGTAGAGCGAGCGAGAATGAAAGAATCGTAGAGAGAGAGAGAGAGAGAGAGAGAGAGAGAGAGAGAGAGAGAGAGAGAGAGAGAGAGAGAGAGAGAGAGAGAGAGAGAGAGAGAGAGAGAGAGAGAGAGTGTGAGAAAAGGAGAGGTCCAGTGTGTCAAGTGCCAACAGTTTGACATGCAAAGTATTACGTGCATCACCTGTGTGTGTGTGTGTGTGTGTGTGTGTGTGTGTGTGTGTGTGTGTGTGTGTGCGTGCGCGCGCTTCATGCTCCGTAGAGCTGTGAGTGTGACAGTGGTGTATCCGTCCTTGGGTGTGAGAGGGGGGGACCCTGCCTTATCGGGCCCTGAAGAGAGAGAGTCATTACGCTGGCAAATGGAATACATTTGCGTCAGGGCCTCGCCCGCTCAGCCAGGCCTCAGATAAATGTGTTTAATTAAAAACTGTCATATCTCCACTTAGAGACGAGAAAGAGAGAGAGCAGGCAATCGATAACCAAGTGCACGTGGCTTACTTCTTCGGCGTGGGGAGTGGAGATAGCGAAAGGTAGTGAGACAGACTGAGGGGAGACGGATAGGCCGGGAGAAGGATGGGCAGGGAGACAGTCAGGCAGGCAGGCAGGCAGGTAAACGAATAGGAAGGGAGACGGATGGGCAGGGAGACAGACAGGCAAAGCAGGAATAATGAGAAAATGAAATTATGTCGAGGGCCATGGCTATGATGACAATACGCTACACAACTGGGCTGCTTGTGTGTGTGTGTGTGTGTGTGTGTGTGTGTGTGTGTGTGTGTCTTTGCACCTGTCCTCCAGTGAGTGACCGGTACAAACTCTTTGGCTAAATGTCCATTTGGGACAGAGCAGATGCATCACACCTGTGTTTGATGGCATGGTTGTGAGCTGGAATGCGATCCAAAAGGTAAAGGACGACTTGCACACACACGGAACACGGAAATAACCGCTCTACTAAATGATCCGGTTGGTTCTCAGAGAATAGCCACAGCTGCTAGGGTTTGGGTTACTGTCGGTCATTTTTCACCCTTGTTTTCCCTGTCCTTTCATCCTTTTTCAAGATTCAAGTTTCTCTGCATGAATCGAACAATTGTTACATTTGTGGAAGTCATTTGCGTGGCTTATAGTTATATAAGTGTGAGTTATATGTGCATTCCAACATGTGTGTGTGTGTGTGTGTGTGTGTGTGTGTGTGTGTGTGTGTGTGTGAGTGTGTGTGAGTGTGTGTATGAGAGAGAGAAAAGTGTCACAAGTGAGTGAGTGAGATGGATAGAAAGAGTGAGTGAGTGAGAGAGAAAGAGAGAGTGAGAGTATATATATATATGTATATATATACAGTGAATATACGTACATTTTTATTGTTATTTTATTGTGTACAGTATTTTATAGGAGGCATAAGAAAGTACTAAAACGAAAGAAAGAGAGAGCGTGGCTTTAAGTTATATGTGCATTCAAACATGTGCGTGTTTGTGTATGAGTGAAAAGTGAGAGAGAGAGAGAGAGAGAGAGAGAGAGAGAGAGAGAGAGAGAGAGAGAGAGAGAGAGAGAGAGAGAGAGAGAGAGAGAGAGAGAGAGAGAGAGAGAGAGAGAGAGAGAGAGAGAGAGAGAGAGAGAATGAGAGAGAGAGAATGAGAGAGAGCGAGCGAGAGAGCGAGAGAGAGAAAATGCGAGGTGGACTAAACTGTCCAAACACTGAGCACCAAACGTTCAGGGCGGTCAGGGACTCACTAAGCATGGCTCACTCTCGCACGCTTGCAGGCTCGTCGCACGGCGAGGTGGCTTTCTGATTGGGTCTCAACCGGTGGGTGGGGTTTTAATGAGGGACAGAATGAGGTCTGAGCTTAGGGACAGATGTCACGGCAGATGCGGCACGCAACAACAGGAGCCGCTGCGGAGCACCGAGAGAGTCCTCAGAAGAAACACACATCACCATCGTGAGCATCTGCCGGGCCGCAGTATTACTCACTCCGCGGTTTTGTGAGCAGTGTTACCGTTGTGGTTGTGGTTGTGAAAAGCCGACAGTAAATAGAGTCAGAAGTGAGAAGTCAAGGCCAGCACTAGCGGGGCTCCCTACCGCGATCACAAAAGCAATCTCGTCCTGTTTGTTAACGCTCCTCTGCAGGGGCGGACTGGCAATCTGGCAGTTCTGGCAAATGCCAGAAGGGCTGACGCACTTTTGGGCCGCCGTTTGCTGAAAAAAAAAAAGAATTACGTAAAGAAATTCAACGCAGGTGGCTACACTGGCGTATCACACCGGCCCATTCTATATAGTGGGCCGGTGTGATGGAATGGGCCGGTGTGGCCCATTCCACCCCCTTTCTGAAAGTGGGTCGGTCAAGGGACTAAATGCCAGTCCGCCCCTGCTCCTCTGGAATGAGCGTGCGTGTTACACACCCCGCGCTACGTGCTGCTAATGTACTACTACTACTACTGCTACTACTGTTAGGATCACTGCACTGGCCTTCTGTTTGTGCCAGAGAATTGACTTCAAAATATGACAAATAGTACATAGATAAAGTATTAAATGGTTTAGGACACAAAGAAGAATAATCACTGGTGGTTCCAACCAAGTTCCTTTTTATGCACCAGAAAAGACGTACCTGTTTAGTACCGACGTTTGGGTCTCTCTGTGACCCAAAGCTTCTGTGCAGCACTTTGACTCTTGTCTGTGCGCTTTATAAATGAATTGTACTTACTTACTTACTTACTTAGGGGTGGTTGTAAAAGTAGGGGAGGAAGGAAGGTGCTTCACTATTCATTTTGGCAGTGTATTAGTGGGTCATTTTAGCATGTAAGCCAAACAGAATAGAAACCGATTGTGATGTGAGGGAGAAGAAGCATTGTTTTGATGAAAAATAGCTATTTAGCGATTACTCTATTAATGATAAAATCTGAAAAATCGGAATAGAAGTTTGATGCACAGTTGCTCATTCTACCAAACAAACCTCACGGAATTCAAACTGAGTGAGATTTGAGGGAGAAGTGTTTTTTGTGTCCAGTATATTTACCTGTATTTAGTTCAAATAAGACATACCATCCATATAGTAAAACCAGTAATGCACATAAATCACATAAATTGTCTAATCGCAAGCTAAACAAACACCACCTTGTCACAGTCAGCCATGCTTTCTGTTTACGTTTGGCGTCGTGCATCTGGAATGCAGAATTAATGAATGACACAAGACAGATCCTTGCGTGATGATAAGGCTCCCCCCCCCCCAAACCTCTGATTGGGTATTCACCAGCGCAGTGAGCTCTGCTGATTGGTTCACAGAGCCTCTGGCTAGACTGTGTACTGCCGTACACATTCATGTTAAAAACCAGGACTCACCGGCAGTTTTATAATGGACTTCAATAGGTAGCTTGGGGAAGACGGTTCTTGGTACAGTCATTTTCAATTGCTTTGACACGGGGACATGATTGTTGTGCCTTCGAAATTGTAATATTATCAGTATTTTCACAGATGAATCTGTTAAATGTATGTGTATTTATCTTTCTCTTGCAAGTAGTTATTTTTCTGTGAAATCTTACCACAGACCTGGAACAAACTTCCAGAACGTTCCAGAGTGTCTAGTCTACATCACACACCTTCATCTTTTAAATCCACGGCTCAAAACATTTGCTTGTCGCAGCTTCTAACTACAAAATGTATGTACGCACGACACGATATCTCTCGTACATTTTTCCTTTTATAAATTCCCTTTTCGTGATTTTTTTTTACCATTCCAACATGCGATTTGGTCCTTTGTGAAGCAATGTGGTGGACGGCCTTGTGTTTGAACGGTGCTACAGAAATAAAGTATTAAAGTATTCTGCTCCTTCAGACAGTCGTGTAAATGTCTCTTGTCTGATCCCTCTATTTGCTGCGTGCCTTTTCTATGCTGACACTCTACCTGTAGGCTCTCTCTCCTCCTTATGACCCCCATGGGAACAGTCCACATCCATCAATTCCTGTTTCTCGCAGCTGCTGCTCTGCACTCCCATCTGTGTGTATGTATATATATATATATATATATATATATATATATATATATATATATATATATATATATATGTACACACACACACTATTTAACATGGGGCTGCAATACGGTTGCAGACTGCAGGTTATATGCATGTTCTGCTCTCAGATCAGGGCTTTGGGTCTTTCCCTCCCCTGTGGTTCTGACCCCCTGTGGACCACAGGGAGCTGTCTGGGGGTTGAACCGCCTGGCTGACAGCTCAGATAGAGGACAGTGACCTCTGGTCTCTCTCTCACACACACACACACACACACACACACACAAATGCATGTATCACTCTTTTACTCTGTCCCTCTTCTGTGTAGTGTGTGTGTGTGTGTGTGTGTGTGTGTGTGTGTGTGCATGGCACTCTTTTAAAACTTTCAGCTCCACCTTCTCTACTTAACTCTCCCGACGGATGCAACCCCACCCACACACCTCATCAAATCTGTAACCTTCAACAGAAAAAAAAAAAACCTTCGTCATCAAAAAAACAAGTGAAACACCAGTCCAACTTCGGTTCAGCTGTCAGTCGAGATTACGCCTCAGGGGGGAGGGCGGGCACAATGTAGCCGTGTAGCCTAGACTCGTGATTGGCCGATGCACATGTTCCTCTCACCCGCAGCTGGTCTCCAATAGGCTGTCTCCGACCTGCAGGGAAGCCATGCCGAAGTCCGCTATCCTGATGTTGTTCTTCTCGTCCAGCAGCAGGTTCTCTGGCTTCAGGTCCCGGTGGCTGTGGGGGGAGCAGAGGGGAAACCGTTTAGCGGAGAGTGTGACATACAGGCTGTGTCTGAAATCATTCCCTCATTCCCTACCTCCCTACATAGGGAGTTTAATGTAGAGCTCATCGGCAAAATGAAAAAAAAAAAACACTTTCGGACACTATAGTCGAGTGTCATTGCTTTGGCATAATTAAACGTGCCAGATCTACGTGGGTGGATATCGCTTGTTGGGCCTGTCATTTTTATTTCAGCGCAATGCATGATGGGATATATGGTCCGTTAGTGAGCGTCGGATGTACACTACCTTTCACGATGCGTTGTGGGATACGACGAGTGCACTATGTATAAAGGGTATAATAGTTCTCACTATATATTCGGACAGCACTACAAAATGGCGAATTCACTATATAGTGCACTATATAGTGAGTAGTGGAGGAGAGTGGGGTGTCAGCCATCGCTGAGCGGTGGTGATGACTTAAAGTCGTACTGGCACAACACATGATAATCAATTCCAACATTTTCCTAATTCTCAGTTTTGCTCGGAAATGTTCATAGATCCTTTTAAATAACCCATAACCACCTCACCTGCCGCAATATCTCTGCAATATCTCCTGGCCAGTTTTTGATATTGTGTATAACATTTCCTAGGAATTGCTCTGGGATCTTCTGTGTGTGTGTGCCAGATCCTAGCTCAATATTGGACCAACAGAGTTTGTGTGAGATACAAGTACATTCTACAGGCCTTCATAGTAATTAGCAGCCGTGACTGAGGGGCGTCCCGTCGTGTTGAGTGAAGCCCCCCCCCCACGGTCAACATTTACCCTGTGACCGACCCACCCCCCCCTTCCCATACCACCCCTCCCCCCCACCCCCGAGCAGCAGCAGAAGGCGGGGGGGGGGGTCAGTGTGTAGAGGTTATGTTGGGGAGATGCCATTCATTACCAGAGGACACAGTGAGGGGTGGAGGTCACCAGCATCAAGTCCCCCACCCCCCCCACCCCCCCCCTTGTCAGGACTCTCGTACGGAAGGGGAGGACAGACTGGTGTGCTAAAAAGGCCATCACATGCAGTAGGGTTGGATCTTTTGTGGGGGGGTTGTTGCTTAGAACATGTTAAGGATTCAATCTGTTACAAAAAAAATCCAAAGGTAAAGCAATCGGAATTGGATGAAAATCAATCATTTACATGTAAGCAAAGATATCCTAATCAGTAGATTAATCGATAACAAAAATTAATTGTTAGTGGCTGCCTTAATATCACCATATGTCGCTATTTCTGTCTTTCTGTCTCTCGGCCTGTCTGTATGTCTATCTATAAGCTATTTATCTGTCTGTCTGTGACCATCTATCTGTCTGTCTGTCTCTGTAGGCCATCTATCTGTCTGTATGTCTATCTGTAGGACATACATCTGTCTGTCTGTCTCTCTGTATGTCTATACTGTATGTCTATCTGTAGGCCATCAATCTGTTCGTCTATCTACAGGCTATCTGTCCATTTGTCTTTTTGTCTGTCTGTCTATAGGCTATCTATCTCTCCGTTTGTCTCTCTGTATGTCTGTCTGTCTACAGGCTATCTATCGGTCTTTCTATCTCTCTGTCTGTCTGTTTATCCATCTGATTGTCTTATTTTTTCCATCTTTTAAACAAACTATAATGTTGTTGGTGATTAGCAGGGAGCTGAAGCCAGGGGGAACGGCAGTCATTGTGAACAACAAGTCTTTCGCCATGTCTCTTCCTCTTAACGCTTAAAGGAACACACGCGGGAGGTGTGTACAACTTGGATGAGAGGCTGATCAACATCTGAACTCAGGCGATACCAGCAGCTGCGCCCAACTCAATTACTGCCCTGAGAGATTAGCCAGTTGTTGTTTGTTAGTGCACAGATAATATATATATAATAACACAGATAATATCATTCTGCGTCTACAGGTCAAGCTAAGGTCTTTCCTTCTTGTGTAGCTTGTGAAGTATAGCTAAAATAAAATCAACACACTCAAACTAATTGAGTCGTTTGTCATTATGTTCCGTGATGAAATCACTGGGTGAGTGAAATGTCAAAGTAGCCTGGAGCAGCACGGCAGCCTTATCCATTTGATTTGCTCCGTGGACATGAATGTTAATCTGGTGTTAATGTACAGCCGCAGGTGGTCATATATGTATAGATAATAACCTTGGACTGCAAGAAACTAATGATCAAGTTTTGAATTGGCAAAAATAAATGATGTGTGTCAAAGTGTGTCGACAGTTTAACGGCAAGTAACTTATAACAAATAAATGCACACGGGAGAAAAGTAAAACGGGGGAACTTTTTTCCACACCATTGGCAAGATGTTATTGGCTAAATAATTATGGGGACTAAATGACAGTAATGGGATTCAATTCTGAATACTAATTCCATCATAATACTTAAAACGATAAAAGTGTAAAAGGCACTCATTTAGTCAAACTGTGTATTCTACCTTAGTATACTTTGAGTTTGCATGGTAGTTCCATCTAATATTACCAAACGCACACACAAGAGGCCAAAAAGACTGCGATAAACACCATATAATAACTTAATATTAATAAAGAATTTAAATTGTTCTAAGGACGAAAAGTAAGTTGACCACTCCCAATAATGCGTAGTGAGTACAAGCAGGCCTACAGCCATTCGATAAACAGCGACAGAAATATCATAAATATTATGTTTAGTCCTATGTGAACGTGCTAACTTTGTTAAAATGGCGGTATATTATACGGTACGCACTTGTGTTCATTTTACCCGTGCGTGTGTATGTGTAGTTTAAGCAGGAAGACTGACGCCCCGGCGGAGCTGTTACACACAACCCGAACATCAAGCTTTTAATTGCCTGATATCATTAGCACCTTCCACTCCGATAGTGCTGGGTTGTTTTTTTGTGCTATTTTACAGAAGGCGGTAATGGGGCTTTCCTCCCGGGTCTCACGTAGCATCACATCCGCGCTCTGATGTCTAGCTAGTGATGAGCCGCGTTGCCTGCTGCCGCTTACGCCGGGAGTTTCACCGTGTTCACCGCCGGCGTAATACACGCGTTAAACGTTACATATCACCTCACTGTAGCTCTGATTTATTCCCACGCGATAACGTGCCAGCAATTAGCTAAATCTGCCTGTGAGAACGCCACTAATGGAAGGAATGTGTCACAGAGTCATAACTCAGAGACACCTTCCAGGCTACTTCTGAGCCAGTGCACTCTTGCTACCTTCCCTTAATCCGCTGAAAGCGTCTTATTGTATGCAGCCATTGACCCAATTTGAAAGAGACCAAGATAATTATTTTAGGCTAATACCCCATTGTCTAAAAGCTAACGAGCGCTAGTTCCCGACTGTTCCGCGCACTAGGCGCTAACACTCATTAGCTAACGGGGTTAGCCATAATGAGAAAAGTGTCATTGTATTTTTGTATTTCATTTATTTACCAAGTTTCTTTGTTGCCAAATGGATTTTGTCTGTGGTCTTGCCTAAAACAAGTAATTAGTAATAGCAGTAAACACCATTTTGGGCTTTCTGTTGCTCTATTTATTTGGCTCTGGTCCATTGTGTTTTGGATCATGCATGAACTAATGTGACGTACATGAAAATCAGGGGGTTGACAGTATTTATTTGTCGAAGTTACAGTATACTGTGGATTGTGGCGAATGTCTCAACACACATCTACCCCTCTACCAACATCGCAAAGCCCGTCCTTCACTTCCTCCAATATCTCCAGTTTCCCCGTTAGGATCCTCCAATAGCTCTGCCTCCCCCCCCCCCTCTCCCCCCCTCTCCTCTCCACTGGCAGGCACCATAACCCTTAAACTAGCACCACAGGACCAGACAATTACAGCAAAGTGAAGCAAGAAACACCAAATCATTCTCAGCCCTGTGTTGTTAGAAGCCATCATGAAGATTGCCCAAAAACACAGACTCCCTGCAGACGGACGGACAGACAGACAGACAGACAGACGGACAGACGGACAGGCGGACAGACGGACAGACGGACAGACAGACAGGCGGACATACAAATCTGTTTTGCAGTCTCAGTTGAGAGGAGGAGGAACAGAGATGGTGAGGCAATGGCAGATAGGTGTGTTAGGCCAGTCAAATCAAACTATCTTTGCATTAAAGAGTTATATGCATTATGTCGGGATCGGGATGATGATGATGATCTAATTCTAAAGCTATATCTGGAGGATTTGAATCCTCTTTATTGGTCACATACATGTACACACACAGTGACATTTGTTTCATCTTAGTATTCGAAGCAGTGGGCAGCTTTTATATATACAGCTCCCGGGGAGCAGTGTAGGGGTCTGGTGTCTTGCTCAAGGGCACCTCGGCAGTGCTTGGTTCGTTTTGGGGACTTGAACCGGCGACCCTCCTGTTCCCAAGCCAATCCTGACAGACTGAACTACTTCCGCCCCGGATGATGATGATGATGATGATGATGAGGATGATGATGATGATGTGGATGGTGGTGGTGGAGAGGATGATGCAGACAAGTATTAGTAATTATTAATGGCCAGGCAGGAGGTGGGCGTTAAAGTCACTATTGATCACAGGGTTTGTGTGTCTAGGCATATATGAGGGGGGTGTTAGGTCCACCTGGCCTTGTGTGACGAGTGGGCGGACAAAAGTAGTGTTTGTCTTCATCCCTCATCCCCTGGAATACAATTTCAAGCCCTTGATGTAGACCTCTAAGACAAGAGTCCAGTCTGTACAAGATGTCAGGCTTTTCAACACAGGCTTTAAACAATGAAAAAGATGATGGGTTTGACTGAGACGGGGCGGGAAGTGGCCAATGTGCTGATCAAATACAAATGACTGCACTCACGGTGCTCTCTTGGTCTGCACCCTCCTGCTCTGTTAATCAAACCCTCTCCCGGGTCCCCTCGAGTTAATGATTGGGTCCATGAATCCACAGGCAAAATGAACTGGAAGACATACGCCGTTAATAGATTGGCTGTCGAGGGTGGTATGTAACGCCAGTACACACAGATGGTGTGTGTGTGTGTGTGTGTGTGTCAGTGTGTGTGTGTCAGTGTGTGTGTCAGTGTGTGTGTGAGGATCAAAGGGATGATATGGCCAGACGCACACTGATGAAACAAATGACATTTGAGATACAGAATGAGACATTTGTCGTTCTGTGTTTTAATCACAGGTGGATTGCAGTGGTTAACAACGATGGCTCTGTATATATATATATATATATATATATATATATATATATATATATATATACACACACTACATTGATCCAGGGGAAAAAGGTTTGCGTGGGTTCAACTTCTGACATACTGTGGATCTTAGGGATCAACAGCTGACATCCGGAGTTTCTCTTAATCATCTGTCAACGTTCCGCTCCCATACAGAGGACTTGCATTGGCTCAATCCATCATGGTGGAGGACAAATTCACCGTGTGGCCACATGTGAGGTAGCCACAGTTGGGGCAGTTGGTGACAGTTGGGGCTGGTTCACGGGATCGAACGGGGTTCCCAGGAGCAGCCCATCAGGAGTTGAGAGTGGGACAGGACAGAAGCACTGTGTCCCTGCCAATCACACCCTGTGTCTCCTGCATATAATGTCATTTTAAAATAATATACTGTATAACATGCAACGGGATGGAACAGCACAATATGTATGTAATTTACTCTCTATTTAGGGGTTTTGTAAGATCCCCTGTTATAAGATAATGCTTTATTGATCCCAGTTGGGATATTCGTGAATATATATACATTTGTAGATAAAACATTGTGGGCTGGAACATTTTAGTGCCATAGGAAACCAAAAAAAGGCAGCACCAGTGTCATTGTAGGTGTGCTACGACCTCGATGTACAGAGGTCATGTTAATAAAAAATAAAGCAATCAAACATAAAACTATTCTATGGTCTTGTAAACCACACATGACACGTGAAACCTTCTTTTAACAAAGAGGACACATGGGGGCCTCGTATACTTGTGCATCTGAGAGAGGAATTGATTATCACTGGACACAAATCCATGACCATGAAATCATCTTCATTGAATGATTTTCATATGGCTATTGGTTATCATCATCATCATCATCAGTGATTTAATGCAGCTAAACGTGTTGTTTGTATAACGTGTCATTCCATCTGTTTTTCTCTGTCTATCAATCTATCCACCCTCCCTCTCTTTCTATGTCTCTCTCTCTCTCCCTCTCCCCCTCTATATATATATATATATACACAGTGTATATATATGTATAACTGCAGTATCTATCCATCTATCCATCCGTCCCTCCACCTGTCTGTCGTATGGTGGTGGTGAGGCATGTGAGGCATGCCAACATGTATATCTGCAGAGTGTGAGTGTGGGAGGGGAAAGGCAGGCGGTAATAAGCAGGCAGGAAGCTCACGGCAGCAAGCAGGTAGACGTCATGCCTCGACGTCCCCACTGACCCCCCGCACCTTACGGTGAATCACACAGCCGTTGGAGGGTCAGAGAAAAAGCGCTGTTCTGCTTTTAAAAGCAGCTCTGTGCCTCTGTCATGCCGACAAGATGGCAGATATGATTGTGGGGGTGATGGTGTTGTTGTGTTGTTTGGTTGGGTTGCTGAATGCCCTGGTGATAATACTATGTGGGGTTGTCTGGTCTGTGTGGCTGTGTGTCAGTCTGTTGGTCGGTATGTCCTTCTGTCTTCCTGTCTGTCTGTCTGTCTGCTAGTCTGCATGTCTGACTTTCTGTGTGGGTGTCTGCCTGTGTCTTACTTTCGTTTGTTGGTCTATCCGTCTATCTGTGTGTCTGTCTGCTGTTGGTCAGTCTCTCTGAGGGTGAAACCACACCAACAAAGGAGGCCCCTCAGTGATCTCCACCTTAGCCATGATGTGTGTTGAATCAGTCCCTGATAATATAAGAATTGAAAGAAAAATAATGATTGAAAAAGCAAACTTGGTCTGTGTGGCTGTGTGTCAGTCTGTTGGTCGGTATGTCCTTCTGTCTTCCTGTCTGTCTGTCTGCTGTCTGTCTATCGATCTGTCTGTCTGTCTGTCTGTCTGTCTGTCTGTCTGCCTGGGTGTCTGCCTGTGTCTTACTTTTGTTTGTTGGTCTATCCGTCTATCTGTGTGTCTGTCTGCTGTTGGTCAGTCTCTCTGAGGGTGAAACCACACCAACAAAGGAGGCCCCTCAGTGATCTCGACCTTAGCCATGATGTGTGTTGAATCAGTCCCTGATAATATAAGAATTGAAAGAAAAAGAATGATTGAAAAAGCAAACTTAAGTTAACCTTAACTAACATGCATGCAGGTGTGTCATTCAGCTACGCCCTGGCTGGCCAACGATGCAAGCGCTCCCGTAGACTGATAACACACATCAATCTTTAGACTACTAAGGCATTATTATTACCCTCTCCGTGAATAATTATTCCAATAATAGCTTTAACAATGAAATAACACCAGGCTAAATCTCATAATTGATTCCATAAACATAAGCCATAAAGGAGTGAAAAGCACATTAATTGTCATAAATTCAAAGCTCCCTTTGCGGTTCCCTGGGTTAAACAGTGTGAGGTATGATGTAAATGATCCTAGGGTTTCAGCCTGGGTCCCCTTGAGTATCGTTGCACCTGTACTGATTTAATTGGGCCTTATGAATAAGACCACCCTTTAAAACGTTCTAAAAATCGTACTCAAGGTACTTGGGTAGAAGAGATTATACCCAGACCATCGCCTTCACCAAGGATATGATCTACTTTATGCTGATAGCCCTGTGCCTATGTCTAGACAAAAGGTGCCAGGTAGCCTCCTGGGCACTGCCGAGGTGCCCTTAAGCAAGGCACCGGACCCATACACTGCTCCCCGGGCGCTGTACATACAAAAAAGTTTTAAAGTATAAAGATATCAGAGAATATATCTACTCATTCCCAGCAGATCTCGACTGCGAAGAAATATATATATATATAATAATATGTTCCATAGCGATAACCCTGTTCTTGTGTGTTCAGATTCTACATGTTGATTAGTTAATGTCAGACACAATGTCAGACGTGTGCCGAAGGCTGATAACCCGTTTCTGAAGTCTTCCTACCTAGAGGAAAGATATCTTGATCTCTATCACACTGCGCTGATGGGTCCATATCTCACACATCTAGGATACATCTCTTTTATCACAATAACCGTGTTCTTATGTCTTAATATCTTGGCTGCCGTTGTAATGAGGCCCTCTGGCAGGCAGGCTGCAGTGATTTATTCAGTTTCTCCTGCTGTTCTGGTCCCTGTGTTGTGCTTTTCATAGGAAGGGGTGGTGCTGGGGGTGCCTGGGGTGGCCATTTTCTGGGAATTAAAGTTTTACAGTCGGGCTGTAGGAGGAGGCTTGAACAGAGCCGCACAAAGACGTGTTGTGAAAGAAGAGACACAGACGCACGAATATGCACACACTCATAACCACACGCACGCACACGCAAACACCAAAAATGATTGATTATACACACACATACACAAACATATGCACAGGCACGCGCATACATGCTAATAAATGATCAATTACATCACACACACACACAGTGTGTGTAATTGATGTGTGTGTGTGTGTGTGTGTGTGTGTGTGTGTGTGTGTGTGTGTGTGTGTGTGTGTGTGTGTGTGTGTGTGTGTGTATGTGTGTGTCATTGCCGGCTGTATCACGTTCTTAAGCAGCTCTACCAGGACTCACTGTGCACGCTGAGCTGGAAAATAGCCAAATTAGCCCCAGAGGCTAACACAACCTTAATGCCAAGTCTCAAAGGACACAAATGATTGTGCAAAGTGCAGCATTACAAGCATTATGTATCGACTGCCTAAACCCCCCCGACATTACAGCCCCAATAACAGGGTGTACATATTAATTTGTGTTTAGCACTAGGAATGGCGCTGTCTCTCACTCTGACGTCCGTACTCTGCCTCAGAGAGACAAACGGGCAGCGTACCATATGGAATGACTGTGGCAGAAGTCCAGCGCGGAGATGATTTGTCTGAAGAACTTTCTGGCCTCTTTGGGCGTGAGCCTGCCCTTCTTCACCAGGTAGTCAAACAACTCCCCGCCTGACACATGTTCCAGCACCAGGTACCTAGAGCGGACGGGAAAACACAGACAGAGAGGAGAGGAGACGAGAAGAAAGGAAAAGAGGGAAGGAAACGTTAATGACCTAGAAAGAGAGTTCCAAATCCTCCGTAGAGTCACAGAAGAAGTTGTCCTCCCACGCAGCTTCAAACCAAAATAAACAAACAGAAACTGTTAAGACAACACAAAGCAACACTGCAGCTCTGTAGGGAGAGTTTATCTTCCACGTCCTCCTTGATATGAAGATTGCTTTGAGGCAAACCATGCAACCTGGGCTGATCTGTAGTGCTTTCTCAATGTGTTGTCATCTCTCTGGGTGACAGGAGAAGCGTGGCCTTGTTTAGGCATTGATCCAAACCATCTGGCCTCTGTAAAAGGGCGAGGCCACTATTGGACCAATCACCATCCAGGTGATCATGGATGTATTGAACTAGAGAAAAATGTATCTATTCAAATCTAATTCAATCTACTTTCTATAAGTGGAGATGTGTTGAATAATTGTAAAATATACATGATTCTAAAGGTCCTCAATATACCAAAAGGTTTAGAATCAGAAACCTTTCATTGCCCATACGACACAACATAAAGGAATGGGTCTAGGTTATAGTGCCTATGCAACACAGGTATATTTCTATAGCACACTTCAAACACAGGTGTTTCATAGTGCTTAGTACAAAGGAAGGAATCACATGTAGAATTCAATCAAAATGTACATTAAACAGTCAAGGAGCAACAAAAAGCACACACACACACAGGATCCAAAATGTACCAAAATTGTAAAACTAAATTTTGGATCCTGCACACCCACCCACCCATCCATCCACATACCCACCCACACATCCACCCACCCACACAGAGTTATAGCCACATGCGGTAGCTAACACACCCTTGCGGTAGCTGGGGGGGGACATTGATCTGTTCTGACCCAGGCCAGATGCTGCATCTGTGGGCAGAGTCCGGTGTACGGTATGGTCTGTGTACCACATTGGTCTGCCCCATCCATCGCCTTTTACATCGCCCTCAATCTTCTGTCCTCATTACAGCTGTGTGTGTGTGTGGTGTGTGTGGTGTGTGTGTGTGTGTGTGTGTGTGGTGTGTGTGTGTGTGTGTGTGTACGCATCCCTGTCCTCAATTACATTGCTATATTGATCACATTATTTGCTTGATACCTTATCAGCCACAGAGAGTGAGTTCAGTAAATAATCGGCAAGCCACAGAGCTTGGATGTCAGCTCTGGTGAAACCTGATAACCTTCTGATACCGTTTCCGTGGTTTCCGTGGTACCCCACTTCACACTCAACTGTAAATTTCACACACACGCACTTACACACACACCTTAAATAGTGATTATAATAATGAATTCCAAATAATATTATTATCAATAAAAACACTGTGTGTATAAAGCAGCTTTAAAAACAAAGTGATTTGGCATGCACAATAATGTATGACAAAAAAGCAGGACAGAAGTGGAGTGGAATAATTAATTATAGTCACAACCAGACTGAATTTCATTGTTCCGAGCTCAAAGTGATAAACAACATCACTCTTTATGCACTCCGCCCAGAGTTATCTCCGTCACAGTCTGTTTGGATGTGCGACGCTCCTTATCTGTCTGACGTGTCCCTAGTTAGGCGAGTAGTGACCAACTGTCACAAGTGATGAAGCAGTGAGCGGCAAATAGGATTTTTATAATCCAATTACAGGATGAATCATGAATAATGTGCTACTCTGATCATCTTAAAATATGAGACTTACAGCATTGTGTGTCCAGTCCCATTGGTCCGGCGAGGCCCAGATGAGACCTAATTGAATTGAGTTGACAAACTGTCCTTTGAGAAGCAAGCAGGCAGAGAGCAGAGACGAATGGGCCCGTTTAGGCCTGCTAAAACGAACTCCTATGTGGATGTGCATACAGTCATGATGAGTCAGTATGTGTGTATTTACATTAACGTGTGTGTATGCTTGTGTGTTTGTTTGTGTACATGCATGTTTGCATGGTAGTCTGTTTGTGTGTGTGCATCTGTGTGTGCATGCGTGTGAGAGAGAGAGAGACTGTGCTTGTGTGTTTATGTGAGGTTATGCTTGCCTTGGTGTGTGTGTATGCGTGTGTGTGTATGTGTCTATATCTGTGTGGGTGTGTGGGTGTGTGAGTGTGTGGGTGTGTGTGGGTGTGTGGCAGATGACTGATGTGTGTGCCGTCCTCTATGACTAATGTCTCCTCGCGCAGTGGGGCCGCTCTGATTAGCATGTTGCTGTGTTTACATAATGAATGCTTCCTCCCCTATTAGCAACTGCAGCTAAATGAAACGTTTCTCGCCAGTAGACTAAATCAGGCATATGTCCCTTTATAGCCATCGATGGATCTCCCATGCCCAAATAATGCAACCAATCAAAGCAGATTCTCTGAAGCAGACAACCTGATCCGCTGCATTTTAACAGCAGCAGAGAACCCTTGTGGCTATTGATATTTGTTAACCACCCGAGCACTTGTGTAAAAGCCTCCATGCTCATCGGATTGATTTCATTTAGCGGCGCCCCAGGAAGTGGCAATGCATCATGGGAGACGGCCAAGCTATTACACCTCGCATCCATGAAATGACAACGCTGAATGGGTTGCCGTTACTTTGAATTACATATCGTGATTGTGTGAGCAGAAACACACACAGCCGCCGTATACTCACAGGTATTTCTTGTTTTCATAGACGTCATGTAGCTTTAACACGTGTGGGTGTTCTATCAGCTTTAGAATGGCAATTTCTCGTTCAACCTGAGTGAGGTAGGGGGAGAAAAGGAAGATCGAGAGGTAGAGGCAGGTAGAGAGAGAGACAGGGAAGAAGGGGGAGAGAGAGAGAGATAATTAGTCGGTTAACAATCCTCCGAAACTTCACATCTGCTGCAATCCCCCCTTGCCTTGGAAACAACTCCAGACATGACCCTCTTCAGTTCTGATGCGTTGACCTGAAATACATCGTCTTAAACAGGGGAAGGAACAGCGTGTATCTCATGACACGGACTGCAGCAGAGCAGTCAAGTGCTTACGTATAACGAAAGCAGCAGGTCGCCTTTACCCTGCTGTCTGAAGGGGAAGAGATGAACTGAAAACCATGTGTGAGGCGGCACCCGGGTTGGCAAGAACAGAGACTTTTCCGATCAAAACCAGGTGGCGCACTGCACACATCTAATATCAAATCATCATCATCATCAGGTATAGTTTTCCCTCAATATGCCTCGCTCTCAAATCAATAATCATAATCCAGGAGTTGGTTCAAAGGCGGCTGATATGAAAATTAGGTTTTAATAGGGTTGAATTAAAAGAATGTTAGGCATGCTGCTTGGATTCACATCCCCATCTGTGCAGTACTGAAAAATGTCCCATTGGACCAGTATTTCTATTTAAGCAGCAATCGGGGAAAAGTGATTTCAAATTGTCCACATAAACACCTTTAAGGCCCTGATACACTTAAAACAAAATTGCCATTGCCGTGTTTTGCACACGCTGTCTAACTGCTGTCGAACGTGATAAAGTCGTTGAGTGACCTTAGTCATCAACAGGAAATTTCAACCACTGCACGCTCTCCTCCTTCCTGCCCTGATTCAGACAATGTGTTGCCGGGAGGAGACAGAACTATGGATCCATCTCAGTCGATGCTAATGTAAAAGGGAAAGTTCCTCATCCACTGCCTTACCCGCTCTGGGCTGCTCAGACCACAAACTGGTGTAGCTAGCTGTCACCTAAGTGTATGCCTCTGGTCCACAAGACAATATTGCTGACTGTGTCACTGAGTATATTCATTGCTGTGTTGATATGATTACCCTGTGCAAAAACCATTAAAAGTTGCCCTGATAATAAGCCATGCCTAACTGGAGAGTTCAAGATTGCTATTAATAACAAGAAATTTGCTTTTCAAAACGGTGACAAGGGTTTGATTAAATTGGTTATCAGACAGTGGAAGTGGAATTGCAAATATAAAGTTGAGGGAAAACTACAGCAGAGGGACACTAAAGGTCTGTGGAATGGCATGAAGCTAATCACATGGCCCTACCAGTGCTAGGTTGCAGGGTGGGGCTTTCAGTACTGATGGGGCTAACCCCTCCTTTGCTAGGTTTGACAAACATGATTTCTCTGCTGAGCTTGAATCAGTCCGCGCCACTCTCTCTACTTAAGGGGGTCCAATTGCCCCCTTCGATAGTGGCAACCTCTGGTAAGTTCTGCTCTCAGCTGAGAAAGGTCGGGGCAAATAGAGGCACTTGGCCCAGACAGGGTCTTGCCACGTGCCCTGAAGGTGTGGGCAGACCAACTCAGTGATGTTGATTTGCTCTCTATCTCTCTCCCAGTCCAAGATCCCTGTGAGACGGAAAACCTCATGCATCGTACTTGTACCCAAAATACCAAACGCTTCGGGTGCTTAAATACCTCAGGCCTATAGCTCTCACACCCCAGATCCCAGCTCATGAAATGCTTTGAAAGAGTGGTCATTGGGCATTTCAGTAGGCAGGTCTCTGTGTGTTCAAAGATCCACTCCAGCGTGCATGTAGGAAGGGTGTTGGGAGCGCTGCATGCTTCACAGATTCCACAGCCCCTTAGTCAGCAGGTGCATCTGCAAGAGTCATGTGTTTGTGATTCCTCTCAATTTAGCCACACATTTGAGCCAATAAGCTCATTGATTTGAACATAAACAACGCCACTGTAGCTTATCATCGATTTTAGAAAGAAAAAGGCTGCAGTGACCCCTGACCTGATTAAAGAGGAGGCAATTGAGGTGATTTCCTCTTACAAGTACCTAATAGGCTGGACTGACAGAGAATCAGTGTCATCTGTAAAAGTCCAGGCGGTATTTCCTTTCGGATGCTCTGGTCCTTTGATGTCAGCAGGTCACGACTGCACTTTTATCAAAGCTTTTATTTTGTGTCCTATTGTGTCCTGTTTTGTGTCGTTGTCTGTTGGAGCTGCGGCCTAAGATCGTAGGGCAGGAACAAGATCTATAAGCTGATCAGGAAGGCACAACCCATTATTGGCTCGACCCCTGTCTGGCTAGAAGTGATCATGAAGCAAAGAATGGGTAGAACAATTCTTTCCAACCAGAGAACCATAGAAGAAACACACTAAAGCATTCTTCCTCTGCCCATCTAGAACACCTCAGAGGTGGGCACGGTACTTTTGAGGACCACCAAAGCCCACTTAAGATGTGCGTCAACATCACCAGAGGTCATGCTCTGGCTGCCACGCATCAACGTAAAGGCTACCCAGAGCGGAACAGGTAGTACGGGACAGGAAGTAGGACAGGAAGTACCCTTCAGCTCCTCACCTACTCCACACAGCCCAGTTCTCTCCTCCTCTTCCTCTTCCTCTTCCTCCTCCTCCTCCTCCTCCTCCTCCTCGCTTCTCGCCTCCAGCACCCTGTTACATCTTTATCTTCCGAAAGAGCCAGGACAGACGAATGGCTCTCCTGCCCCCACCTCGCCTGTCAATTCAATTCTTTCTGCCTCCGTTGCCACAGCCCCTTTCGCTTTGCTTTTGTGTCAAGCACGGAGGTCCTGGTTGTTCTCTGAGCTGAAGTCAGCGGCGTGGCCCTGCTTCTGGCAGACCTACAGCCAGTGTGTGTTTTTTGTCAGACGGGGAGCACAGTGGCTTGCTTGACTGGGCATGAAATCAGGGGACTCTTTTCGGAGTATTCCCACTTTTTCTGTCTTTTTTATTGTTCTATCAGGATAAAAGGCTCATGAATCAACATCGAACAAGGCATTGTAATGCTTTTTTTTTGAGGCAACATATTGCAATTTCACTGTCGTGAGTTGAGATGTATCGAAGAAATAAAGATGGGGGATGAAAAGCATCACAAAGCGTTACACATATTGAAACCCATTATTCTCCGTGTCACAAAACACAGCAATACATTCTAGCGTTCGGCGGGTTGAAGGTGAGTCCACAAACCGCAACTGTTCTCCCCAATAAATAAAATATCAACCTTGTTTTGAGGATTTGAGGATAAATTATTGTCATAATTTACAAGACAACAAACAAACAGTTGGGCTTCATACATAATGTATCCGTGAGATTGTACCCATAACTTACATATGTCTCGTCTGTGGCTTTTCCTTGAGGAAGGAGCGCTACCCAGCTGAAATGAAATGTTAATTCTCAGACAAAATAATAAAAAAAAAAGAGGTTTTCCCGTGTCGAAAAACCAAAAGCTAATTCGCAACCAAGAGCAGAATTAGATGCTCAGCACACTGCTAGGCTGCCTGCAAAGGGGTAGAGAGCAAGGTCTCACAGTTTAGCTTTAGGTATCACAGGGAATTACAGCTGGGCTAAATCATGGCTAATCCGTCCGCTAATGAGTGTTATCAGAACCACCACAAAGGGGCTCCAGGTAGCACGTAGCTAGCTAGCCTGCGGCTGGGCTTTCCTCCCCACACAGAGGGGCTAATGCCGCCCATGTCTCAAGGAGCTGAGCTGTGGGAATATGAGCTATAGCTACAGAGCTAGCGACCCCGCTAAGCTTCCCTTTAAGCTCTGTCTGCACATTAATTGAAATGAGACAAATTAGCTGCGTGCGCCGAGACTCAACTGTACCTCATCCACTTTGTTATGAGATTAGTTTGTGATTCACTGAGTCACGTCTCGAGCTGCTAAGGCATGTGTTTCAAACAATTCTACACAAAAATGAAAGCACACTTATCCAAAATGGGTTTGGGAATTGATAGAATACAGGCTTCAGGTTATTAGTGAAAGATATTTTTTTAGCATCTCTTTATGCGCCGCATGCACCGCATGCGCCGCATTCTACCGTGGGGAAACAGGAAGGACGCCCTGTTTTAGATGAGAACAGCTTATCAGTCACTGAATGGATTGGCTGAGCTCCAGCTTTGGAGGACGTGCACAAACAAGACAAGCAAAACACCTGTTTTGTTAAACATATAAACACACACACACACACACAAACTCTCTCTCTCACACACACACACAAACACACAAATGCTCACAAACGCTCAAACACACAAAGACACACACACACACAAACACACTCATACTGACACAAACACACAAACGCTCCGACACACACAAAGACACAGACACACACACTCAATCACACACACACACACGTTCACACTTAAACAAACACACACACACACAATTTCCAATTTGCTTAAGTGTCTCTCGCGTCTCTCTCTCTCTCTCTCTCTCTCTCTCTCTCTCTCTCTCTCTCTCTCTCTCTCTCTCTCTCTCTCTCTCTCTCTCTCTAGCCTTCCAGAAGTTCTCTGTAACTCCAGCAGAAGGATGTTTGTCAGCCAGGTGGCAGGAGCATCTCTTGGCTAGCTTCCTATGAACGCCTCTGGTTCCCTCTCATTATCCCCCAGCATCTGTGAGCGTGGACATGTTGTAACCTTTAATCTCCATCTCGCTGGGACTTGTATAAAGTGTTTATTAACAACAGCCACTTGGACGCCTACCACTGGCACATATAGGACATACACACACACACACACACACACACACACACACACACACACACACATGCTGCACGCATACACACACACACATGCTGCACGCATACACACACACATGCGCAGATGAAACCCAAAACCAGAAGGCATGCTCATGCATGCAAGGCAAGGTTTGCCGACAAAGGGAGAATAAGCGGATTAAGAGAATGCGATGAAGACGAGGGAAAAAGATGAGAAAGAAGCTATAAATATACCCCAAAATATAAGGAACAAAAAGTCACCGGAACGCAAAGTGAAGCAATTCTGTTGTTGTGGTTTTACTTGGAGGGGCGTCTCTCCTCACCCTAGTGTGTTGTGCAACACTCATCTCTGGAGAATCAATCAGGACAACAGGTAGGAAGTAGCTAAGGGGAGGGGGGGGGGGGGGGGGGCGGGGGGGGGTGGACTTAGCTATTCCAAACCATTAGGATCACATGGCGGAACTCCGCAAATCCTAATTGGTTATCGAGCAGCGAGATCATTTGTGTCGCAGATTATTGTGGGCGGCCCTTTGCAGAAGCACTCAGAATTACCTTTTGGACACCAATCAGGCTCTTATCCTGTCTCACCCACTGGATCGCATGCAAGGAAACCCGGGACTCCTGTGAAGGCATTCAGGACACCGTGAAATCACTTTTGCTCACTGCGTACTTTAAATTAACTTTAAAGCTAACTTTAATTAACTTCCAACGTGAATCTGTTCACCTTTCAACAAGCAGTTAAGTTGCAGTTGAGTTTTGGAAGCCTGTCTTTGGGGAATCAGGCCAGTATAGCTTAGCGGCTACATATTATGCAAGTTTGTCAATATGTACATTTGTGTATTACTTAGTATTTTTGATTAATTATTTTTTGTTTTTAATAATTTTTATTATTAAATATGTACCTTACCTGTGTGTGTGTGTGTGTGTGTGTGTAAAGAATGCTGATATGGGATATGAAACATAACCAGTAGTCAATGTGCAAGCAGCCAGTTGAATGGTGAATTGATGCTACTCTGTTGAATTCATATATTTGTAAATCTGACTAAGAAAGAGCCAGTTCCTCCCCAGCCACCAACCTCACCGCACGTCACTGCTCTTTAAATTTTTTTAATTCTGTAACTTTTTCTGTAAAATCTTGGGAGCTGGCAATCACATTTCACTGTGCATTGTACACTCTACCTTATACAGTACATAATAAACCACATCTGAATGTGAATCTATTGGCTGCTGAAAGTTCCTGGGTTCGATCCCCTATGTTGGCAGTTTGCATTCACGTACACATCCATCCATGCGCAAAACGCCCCTAACCCCGTACCCTCTGCGAAAAAACAACATGTGTATACAATTGTGAGTGTCTTTCCCATAAAAGCTAAATAAAAAACTAAATAAATACCAAAACTTAACTCGGCCCATCATTCCGGGGGACCTTCAGCAGCGGAGGTCGAGAGTTTATGGAGCGTGGGAAGGAGGAGCAGGAGGCCGGCGGACTGTGTCCATATCTACTGTAAATGAATAATGGCGCTGTAATATATTCCTGGGCTTTGGGGCACAATTATTGGAACCATTTGTGTTTCAGCGCAGAACCAAGTGCCACCCCCCCCCCCCCCCCCCCAAAAAAAACCCTCCCATCCCCCCTCCCCTCCCCGAGGCCCTGGCTGTCCGCCGACCGCCATGTCTAAACTAAGCCCAGCGTAATGCCTCTTCAACTGCGCTATGGCAATTTACACACACGCGTGTGTGTGTGTGTGTGTGTGTGTGTGTGTGTGTGTGTGGGGGGGGGGGGGGGGGGCAGGTAAAGATTGCGCGTCGTCATGCGCACAAGATCAATTTCATGGATGCAGGAAGAGGAAATGAATGAGGGGCGGGGCCACTCGTTATCTTCCCCTCCCCCGTTAAAACGCTTTGGTCATTATCGCTACGTGTCGCCGTAATTAGCCATCGATTTGCGAACGGCACAGGCATGCTGGAACATGATCCCTGGCTTTGAACACACGGACGTTGGCGCGTCTACTTCGATCAAACCTGACGGGGGTGTAACCGCTAACTTCTAATAAGTTAAGTGAAGTAAGTTTCGGCCGCACGTGAATCACTTCACAATGAATAGCTCGTTAACTTGATCATAAGCCCCGCTATCATCACGTGTACGAGTGCAATAGCATAAGGAGCGAACCATTGCGCTGTGTATTAAATCCTGTTATTGATATTATATTATAATCAAACCAGCGCCACAGCAGCTCCTGTCTTACTGCCGGGCTCTCAGGAACCCCCTGCTGTTCCTCTAAATTAAAAAAGCTGGAGAACACTGTGCGTCACCGTGGAATTTGATCTCAATGTTGTTGTGTTTGATTATATATCTAATGTAATTAATTATTACCCATTAAGGAGTCATTTGCAGGTGCGGGAAGCAAGATGTCGCGGGGCACCGCAATGCCCCGTCTCGACCGAGGTTGGGCTGAGAAGAGCACTAGGGGGACCAATGGGAGAGGGAGGGAAGGAAGGAAGGAAAGGAATGAGGCAAGGAGGAAGGGAGGCAAGGAGGAAGGGAGGGAGGGAGAGAAGAAGAAGAAAGGATGGGAATGAGGGAAAGAGGAAGGGAGGATAGGAGGGAGGGAGGTGGGGAGGGAGGGAGGTGGGGAGGGAGGGAAGATGGAAAGAAGGAAGGGAAGGAGGAAGGGAGGGAGAATAGGACAGAGGATAGGAGGGAGGGAGGGAGGAGGGCAGGAGGGGAGGGAGGGAAGATGGAAGGAAGGAATGGAATGAGGGAAGGAGGCAGGGTGGGAGGATAGAAGGGACAGAAGACGGAAGGAAGGAAGGGAACAAGGGTAGGAGGAAGGGAGGGAGGATAGGAGGTGGGGAGGAAGGGAAGAGGTAAGAAAAGAAGGAGGAAGGGAGGGAGGATAGGAGGTGTGGAGGGAGGGAGGAAGAGAAGGAGGGAAGGAGAAAGGGACAGAGGGTAGGAGGCAGGGAGGAGGGCAGGAGGGAAGACAGAAGGAAGGAGGGAAGGAGGAAGGGAGGGAGGATTAGAGGGAGGGAAGACGGCAGGAAGGGAACGAGAGAGGCTGCTTTCTGTTCTCTAGTGACATCCACTGGTCCATAGTCTAGCAGTCTATCCAACTCCAGCAGTCTATACGGCCAAATTAAGGGGATCAGTCCTCCTGCATTTCTGAAAGGGTCAGGGAACTTCTGTATCCTGGAACTTCTGTCTGCGTGGACGGTCATTCCCCTGGAACCTGGAGACCCTGATATAACCATTTCCCCAGCTGAGAGAATTCTGAAACACCCACCATCTACCATCACATTGTCTGTAGTTCAATGTTTTAGTCCAGAGGAGGAGAGGGGTGAGAATGTGTGAATTAACGTGTGAGTTAATCCAAAAAATAAACTGCTTATGTCACAAATGTTCTGCTCAAGAAAGGGAATACTAGTCGTTTTGCTTTAGATCAGGGGTTCTAAAACTCTGTCGTCTCGGGACCCAAAAGAAAATGTCAGTGTGAGAACACCGGATCTGACGCCAATTCTGGTTCGGTTGAGGGTGAGGGTCCTGCGTATCACCAGGCAACCCATTTTTGGCGCCTATCCATAGAAATGCTGCTTTAGAATAATTGCTGTTGTTTTTGTTGTTAGCTTGTTGTACTGGTGTTGAGTTTGTAAAGTTGGGAGGCAGACAAGGTTTACCCAAAGGCTTACAGCGGCAGCCTGGTGAGACTCTTCCAAACTCTCTGTTAACTGTTGTATTTGTCACTCGATTATGCACATGATGAGGCAGGAGGAGCATGTATAAACAGTGTGTGTGTGTGTGTGTGTGTGTGTGTGTGTGTGTGTGTGTGTGTGTGTGTGTGTGTGTGTGTGTGTGTGTGTGTGTGTGTGTGTGTGTGCATAGGAAATAAGGGGTGATTGCAGGGGGTCTACATGGACAAATTAACCACAAGGCCCTGCAGCCAAGGCTTTTCAATAATCGTCTAAGCGTCTAAACAAGCGACTACGCAATGTCGTACCCCCAGTATGTAGGGTTCTGCTGTAAGTCGCCCCACAGCCCGGACCACACAGTGACCAGAAGACCCAGAGGATCAGAGGCAAGCCTGCTACAGAGACACAACCATATTAGATTCATGTCCCGCGTGTCACACCGCCGACCAGCTGCACGCCGCGTCCCTCAGAGGAAGAGGGAAAATATTGGATCACAGCTCCCTGTCATCGCTCGTCTCCCTTGCTCTAGATCTCATGCTCCAACTCATTTAGCCCTCTGTCCCTCTCTCTGTCTATCCTGCTCTTTCTTTCAGGCAGCCAGTAGGAAAACAGACAAATCCGTGGCCTCCCCTCGGAGGGGAAAGCAGGCAGCAACGCTCCCTTGATATTGCGATCTGGGGATCAAAGTCACCATGACAGCCATCTGGGGGAGTTCAAAAAATGCTATATATATATATATATTCACCAGCCGCCGCTACGCTGGCACGTTTTGCCGTATGCTACGACAGCTAATGAATTAATAGAAGATAAAATAGGAAACACAGAAGCCTGTATTATGGACCATTTAGTTTGGTCAAAAGATAATCGGCAACAAAAATCAAGGCGACGTATCTGTGGATCCGAATTTCGATCCGGATATACAGATTTGGATCTGGATCTGCGCCAAAATCAAATCAACTGTTTCTTCTTGGGCCATGAGTAATTTAACCAAAGTTAAATAATTTAAGTTATCTTGATAACAGACAAGCAAACAAACAAGATTTAAGAGATTCAAGATTCAAGATTTGTATTTGCCATATGCAACAAGTTCAATAGACTGCTTATTCACTCCCGCAGTATGAATTTCCTAAAACATCAAGACAAACAGACAAACAGGGGTAAAAACATAACCTCTAATATAATTTTTATTATAGTACTCTGACGAAGGTAGGGAACACAACCTGATGTCACTATTGGCGGTTTTGAAACAGCAGTGACATGTATCTGCATCGTAATGTTGAGTAAAGTCACCCAGTAGGGTCTGATGGTTCCAGACGATGGCGGAGGAGGATGAGAGATGGATGGGAGTGGAACAGCGAGAGAAGAGGATGAAACAGGAGAGACGGCTCAAATTCTCATTTGAGAGGAGAGATGAAAGACCATGGGGGGGGGGGGGGGGGTTGCAGGGGTTAGTCGCCTGGAGATGGACTCAGTCAGCCCTTGATCCATACTTGCCGGTGACATGTGAACACACACACACACACACACAGACCCACACGAGCACAGAGACACATCCACGCACACCCACGCACACAGAAGAACGGTTAAGACCTGAATCCACTGCACATCAACGGGGTCTGTGTGGAAAGGGTTCCTTATTTCCGGGTTTCTGGGCACACACATCGCTGAGGATCTCTCCTGGACTACTAACACAAATTCAGAGGGTTCTCAACACCGCCCAAAAGATGATAGGCTGCCCTCACTGCCCTCCTTTTGAAGAGACTTTCCCTTCCTGCTGCCCCAGCAGAGCAGCCCACATCCAGAAAGACTCTTCCCATCCGGGACATCACCTGTTGGACCTGCTGCCCTCCGGTAGACACTTCAGGTCCATCAAATCACGGACAAACAGACTTAAGAACAGTTTGTACCCCGGTGCCATATGCAAACTGTCAAACACTGTCAAACACTGATGCCGACAGCATAACTATACTACTGTACTGCTGGACTATAATTGGACTGTTCTGTTCTGTGTAACTACAATCAATACTATAATAACTAGTCACATGTTCATCCCACTGCACCATTTTGTATACACTTGTAATTTGCAGTACTGTTTAAAGGGCCACCACAATATGTATATATATATATATATATATATATACATATATATATATATATATATATATACAATCAATATACCTGTACATATATATTTTTTATGGCAATTTTCTCACCTGTAAATTTAGTTTTGATTAGTTTTTATACAGCATTTTTATTTTGCATTAGTTGTAAGAGTGTCTTGGGGATTGCTAGACAATTTGGTTGTACTTGTACCATGCCGATAAAGGCATTCTGATTATAAACACACACACACACACACACACACACACACACACACACACACACACACACACACACACATACACACACACACACACTTCTTTATATAATGGATGTTTGTTGGCGATGTTTGTTGTGGCTCGATAAAAAAAAATTGGAAAAGCATTCTCAGAGTAAAGAGAAAGTTCATTTACATCGGCTTAAAGCCACATCCTATTTCTCTATAAAGGTATTATTATAGGACAATGCAATGTGTTTCCATTTCCAAAATGGGTTCGGATATTAAAGACAAGATTCAGGGAACAGATCCATAAAGGGGGTTCTTGAATTATTATTCAAATATATTATTACTATATTATGTTATTCATATAACATTATTCAAGTATTTTGAAATCAAAGGGCTTTTTCATGTTTTCTGTTGTGAATTAACTCATCTACATACGTATGTGGATCTCAGCATCACATACCTGTGCCCTCAAACTCCCCAAACCCTTCTTCTAAGGATTGAAGTCAGGCTGCCTATTGGATTATATATATATATATATATATTTGTAAAATGCAAAAGTATCATTATCGACGTGTCAATCTACACATGACAAGATTCATTATGTTTGTGTGTGTGTGTGTATATATATATATATATATATATATATATATATATATATATATATATATATATATATATATATATATATATATACACGTTCAATCACTCAACTCTGAGCACAAAGAAAGCTCTGTGGTGATGAGGTCACCACATCACACACCCAAGGTCATCCGCACAAAGCCCTTTGTTCGAGACAACAGAAACCTGCACAAACATACAGTAGTTACCTCCGGCCTGGACGAGGGGGCGGAGGTTATGTTTTCGCCCCTGTTGGTCTGTCTGTCTATTTGTTTTACATAGAAACATTGACATGTTTACAAACCCCTGGAAATTCAGGTGTTAGAGTAGAATGTGCAGAAGTCACAATTAAATAAGAATAAGATTGCTAAACATTTACAGAAAATATGTCTATACAGGTGGACAGGTGGTAGATGGAAAAATTAAATATATGTAGATTGTTGTAAGACATATCTTCGACAGATAATCAAACAAGTGAATGTGTATATGTGAATGTGGAAATGCCAGCTTGTGAGTGGCTGGGTGTTTCGTGTGCATTTGAACTACAACTACACTTGTGTGTGGAAGAGAAAGGAGAAAGAGAGACAGAAATATTTGTTATGTTTCCAGCTGAGCCAGTCTCAGATTGAAGGCACAGAAATACCAATTGTGTATTTATTTATGATCCTATCCTGCCCTTGCTATCTCTCTCTGTCTCTCTCTCTCTCTCAGCACAGACCATGTCATCGCTCTCTTTGTTCCACAATGTGTTCATTAGACACACACAAAGAAACACACACACACACACAGCACAGTGTGAGCACAGCAGGGAGTTCTGATAATCACCGTATCAGTCATTGTCCCCCACCCGGCGGAGCCTGATCAATGACAGAGACATGTAGATCGATCCAGAGGACTCCGGGCTGGATCACTACGGCTTGATCACTAGCATCTTTATCTCTGTCTTCATCTGGTCTCCTGCTTCCCTCTCTCTCTCTGTGCTGCTGCTTCATCCTCTGGCTTTCATGCCCCTTTCTTTCACCCGTTTCCCGCCCCCTCTTTCTCTCTCTCTCGCTCTCTTTTTGCTGTCCATCTCCCTCCCCTGTCACCTCTCTCTCTCTCTCATCATCATCCCTCCCCCATCACCTCTTCTCTCTACGTCTCTCGCACCCCCCCCCCTCCCTTCCATCCCCTTCCACCCCTCCTCTCTCTCTCTCTTTCGCTCTGTCTCTCTCTGGCTCTCCACCAGATAGGTAGGGGAGGCAGTGCATCCCCTACCTATCCATCATGAAATGTAAAAAAACTAATAAGGATTAAAAAATAAATAAATATGTGTCCACTGATCTGTGATAGAAATGTATTTTTTGTATGATTCCAATCATTTTTATGGTCAATATCGCTGAATTTGTGTATTTTCCTGTTCAAAACCGGGGGAAAGACACAAAGGGAGGCAGTGACGAGCTGAGCCTCCTCTCGGATCAATCCCTCCCAAACTGGGCTGAGAGCATTGATCTCTCTGCGCATTGATCACTCCATATAATACAAGTGTGTACAGCCACTACTCAATGTAATGGCTGTACACACTTTTATTATATGTCCTCACATTCACATAGTCTAGGTCATGTATTTCACGTATGTGTATAACATGAAAAAGCAGTGAAAAAGCAGGAAGGGAGGCAGCCAGTACCTCTGCCTCCCTGAAGGGGGCGTGTGTGAGCACACAGGCTTGTTCTGCTATTGCTCTTCTCCACGTGTTACAGACAGATGGCATTGTGGGTAATATGCTAGCTAAGAAAGTCAAGTAGAGAAAGTCAAGTGCACCGCATCAGTCCAATATATATATATAATATATATATATATATATAATAAAAATGTAACTACATTTGTCCTTTTGTTGCGGACTGTATATACTTTCATTTGTATTGAATGAGTATGAATTGTGAATTGTGTGTGTGTGTGTGTGTGTGTGTGTGTGTGTGTGTGTGTGTGTGTGTGTGTGTGTGTGTGTGTGTGTGTGTAAAGAATGCTGACATGGGATATGAAACATAACCAGTAGTCAATGTGCAAGCAGCCAGTTGAATGGTGAATTTATGCTTCTCTGTTGAATTCATATATTTGTAAATCTGACTAAGAAAGAGCCAGTTCCTCCCCAGACACGAACCTGACCGCACGTCACTGCTCTCCACATATCTCTGTCTCTCTCATCCTCCCTCCCCCTCCATCAACCCGTCTCCCTAACCATCTCTGTGATGTGTGACCAGTCGGCTGACAGACGGACGGACAGACAGACCGACAGGCGGAAAAAAGCAGACAGACAGATGGACGACCGAGGCTGTCATCCGTCTGTTCCGTCTATCACTCGAACGCGCGGCAGGGCCGAGTCAAGGCTAACGCAACCTGCGTCCCCGGATGACTTTGCGACCACCGTGGGGGTTAATGACAGTCCAAGGTCAAAGGTTTGGATTTTAATCTGCTCCTCCTCCCCCTCCTCCTCCTCCTCCTTTGAACGCTTTCAGCAAGGTCGCGGCTAGGTCACACATTCTGTCGCGTCCGTGTGCCTCAATTATGAGTGAGGAAGAGCCACCATGGGGGGTGGCTCTAGGTGGGGGGGGGGGGGGCATGTCTGAGGGGACAGGACACCTCACAGCAGAGGAGAGATGTGACCTTGACCATGGACTCACATGGACTCGCCCCAGAATTATACCGCACAGAGGCACACATCACGCCCGTCGGGTCGGAAGACACGCGTTGCTCCGGTGATCCATATAGAAACAACCGGAGTTATGCCAGTGAGCTCATGGCACACGCAATCGCATGCTGGAGGAGGAACGTGTCAGCCCTTGGCTCTTGTTACGGGAGAGATAATGGATGGCACTGAGAGGTGCTCCAAGATCTGGAGCCGTGATGGAAAGTATTTCTGGGCACCATCAGACAGAGCTCAATGTTTGTGTGTGTGTGTGTGTGTGTGTGTGTGTGTGTGTGTGTGTGTGTGTGTGTGTGTGTGTATAACACATCTTTACTGAGAACAATGGAATTAGGGAGGCGCCTGGCAGAGCTAACAGACATTTTTAAAAGGTATTACCTTGTATAAAGTTTACCACCACTGTGGGTAGAATAACCATTTTCCAGAATATTGCTGTTCATGTCAGCTGGCATTTTATCCCACTGGTTTTACTGATTGTTATTTTTTTCCAACTTTAGGATCTATCTACTGTATGTATCTATCGGTCTACTTCAGCATATATCTACTGTGTCTCAGAAACCCATGATATTGGTTGCACGAAGATACCAAACAAAACTGCTCTAATGACACATTGATCATATGGACAACATTTTTTATGAATAATCATTAAGGAAAACGGTATCTAATGATTGGAACCGGTCACCTCAGGAGGAAGCCCAGGGCCCCTGGTGATCCGATAGGTCAGGCCCATGCTTCACTCTCCGCCCATGCGCTGTGAGAGAGAGCTGCACAGCGCTCTAGTTAAAGGTCATCGTCTCATCATCCCCACCAGATCCAAAGAGCAGGAAACACACAATAATATATAAACTAAGATGTATGACTTCTCTCGCTCTCTCTCTCTCGTGGCATTTGGAGAGGGAGGTAGGGAGGGGTTAATACAAGAAGTGTGAATTACAGCTTTTTTTTTGCCAATTAATTGATATTGTATCGTAAGCGTGATACCAGACTAGATGTCGGCTTCGATTTTGGAGATATTAATTCATATCTCCAAATTAATATTGTGACATGGCATTAGCGTCATCATTTTCTGGTGTTAAAGGCTGCAATAAAGTAAAGTGATGTATTCACTTTACACACTCACCAGACTGTTCTAGCTGTTCTACTATTTGTCTTTACCCTCTTCATGAGCGTAAATCCACATTATTGATTATTATTGTAAATGTGTAAATATTCACCAATGGTCATCCCTACAATATTGTGGCAATATCAATAGGGAGGTCTTTGTTTGATATATGTT